>JAOEHI010000007.1:4547200-4569450 GCA_025447815.1 Percopsis transmontana | reverse complement strand
ATAATAATAATAATAATAATAATAATAATAATAATAATAATAATAATAATAATAATAATAATAATAATAATAATAGCACTAAATGGGGGCAGGATAGTCTAGTGGTTAGGGTGGTTGACTCCCACCCAGAAGGTCGTCGGTTCGATCTCCAACATGCTGGGCTAACTGTAAGAATCCTTGAGCAAGATGCCCCTACTTACCCATACTTTATACTTGTAAGTGACTTTGGATAAAAGCAAGCGCTAAATGAACTAATTGTAAATAGTAGCTATAACCATTAGGTGTTCAGCCCATGGTCTCACGTTGCGGTTGTATGTACGTGCGCATGTGTAAATGGCTGGACCCGTGAGGAGATTAGTATCTTTTATTTGTATGATTCTTTTATTTGTATGATTGTATGATGCTCCTAATCTAAGTTTACATCGTGCAGAAGCAGAGCCATGCTTTAAACCACAGACATAATACACAATGATTTCCATCTTGCTTCTCCTTGCTTTGAACGCTAAAATGTATTTGGATGTATGAGTTTAAACTGTCTATATACTGTGTAGGCTATATTCTATATCCTTTGCATAGTGCTGTAGGTCACATATAACTATGTGAGACAGTTTAATAAAAAGCCTTTATGTAAAGGACGGAGCTTATAAAAAAAGGCTTTCCAGCTCCTGAAGTACGGTGCTCACCGTGACGTCCCAGTTTACAGACCAGAGAAGAACACATTACCGTTATGACAGCTTGACGATAGCCACGTTTTGCAAGCGTCAGCCCGCCTTATGTGTGTGGAAGGGGAAAGTGGAAGAGAAAGACTAGCGCTAGTGAATGCGGGGGGGGGGGGACTGTGAGTGTGTGTGTACATGTATTTGTATGCTAGTGCGTGTGTGCCCCTGTGCTCCTCGTTGCATGTACCAGGCCGGGAGAGGAGGAGCTGCAGATAAATGGTTTACATTTCTGTGTTGGGGTATTCTCACAGAGGCTTATATACGGGGGGCTACAGTTCCTCCCGCTCTGTAGAATGGATTTCAACCTTCTGCTTGCGCTTTCTCACACTCGCCCCTTTTCTTCCGCATGTACTGGCCTCCATTATCCGCGTTAAGTAAAAGCCCCCCTCCCTCCTCCCGGTGGGTATTGCAGTGTTTTGATGTATGCAGCAATGCAGGGGATACTGGATGAGTTTCAGTGGAGTGAGTGGGAAGGATTGGCGGCGTTTAGTCATTCTTGTTGAACAGGGATGTGGTCTGTCTGGTGTGCCGATCCACTGTAGAGACTTTAAGATGTGTCGCTGCCCAAACACTAAAGAAAAGCTGGGATTTGAAAGTGCATGCTGTAAGTCAGAGGTTCTCAATCTTTAAGCCTTATAAGCCCCAAATGGAATTGCCCCGCTATCCTTTACAAGCTATAAACACTGTAGAACAGAATAAAAAATAATACTGAGAAAATAACCACCTCCCAAAGCAATTGACAAACCTTCAGGGGGTCCCAGACCCCACTTTCACAATCAGTAGTATAAATGATAGGCTAGGTGGCATTTTCACTGTGGCTCAGGTACGCACTAGATTTTTCTGCAGTCTACCAGATACACCATATGTCTCCATGTTTGGTTTATTAACATATACATACATGCGACATTCATTTCCCCTTTTCAGTGTTGCATTGTGTTCAAACGTCTCGATATACCAAAACCTCAACACACACACACACACACCCTGCAAATATAATAAACTCTCAGCAAGAATTGAAAGGTGTATTTATTGTGAGTGACAAGCACGACTGCACTGTAGAGAGAGCCATTTGGCCAAGGGCGCCTCTGGGCTCTGGCCAAGCGAGAAACATAGCTCATTTATCTTCCTGACACTCTCTTTAATGCAAGCGCTAATCCACCCCACTGGACTGTACCATGTCGCCAGTCTTCAGACTCACGCAACAAACACGTTCACACAGCACGCGACGCGTACGCACGTGCTCAAACACACACACGCACAGCTAGGGTGATGCAAAAACTGAAACAAGGATAAATGAAAGGCATACGTGCAGTAAATGAACATTTGAGGGGCGGCAGACTGGTGCTTCTTAGAATTGAATTGAATGGATGAAAGTTGTACTTACAAGGTTAATCAAGGGTGGGATGAAATGTATGGGACTGTACTCTATCAATAAGAGGGCATGGGGCGAGAACAGGAGGGCGTGGAGGCATTTGGCTTGTAAGTGCTTGTAATGTTTGCGTGATGGAAATCAATGTCAATGTCAATGCCAATCAATTTACAATTAGGTAATTTAGCAGACGCTTTTATCCAAAGCGACTTACAATTACATGGTGCTACTAAATGGAGCAGGTAAGGGTTAGGCATCTTGCTCAAGGATGCTTACAGGTAGGCCAACTCTTGGGCTCAAACCCATGACCTTCTGGCTGGGAGTCCAACACCTAGACCTCTAGACTATCCTGTCCCACAATCAAATCTACCAGTAGGCCTACTCTATGAGACAAAGGGGGGCAGGATAGTCTAGTGGTCTAGGTGTTGGACTCCCAGTTAGCCTACCTGTAAGCATCCTTGAGCAAGATGCCTAACCCCTACCTGCTCCATGTAATAGCACTGTGTAATTGTAAGTCGCTTTGGATAAAAGCGTCTGCTAAATGGCCTAATTGTAATTGTAATTGTAATTATAACTCCTACACTGTTTAAGTGGTCTTTGCTGGAGCTGGAAGTAAAGTATCCAAAGTACTGTAAAAAAGAGCGGGATGAATCTGGAATGTTGACCTTGTGTTGTTCTTTAGTTATGGAAGAGCCGACAACGCCGTCTTAACAATAGCAATAAAAACGAAGGAAGTGTATACTGGCTGTAAAGTATGCAGTGAAAAACAATTGCTTTACCTCCAGCGCTGTGGGGCTTATCACCACCACAGATGCTAACACATTAACTCTCGTCATTCATCCTTGTTGTCTGTTGTCTGTTGTCTCGTCCCTCTACAGATTGTGGCAGCCATCTTGGCCATAGCTGGCATTGTGATGATGACCTACGCCGATGGCTTTCACAGCCACTCTGTCATCGGCATTACTTTGGTCGTGGCCTCTGCTTCGATGTCGGCGCTGTACAAGGTAGAAACATGAGATCACAGGAGCAGCAATCAGCCGGTTCACCTGCGTTTACAGACGCCTTAGTCCATTTGTCACAACAAATGAACGCACTAACCATTCATGTGGGTTCATTTAACCAATGCATACCAGCATTGTGATATTATTATATTATATTATACTTCAATCTTCAAATAATAAAATCCATTGCAATCGCAAATGTATTACTTATTAAACTATTATATGAGGCCCTAACTAAGACACCTTTCTCTGCTGGACAATATCTGGTCTATTTATGTAAGCTGACAGAGAACAGGAGGAGATTATGAAACCCAGGGCTGAGACTGTACAGTAGGTGTGCAGTAGGTCTTCTACCTGGAGCCCAGGCTGTGATGATGTAATCAGGAGGGCTGTACTTATATATAATTTGGCCCGGCTCTGGTCTCCGCTCCTTTGCTGTCTTCGTGGGCTAATGCGATTAACAGGAATGGGTGGCTAAGTGCCAAAGCGCCTCCACACTTCCCCTTGCCTCCTGCATAACAGTCCGGACACGTAGAAGTTATGAGGTGTCTGAATCTACAGTCCTCTCACTCCCTGTCCCCATCCATTCACAGGTGCTGTTCAAAATGGTCCTGGGTAGTGCCAAATTTGGGGAGGCCGCCCTCTTTCTGACTATCGTTGGGGGTGCCAACTTTGTCTTCATCAGCGTTGTGCCGGTCGTCCTGTACTTCACGCATGTGGAGTACATCGGCTCACCTGAGGAAATCCCCTGGGGCTACCTCTGTGGGGTTGCAGCCCTGCTTTTTGGTATGGAATAAATGATGGTTCGTTAATACTAATTTAACATGAGCCAAAATTGTTCTCACTGTAATTGGTTAACGTATTTTTATAATTTGTTAACACATTTCCAGTTAGCCCTTGTTTTTCTCTCATTTTGCGATCTTATGATATATTTTCTTATGATGTGCTGTGGAGTTTATTTAAGTTACCTGCCGATTTTCCAACTTATGTCTCCTGGAATGACGTTCTTGCTTCTCTCAACAGCTTTCAACGTCCTGGTAAACTTTGGCATTGCGGTCACATATCCAACATTAATATCTATAGGCATCGTCTTAAGCGTCCCTGTAAATGCCAGTAAGTCCTTCGACTTTCCTCTCTATACAACTACCGATGACCTTGACCTGTTCACCATCAAGTATTCCATGTCACCCTATATATTAGGGGTTTTGGTGTGTTAAAATACCTAAAATACTAATATTTCCTTTATTTCACAGTGGTTGACCTGTACACGTGCGAGATTAACTTCAACACTGTACGGCTCATTGCTGTGTTCATCATATGCCTTGGGTTTCTCATGTTGCTGCTACCAGAAGACTGGGACCAGTGTATTATCCAGCTTAGCACCAAGCTGCACAAACGCGATGAGCCAGCAGAGGGCAACGGCGAGGCCGGTGCCACCACAGGGCTCAACTGGAGTCGAAGAAACAGGACCTCTATGTCAACATTTGCACATTGACTCCATGAAACATTAACATACAAAGACACACACCCACATACACACAAAGATGCACTTACTTACCATGTCCACGCCTGGACTTCAGATTGCCATGTTCTGCATGGTCATCTTTTGCCTGGTACCCTGTTGTTCTTGTCCCTTGCTTCTGACTAACTAGACTTCCCATTTAAAAAAAACAAACAAGGAAAATTACTTTGGATGACCCCTTCGTCTTAACATTGATGCTAAGGGGGACTTAAATTGAGTGTCTCAATTTTTAAAGCGCAGGCTTATATTATTAGTTACAGACCTAGTCCCTTTTCTCCCCATGAGTGATTAGGCAACCATGTCTGCAAAGAAGATTTGGACATAAATTGTGTTTAATTTTGCAATATATCTCAATCATTCCATGGAATGGCTACATACTTGCACCTGGGAAAACTTGCAAACTTGCCAAATATTATTCATTTTTTGAGAAAGGAACATAAATGTATAATTTACTTTGAGGCAGGTGTGAAATTGTAAAATGGCTGGGGTTAACATGTACAGTAGCAGTATCTGTCACCTTTAGGATCCAAAGAAGAATGCCTAATAAATACTTTATGCCTGTTGCCAAATTTGAAAGACACTGGCTGGCTGAGGTATTGGCTAATCCCAATGGCAAGTATCTGCCTTTTAGTGCAACGTAAAAAGATGAGTTTCACACCTCGGATGCCCCGGGGCAGTGGGAACAGTGCATTGGTAGGTTGTGAAGGAACTTGTCTTGACATGTGTCAATCAATAGCTCAACAGCTTTCACTGTGCCTCTCTCTCGTTTGGTCAGTGAGAGGTCATCTTCGACCGCACTGCTCGGCCGGCTGTGGCGATACTTTCCCGGGGCTAAACTTCAACTGAGACAACTTAGACTTACCGCAGCGCTTACTCACGAAATGATAAAGCAAACAAGTGTCTGTTTTACATCATATTTCCACTAACGCTAGCCTCATTGTTTTGATTGATAGGCTCACAGTAGAGAACCTAGCATAGCATTAGACAGCAATGCTAGTTCAGGTCGGTAAAACTAAGTAGAATTTTGTTAATTTGCAAGATTTTCTTTTATGTTACCTCCATCTTAGATTTTCAAATGGTAACATATTTACAACTGACGTTGAAAACAAACGGTCTCACTGTGACACTGTTATCATCTACACAGTAAATGGTTATAATACATCAAGCTGTGAAACAATCTTTCTTTCCTGTTGTCATTTATCACATTCAAGATGTAAGTTAACTTCCGGATAACAGTAACTGAGGCAGGAAAAACTGCCTTTTTGTGAATGTATGAACATCGCTCACATGAACTAGACCGCTCGCTATGTGCTGTTTTCTTTTTTTAAACAGTGCCACTGCATACTGCTGCAGACTCTTTAAGACTATGCTTCTTGTACTCTAAAAATTGACTTTTTATATTGTCGTGGCTGACTTATCTGGGGGACGTCTAGGTCTACAGGACAAGCATGCAGATATGATCAGATATAAGAGAAGTTCGCTTCACTGCCTTTTCTTTGTTTTGCAATAGAGTACGCTAGCACTGTTTCCCATTGTCATGTTCTATGACAATAAATAATAATACTGTATTCCTCTGGAATTATTGCTAGACATAAATGTAAACCTTTGTAAGGAATGATTTTTACACAAAAATGCAACATATGATTATCACATTTGAGGAGAAATACATATTTAGAAAGTGAACAAATGATGAGTTTATTAGATCTATTGTTGGGTGTCTTCAAGTGTAATCACATGTACAATATAAAACATTTCTTTTCAATATACTTCCCGGTTTCCTTCTTGTCTGTATCACTGCTGCACTACAGTACCAAACCTCACCCATTGGTAAAACCTTTTAGGCTATGACAAGTATAGGCCCACAATATTGACTAAGTATATTATTAATATATTTAATATTAAACAGTTACACTTACACTAGCAGGGCTAGTATGACCATATAAAATTACCAAATTTCCCCTGTTGAAACGCGCTAGAGCGAGACAAACTAGGACGCGTCATGATCGACTCTCACTGTAATCTGCCCATAGAAAAAAGTTGCCTGCCTCTCATTGGTTAAGGCGGAGAACGGTAGTCTGCTGCCCTCCTGTGGGCGAGAAGGGACCTGCAAGCAGTCCACCCTGCTGTCACCACCGGAGTCCTGCCACAGGGAGCCGGGTGGGGAGGTGCTGCCAGGTAGAAACATTTTAGAGGGGTCATCTTTGGAGTGTTTAAAGTCGGTGTTCACAGTGAAAATGGAGGAGCAGTATTTGGACTCTTCACGGGCTGAACTAGAGCTAGAGCAAGGACCTGGATGTGTGGTCTGCGTGCAGGGATCGCTGCCCCTGGCACCCCCTGCTTGAAACTTCCTCCCCCGCCCCGCTGCCATCCCCAGGCGCGCTCTTATCTTTACGTTTAGGCTCTGCATGGCGCCCTGGAATCGCTTGCTCAGCAGAGCGTACAGCAGGGGATTGATGTCCGAGTTCAGCAACACCAGCCAATAGGAGAAGGTGATGGCAGTTGGCGAAACGAGACTGGTTTGGCCCAACAGGGCCGTCTCTGTGGCCTGAACCAGGGCCACGCCCATGTAAGGCGTCCAGCATAGGAAAAAAACTGCGATGACCAGGAAGAGGCGCACTACACCGTGGTGATGGTGGAGTTGGGAGTTCTGCTGGGCGGGCTGGGAGGCACTCTGGGCCAGGAAGGAGAACAGGCGTCTGGATGCAGGACCGGGAGACTGAGGGCCAGCGGGGTCACGTAGACAACCATCTCCCTCCTCGCGGACCTCAGAGACAAACTGTCCACTCAGGTGATAGACCAGCCTAGACGGACTATGGAGGTTCCCGCAACACCGCGGGTTCGGATCCCCAGAGGAGGGGAGGCTGGGTTCGGGGGTCCCCCTGCTGCGCTGGAGCTGGTCCTCCAGGGTGTGGATCCTCCGGGCGTGGCCACGGGCCACCTTCACAATGTTCACGTAGCAGAAGAGGATGACCGCGGCCGGCAAGAGGAAGGACAGGGAGACCATGAAGGTTGTGTAGCCGGGGCTGTCGGCCCAGTTGACGGCACAGCTGTACATCGGACCCACGTAGCTCACGGAGCTCCAGCCCAGCAGCGGGGGGCAACTGGTGACCAGGGCTTGCAGCCAGATCCAGAGGACCACGGCGCATGTGCGCCACAGCGTGCAGCGCGAGCCGTAGCGCAGGCAATCTACGATGGAGTGGTAGCGGTCCAGCGCGATGGCAGCCAGAGTCAGGACAGACGCCGTGCAGTACACAGAGGAGGTGTAACCCACGTACAGACACAGGTCCTAACACGTGAGACAACGAGACAACAACACGACGACAGGTTATGAGACACGTCTTGGAACATTCCTAATGTGGCTCAATAAACAAAATCTAATCGGGAGTAGGCTACACTGTAGGCTATGACGTACAGTAAAGTTGACCCAGCCGCTGTTCATAATGGACACGGCAACAAAAGGCATTACTCCAACCCCCACCAGTAGGTCACTGATGGCCAGGTTAATGATCAACACTGAAGTCACAGAGTGGAAGGTCTTGGTCGCTACCACAATCACAATGACAAGAATGTTTCCTGGACACACAAAATGAAGCAAACATCACATTATATTTCACACACACACTCTGTCTACTGCAAGTAGCCTATGATATGAGGCGTCAACAGCTCCTGCGCAGCAAATTAAAAACTCAAATTACAAATGTACATCTAATTGGAAACTTTGCTATAGGCTAGTAGTAGGGAAAACATAAAAAACAAAAGATTGTTCCACTGTTGTGTATGCCAGTTACAGAAGTTAAAATTAACGCACTTAAACGTTTTTAACAGACCAGGCCTACAGCGCGTTAGACGCAGACATTCTACCTGTCACAGCGCCAACGCACATCAAAACCATGAGGATTTCAAGAACAAGTTTGGTCCGGGAGGATATGATGAACCGTGTGCCTTCTGCCATGGTCGCATTGTTGGCTGATGCTCGTAGAGCGCCCGGGTCTTGTCCACTAGTGTCCAACCACTCATCATTCGGGTGGTCCATATTCCACTAGCTCTCTATCACGTTACATCCAAGAGTCGACATCAAAACAGCCTAAAGCTTTTCTCCAAATCAAATGTTTGTTCCCACTTGTGAGCTGGGAGGGAGGAGGGCTTTAGAAGCGCACCTGTAATTTAACTCTTTGGATGCTTTTATCGGCTTCAGTCTAATAACGACCAAGGATGTTCCCTGATGGGACCTATTCATTAAATTCACTTCAGTGTCAGTCTAATACATTTTTAATTAATGGAACATTACATTTACAATTAAACGTAAACTGAACAACATACGCATGTCACAGGGCAAATTAAAATACATAAACATGGTTTGCTTGTAATAGTTTAATAGATTTAAGTGTAATACAAATAGAAAAATAGACAGTGACAAAACCAAATTGTATGAAGTTTCCATTTAGTCAGTTGTCCTGCACACACATTTCCTCCAACCAAATTACATCAAGCTGATTGGAATATTGTAATGCAATATCCGATATTGAATATCACTCTAGGTCTCATAAAAATGCAGGGCTCTGAAGTGGCCCATCCTAAAACATGAACTTTGGGAAGCTCAAGGGAAATAAACTGAGCCAGCCAGAGGGAGTTATGTACAGCAGAACACCTTCCTCACAGTGTGTCATGATACAAGGATGACAGATGGAAATGCTAAAAGAGCAACATTGAACTGGGCTGATGAACTAAAAGACCAAGGGAAATAAAATTCAGCGCACCAATTTGTATAAAGTTTTTCCATTTACAGCATGTCAAGGTTGAGCACAGGCCGAGAGTTATAATTAAAAAAAGAATCTAGTACAATATACCTCACAGAATTCATGTGTACACGTGTTGGACAAATCCCCATCAAGTCAGACTTGTAGACCACTGTGAAGGCCACCCCCATGGTGGTGTCTTTAACACAAGTGTTAAAGCCTTAACCGACTGTCCCTTCAGACTGCTGTGAGATGCTGCCGCGTGTACTCCCAGATCAGCAGGGCGGCGCTCACGTGCACGTTGAGCGAGCGGATGACCCCCTGCTGAGGGATCTCCACGCACACGTCCAACAGCTGCAGCAGATTGGCAGGTATGCCCTCCCGTTCGTTGCTTGAGGTAGGGAGGTAAAGAGCAATAGAGACAAGGCTGAGACCATGAGACCATGCAATAAATCACATTAAACTAAAAAGTAGGAAATAAATCAAGCCAGTGAAATGAGATTGCTTCTTTTTCTACTCGTTCTAAATTATTCTAGCTACTATTATAGATGCTATAAAATGTTGGAGCTGCTTAAGGAATAAAGACAGCTGCAGCATTGCTAGAAGAGATTATATAAAATGGTGAATGATTTCAAACTGCTCAGTTAACAAAATGACTCAATTATAGTGTGCAGGGTTTGTCTTCATTAAAATCAACAAAATCTACGTGCAAATGATGTCAGTGTAACCCAAGATACTGACCAAAACATCCACAGACAGAGCATGCATGGAGATCTTAAGATACGGGTTGAGCAAAGCAATCACAAAAAGATTAGTTATGCTATTAGTGTACAAGACGGCTAAAACAGTGGGAAACCACTTTTTTGTTGAGCTACATTTATCTTAGGTGTAATTGCGTGTGTTAATAATCATTTGATGAGAGATTAGGCCAGGGCTCGTGCTGAACATGGGAGCGCACAGCTGTGTTAAATAACATTCACACATAAGACGCTCGAGCTCATATCATACGGAACATAAATCTAGCCTTCACTGCTTGCATGCTACACATGAATGACAAATCTCGCTGAGAGATCAGATGCAACGCAAATAAACTATGCAGGGATGTTGTGAGAACCATCATGGCTTTAGAGCCGTAACGTTTCAATGCGTCACAACAGCAGAATAACGTTACATTTGCATCCCAGTTATTTCACAACAGGCCAGAGAAAAGGACACTCACTTAGTCTTGACAAATGTTAAGCTTTATTCTGCCGGCGTCATTGCACCGCTTGTGTTGGTTTGTGTCATTTGTCTCCCCATCCGGAGGGAAAGCCAATTAAAGAGCAGCATGCCCCAACAGGCCCTCGTACTGCAACGGAACCGGAGGAAATACACAGGCCCCCCGTGGGAACACACAACGCTAAACAGCGGCATCAGCTCACACCTTAATCGGCCTGAGATTCACAGGACCCTGGGGAGGGATGATTGTGCAAGCAGTGCTGTGTGCTCACGTGGTCAATGCATTGGTTTGTGCAGGACATGGCGAGTTACAGAGCGGAACAGGAGCTGGGAATTTAGTCAAAATAAGCATGTATGTTGGATTGCCATACCCGAGGATTAGAAGAGTTTTTTTGGGGAACTGGTAGTCCTGGAGACTCTGACTGTTAGCAGTCTGCTCCACTCCAACAATGCAGTAGCCTTCACTCTTCTTGAGCTGCAGGAAGTCAGCAAGCTCCACAGGTTTTACCTGACAAAGGGATGTCAAACTTAAGACAAATGTAATAGCCAACGCAGCTAAAGATGAGTAGTGTTTTATCTCTATGGCACTTCTTGGGCTGGTTCCTACCTACCTGAGCACTTATTTAACAAATAGCCAAGGCCATTATGCATTACAAGGACCTCCTGAAAATGTCTGTTCCTCGTGTCCATACAGAACTAAGAAAAGCCTTTATGTTTGCTTTCCCTTCCGCTCGAACCTTCTTAAGAATTGAAATGGACTGACTTTATTTCCTATAGACAATTTGTATTAACCCTAAATGATATGTAGCTCATGAGTATTGGTCAGTGTCTTTGTCTTCGTTTATACCAATTCCAAGAGGCTTGCATGAATGTATAACTATTGTCCATTCTATGTTTTTAATCTTGCTGTATGTTGTTTTATGCTGCTTCTGTTTTGGTTTGACACTCGGATAGCATATAACCTTCCTGGGTCTTAGTCCTCTCTACCCCACCCCACCCCCCTCCCATGAGACTCCTAGGCATGCACCCTTCTCTACCTCTCCCACTTACTAAAGAGTTGCGTTTCAAAATTGAAACAGTGATCTGGGGCGGACATTGGGGGGCCGCCGGGGTCGATATAACGAAAACATGGAGTGCAAAAGAATATCTAGGTAACCTGACTGTTGGAGCGTTCCACATATCTACATACTTTACCTCCAGCAGAGGGAGCCAGAGCTCAGAGGAGACACTCAGTGATTGGAAGTGTTTGTCAGACACATGACGGAGGCTGTTCAGGACCAAAGCACTGGCACCGAAGATCTCACAGGTCCTGCACAATCCTGCAACCGCAGGGACACAGGCATGTTAGCCGGGAAGCAAGCAAGGACTTTCAAATTAAGCAGTGTATCTTACTCCACTATGTGGAGTTTATACTGCCATCGAGTGGCACCTCGCTGCCCGGGTCCATCTATGTAGCTAAAAATAGCTCATTCTGTACCTACAAAGCCAGTTGATGCCATCTCAAGTGAGTGTACACGGTTTAAAACATATCTAAGACAATAAATATTAATTATTTTAATAGGACATAGGACAGCATATTCTGTAGCAATGGGGAAACCATAGCACCATAGCTATCAAAGTAATTTAGTAATTGATAAAATTCCGTAATTTATAAAATAAACATGTTAAAAATGGATATAAGGTATTAACACAAAAGCAAACAAACTACCTTTAGACTTAGAATATTCAATTGCATTCAAAATAAACATTTACACAACACCCAAGTGTGGCCACTTGCATATATCAGCCAGTGAATCAATATTGGTCTTTTCCTCTATAAACAATTTCAAATTGATTCGGTCATTTTTTAATCTGGGACAGCAGCGGAGGGAACATAAAATACTGACATCAATATATTCCCTCTTTAAACTGCGATAAGAGGATCACGTAACTGTGTTGTTGCACAGCTGGGATCCTTTTTGACGGGAGTATTGTTCAACCTGAACACATACGCACGTCAACCTGTGTTACATACAAAATGAGCACAAAACAAAGCATAAGCCATTTCATTTGATATCATTCTCCTCTTATCTCTGACCTCCTAAGTTGGTGGGTTTGTCAATAAGTGAGGCAACCACCAGGAGGGCGCCGTGGAGCTTCCCCAGCCGGGCGGCTCTCTGCTGGGGCACCAGCTGGAGCTCGGGCTCCTGCTCCTGGATGTCCAGTCTCCAGGGGGTTATCTTCTTCTGGACCTCCGCCCAACGCTCCTCCCTATCATGCTCCCCTGGCGGATGACAGACAGTTAGGACTCAGTAAGACACAGGCTAGCTACAGATAACAGGACTGCTGTTGTGGGAAGTTGGTCAGTTAAAGGCCCAGTATGTCAAATCTAATATCATTATATCTATAGCTTATATGCATAATACCTAAGGAGAATTTGCATTTTAGCATATCTTCGGACAAAGCACATGCGCGTGCAGAGTGTATGTGTTAACGGGCACCCGTTTCTGCTCGACACTACCCTCCTGTGGCCAACAATTTGATCCCGAGAGGTTCCAGGGTACCTTTGTCCTGCTGGATCCAGTCACCAGGCCGGAGCTGGCTCAGGCCGGGGTCTGGATTCCTCAGGGGGAGAGAAAGACTGTCAGAGAAGCCCAACAGCTTCTTGAACTTCCAGGGTGGAATCCACTCATCGTCGGCCAACTCTGACAGACTAGGAAGAGTGTAGAGAAGGGTCTGGGACAGAAAGGAAAGAAAAACTCTGTATCGTATTGTAGCCGCTAGCCTGGAAGGTTTGAGACTCACAGCTCAGCACTGACATATAACAAAGACAACACAGATCACCTCGACACTATAATCCCTGAGGGGATGGAAGGTGCCAAAGAAAAAGTGTTCCTGAATCCTGGTCCAATTCTTGTTGGCGTTTCTAAAAGAATAGACACAAGACAGCCAAACTGTGACAGCAGCTCACGCCAGTACTGTAAGTACACCTTCTGCAAATGTGGTCATTTAGCAGACGATTTTATCGAAAGCAACGTACAGTGAGTAAGTCTTGAGGGGCCAGTGTGGGGTTAGGCAACCTGCTAAAGGTACAATATGTGGCTCACCCAGTATTCTGCATGGCCTCAGCCTGGTTCAGGCAGGCATTGACCACAGCAGACAGGCCTCCTAACCCGTCCGCCTGCTGCTCTGCTTCGGCCCGAGCTTCTGCCAAGGACCACACCCTCTTCAGTGCCAGCAGGGCGTACAGGCGCATGCTGAAATTGTGGCTGAAACACCCCTGCAGGATGACATCCAGCGCTTTGCGCCACTGCACTGCCTGGCACACGCACAAAAAGTCAAAAGAGGTTTATGTAGACATAGTTAAAGGAGTATTGTATATTTATGGGCCAGCTAAAACCACAAACAACAACTGGAAGTGTGCTTGCAATCGTGTGCTGCGTGCTTCCATTATACATTCCATTATGTATTATACATGTACACTACATAACCTGCCCAAAACGGAAGGGTTTAAAACAACATTGTGAAATCATGATAGTAGATCTTCCACACCAACACTTTAAAATGAGCCTCACCTTATCTGTAAGTTTAGGCATGATGACATTCAAATGGACTAGAACTGACAAGAAGGTGCAGATGCTCGTCTTGGTCCTTTCCTGATCCTATATAAATAAAACACATTAAACACTTAATGCCACACAGGAACTCATAATTTGTTGGGGTGTGGGAGCTCACCGTGCTAAAACAGGCCCAGAAACGGTCTAGGTGCTGCGGGTACCGCTCCAGGATCAGGATCAGCATCCACTCTATAAGGTACTTGACTGAAGCCTGGTTACTGCAGAAGGCAGCCTCGAACACGTGGGTCAGCAAGGTGGCCACGAAATCCTGCACACACACACACACACACACTTGGTGGTTCTCAAACATTTTGACCTATGGCTTCTAAAAAGTTATTATTTAGAAATAATGGAAATAAGGTAATTATAATGATTTTGATAGCATCTTGAGAACCACTGCTTTAGCTTAATTTATTCAGGAGTCCGGGAGTGTGTGTGTGTGTCTCTCTCTCTCTTACCTCCTTCAGTTTTGGCAACAGCAGCAGGAGGGTCTGCCATACCCTGTTCTTTGCACGATGCTGCAGGGAGTTGCTATAGTAACGGACTTTTGACTTTGATATCTCCTTGTCCTGCGGGGAAAATCTTTTTGTTGAGGCTTATAGAAAAATAAGGTGATACGCTTAAACTACCCCAGTGAGGCCAGTGTGATACAGGTTATAATATTGATTTTGTGAACATTTGACATTACAGTTGGCTCTTAATACTGTTAAATAACAAACAAATTTACAATCTTAATTTTCAAGATGTATTTTCATCAAATTGTCAATTCCTGTGTGGCGTTTTGTTTTAAGGGTTCACCAACCAAAGCAACCGACCAACAGCGGTCTAGGCCCACCTTTTTCAACAAACACAGAACCAGATCCGCCATCAGTTGTTCATGCAGTGGAGAGGAGCCATCCAGCTGACTGAGGAAAACTAACGCACACACACGGGGCAGCTGGTCATCTCTGTCATCGCTAAAAACACATCAAGACATAGCCACAAGAATGAGAAACGAGTGCTGCCAGCGACCTCTAGTGGCAGCATGTTCCTCTACAGTCACAGGAGTGAATTATTTGCCAAACAAAACGGACATTAACTTAAAACACTCACTCTATAAAGACTACGTTGGCAGCGCACTTTTCCCCAAGCTGCTCTACATAGGTGTGAACCTCCTGGATTAGCCTGCGAAAAGAGAAACCATTAGAACACAGCCCATATCCTATAAATGGTTGAACCTATAACTGCAAAATGTTAAAATGGCTTGCCAATCAGAGGGCATACAAATATAAACATGGACAAAATCAGCAGTGAAAGTAAGATATAATTGAAAATTATTCTAATTGGTATCACACACAGCACATATGGTCCTATACAGTCAACTGAAACGCGTGTATCCGAGCACCAGGGTCGCTTCAGCCCACTTTATTGCTCCATTTATGAGCTGGTGTGATGCGTGAACCATTCAAATATGACTATTTGTTAAATGCTGTCAACGTTACCGCTGGTCTCTTCTGAACACTGGCCCGTAGACACAGGCCTCGGTGAGTATGCCCATATGGTTGAAAACACTAGAAAATGTGGCGTCGGCTTGGCTGCTATCTGCCGCGCCTGGGGGAAGCCATGTTTGGCAGCAGTGCTGAATAAGCACATTGAACACGCCCGTCTTCGACTGGGACAGTGCCATCAGGTCAGTGGCAATCTGCAGGCAAATAAACCCATCACAAATCTGTATTTAAAAGAATTAAAAACACAACAATGTAGGATATAAAAGTGCGTGGTGGTCACCTGTTTAAGAACGCCGGAGAGCTTCGGAGACTGAGTGTCTGTCAGCTGTAGGAGCTTGCCCTGGAAGGCCATGGAGACGAAGCCTTTCAGAGCAGGCCAGAAGTCAAGGGGGTTGGTGCTTAGCCCCTGCACCAGCTCCCAAGAGAGGGTCACAGCCTCCACACAGAGCTCCTCCTCACAAAGTGCAACCTAATAAAACACTGCAGGTTAGGATACTGTTTAGGGTGGTCGACTCCCAGACAAAAAGTCCTGGGTTCGAGCCCCCATATTCCCAGTTTATCTGCAAGCATCCTTGAGCAAGATGCCTAACCCCTACCTGCTCCTTGATGCTTGTAACTGTACTCACTGTTGCTTTGGATAATAGTGTCTGCTAAATCAGTGGTTATCAACTGGTCTAACCAATTCGAATGGTTCGGAAATGAAATTATTTTTGGGTTATTACTTAATGACAAAGGAGGCTCATTTGTATTTTGTCCTTAAGTCACAACCCAAAAATAATACCATAAAAGTGACTAACTGCCAAAACACATCTGCTGCTATAATAAGGAAATGCATGCGTTGGTAGTCTCACCGGCGGCAGCACCGCCTCCATAAAGGCCAGCACAGGAAGTACCAGGTCACTGGGCAGTAGGGCCAGTGCCTCCACGCTGCAGCCGAGAGCCGCCGCAAGTACCCCCGGGGTCCTGGGACCCTCTGCCTCAGGGGAATCAACAGTCCGCATCAGAAAGCTCAGGCACGTCCACTGGTCCCGCATATACTGGGCTGCCATACGGCCCCAGTCCTGTAGTACTGGAGCCTGCAGACTTGTATCGCTGGAGACACAAGAATAGTGCTCAAATTATATCAATGTGGAAATAAGTTGCATGTTTTTGTTGAAAATATGTGATTTATAGTCATTTTGAACCATACAGGCCTGTTTAAAGGCTTTAAGTCTTTAAAAAGGTGCTGTGGGTAGGATTTTAGAGCTATACATTTTGTATAATTTCTTAATTAGTAATGCCATAGACATCTGTCAGCTATCAGTGAGTGAAATGCTCTATGAGAATACCTGCTCTGGTTGATAGCTCTCTTGGGTTGTTGATTTTCAAAATCGTACTCTCTTTTGTTCTTTTTTATCTAGCTCTTATTGCAACTCTCAATTCCTACCTACAGCAGCTTTAACACGTGCCCTCACCTTAAACAGTCCCCTGTCTGTGGCTTCAGGAGGATCTGGTTCAAGTGCCCTAAAGACAGCTGGCCGGGTGAGGAAAACAAGGCTGGACTGTAGAAGTAGTCACAGAGAGACTTTAGAACAAACATGGTCTCCGGTTGCCTGTCAATGATGTTCTGTTCCAAGAGGTCACACACCATGGCGACCGATGCCATAGCAACCGCCCGTGTCACCTGGCTCGCCATAGCGGGAACCTAGCAACGCCAAAAAATTTAAATAAATTAAACCTGGTTTCAATATTCACACAAATCACCGTTTGACGACAGAATGAATACTCAACAATGTACCTGCGACGTCGGTTCACCGAGGACACTGAGGCAGTTTCGGAGGAGTTTAGGGAAATAGGTCTGCTGCGCGTTGCCGCGGTGGTGTGGCTTAACGCTGTACACCACTGCTAGCTGTCTCAGGACACAGAGATAGAGCTCGGCCCGGCCCACGTCTGTCAACTGTAAGGCACAATAACTGTAAGACCTGACCAGTCCACCTAATAGTCATCGGGAATAGGCGTGGCTGGCGCGTAGGTGTTTACCTCTTGCAGTTCCCCACACAGCCGTCTCAGGATGAAGTCTTGGATGGAATCTACAACCTTAAAGATGAGCTTCTTCAAGGCAACGACCACGCTGTCCCCTGTCAGACATATCAAACTGTCAAATGTCATGAAATGATGCCAAGCATAACAGTTGAAAACTCAAATTGAAGAAAAACATTTCATAATACTATAAGAGTTTATGGGAGTGCCAGATAGCCAATATATAAAAGGACTCACTCTGCGTGGATAGTTTTGTTTGACAAAGGTAGAATTGTGTCACATGTTTTAGCGGTAAACTACAGCGAAGAGCCCAAAACAACCAAGAAGGTGGTTGCTGTTTTCTTGGACTAGCTAATAGAACATCAACAAAACTGCATGTAAACTTTGTCTATTAAATACAGGGTCAGCGCAGGATACTGTATGCCTAAAATGGCTACCAGTGAATACACTTACACACCTTTCTCCTCCACCCCACCCACCCCACCCAGACCAGCTGGGATTCCTCCTAGCTGGAACAGTCGCAGGGAAAGCTGCAGGCTCTTGTCGGTCTTGCGTAGCGGCAGGTAAGCGTTGGTGCTGACTCTGCTCAGGGTGTCCAGTAGTGGAGACAGTAAGGCCTCCAGGCTTGTTTCTACGGATCCTCCAGACCGTGTCCTCTCCATGTCCACACACAGAAGAATGGCCCTGGCCAACCTATCAGCCTCTTTTGGGTCAGGTAACCTTTCAATCTGACCTACAGAGCATATGGTACGTAATATAACATATTACCATAGTAAAATAGACAGATATTAACAATTTTATACGGTCTACTAATAAGGCTTGATGACTCACCTGTGCTAGCTGGGACTCTGAGAAAACTCTGTATCTCGGACTGGACATAGGCTCCTACAGTTCCCTTGTTTATGGTAGCATTAGTAGCATCCTCACCCTGTTGTGGGCCAGTGCCCCCTTCCCCAGCACTGGCTTTAAAGCTTCCTTCATTATCTGATAGCCAGGCAACCAACTGCAGATGGGAACAAAATATAGGACGCAAGGCATATTCTGTCCCAATTCTAGTCGTGACAACCCAATTTAACCACCCCCAACCCCCCCCCCCCCCAAAAAAAAAACATTACCTGATTCCAAAGCTGTGTTCCTCTACAAAGTGACTCATCTGCACGAAAATACACGAGGAAACTAAACACCTCATCCAGGGTCACCAAGCACTAGGAAAATATATAAAAAAAAAAGGCTAAATATAGTTTGAATACTGACATTTCCTTTTCTATAAAAGCAGTAATTTGGACGTGTTAGTAACATAGATAGATATTGCCTTACCACATCTGTAAGACAGAGGGCGCTGTGCAGGAGGAAACACTGTGCAGCACCTCTCAGCAGCACTTGATGGGTAATCATAGTACAGCGCATTACCTCCCTGTGAACACACCACAGACACTATATTAATCTACATAATTGAATTCAGATATAATTTAGCCTAATTTAGACCTACGACGTTTCACCTGAGGGCACTGAGGCCTTCGGGCCCAAGCAGAGGACGTAGGGGGAGGTTGGACAGGGCTTGGGAGATGAAGAAAATAGGTACTGCACACCAGTGTTGAGAGCCCAGTCGCTGGATCACCTGCAGCAACACAGATCCTACAGGTGCAGAGACCTTAGCGATCACTTGGCTGCCTAACATTTGACCAGAAGCTAAATTACGTAGCATTCCCTATGGCAGTGGTTCAACCTCTTTGAGCAGGGACATGAAAAATGTGGCATGTTATTTGACTATGAGCCACTAATTTTTCAATAGCATAACATATAGCAATATATTAAGAGTGTTTGCCATAGCAATCATACAATAAACAATTTTTTAAAAAAGAAGTACGACTATTTTATAAAATTATATTAAATAAATGTACAATTTAGTTAAAAAAGGTCCCGGCCCACCCTTTAAAACCACTGCTCTATAGGCACCGTATTTGGGTACCTTGGTCATGCGATGGCAAGCTTCTGAAGAACGTGGCCATGAAGACTTTGAGTTTAGCCGCGAGCTCGGGGCATTCTCCCACACACTGACCAACTGTCCTGGATAGTAACAGAGGGTGAATTAATTAGTACACAAAAACCCTCCATATTGAAAAGAATAATAATATTTCAATTGTATAGACTGCACCTGTGGTAGAGGGAGCTTTCAGACAGTACATCCATGAAGGGTCCAACAATAAACTGGAAATGGACAATAAATAGTAATTGGACAAAGGTTTTTACTATTTTAGACAGTATATATGAGTTATACTGTATACTGTATATCAGTATAACTCATATGAAACGCTCTCTGCATTTCAAACCAAAACAAACCATGTAAAATATTCTGGTTTTAACCTCAAGGGTAATATGGATGAGATGTAAGAAAAATAATACTATTAATATGTACCCTATTAATCCTCTTGGGGGAAAAATTGCAAGGCAAAGGTGTAGTGCAATGGTGCAAATAATAAACTGCCCACATAAGGAGAAAGAGGTTGCATGAGCTAGATAACACCTGTGAGAAGGCGATGGCGAAGGCTGGCTGTTGGAGGGCCTTCATCTCCAGCAGGTGATTCACTCCCTCTCTCATAAGGGATTTGTTCTCACTGTGGAACATGCGCTGGTACACACAAAGCAGCCAGGACGGATGGAAGAGGCCGCTGTCTGACACTGCGAGACAAAACAGATGAACGCAGGCAACACAAAAAAACAACATACTGTTAGGTCAGGCTAGTCAATGTCAGTGTTTCTTTTTAATTTTCATGAGAATTTTATTGGCATGACAATCTACTGTGCTGCCAAAGCAGAACAAAAGGATTGAAGAGAAAGAAAAATTTGTCTTGCCTTGGCTATCGGCAGCTGTTGTTTGGATCAATGTGTCTATTCTGTTGAGAACTGGGCGTACCACATGAATCTGCATAAAAAAACAAAAATAGAACAAGCAGCTCTATAAGTGGGAAACACATGACATTATGTCGGCAGGGACACCACCACGTTTTATTTTAACCAACCTGGTTTTCCTCCAGAGTCTCCATAACCAATGCATAGTCCTCCCAGAACTCTTTCAGCAACTTGCTTCTGTTAGGGTCCCACCTGAAACAGTTCTCTACATGTTCGGCTGTTGTTCCCCTCCCTCCACAAAAAAAAGGTATGAGCATATGCGGCCTCTTAACTGTCAAGCAGAATAGGACTTGAATCTAACACGTTACCCCCAAACCCTATAATGTTACCTTCTCCTGACGAAGAGGAGGGACACACTGCTTGTTCTTCCTCTGACAGGGCCACACACCTTTTCAGCAGGTACAACGCCCGCTTACGGGACACATTGTCTCTGTGAATCAGTCCATCCTGAAGAATCCTCCAGAACTGGCAGGACAGACGTGGGTCATGTGTACTCCGACAGTACTGTTGGTTTCTATCAGGAGGAAAGAGGTGGTCCGAGAGGGCGGTGAGACACAGCAATGTTCGTTCTGTTACCGCAGGGATGCGATTACTCAAGTGCCAGTTGTAAAGGCTGTCCAAAATGACGGGGAGCGTGTTGCTTGACTTTGTCCCGCAGCAGTTGAGAAGGGTCAAGAGTAGCCTAACTGTGATTTTGGAGACAACTGGTTC
This sequence comes from Percopsis transmontana, assembly GCA_025447815.1. Lineage (NCBI taxonomy): Eukaryota > Metazoa > Chordata > Actinopteri > Percopsiformes > Percopsidae > Percopsis > Percopsis transmontana. The sequence continues at coordinate 4,548,162 of JAOEHI010000007.1, read as the reverse complement.
AGAGAGGTCTTTGACGCAGGACAGAGCAGATGATAGTACAGTTACAGTGATGTGTTCATCTGCTGACAGAGTAGGTAACAAAACTGCCATGACTTCGATGGCAACTTCTATATTGAGTCGTCCCTGGCTTGGCAGCTCATTAGCATCCCCATTTGACCGCTGCAACGAAGGCAGAATGGACAGAGACACTTGTCTTGCTACAGATCTTTCGCAAAGCGGGATGCAAACACCAAGAAGTCCACAAACAGCTGTAGTACTTTGTCGTATGTGTTGTAAGGACATGTCTTTGTTTGCCACAGCTTCTTCTGATAATTTCGTGAGGAGTGGAATACATTTTGTCCAAATAATTGTTTCGATCTTGCCAATACAGTATTGTCTTTTCGCAGTAGGCACCTTGTCGGATGCCGTGTCAATCAAATCTGGCTCGAGTCCTGCAATGAACGCTGTCAGCGCCTCTAGCTTTTCTCTTTCTGGCCATGTATCACTCGGCCAGGACAACGTGTCAAATAAAATCTCATAGTTAGGCGTACTGGACAAAAGTGCCCTTATCAAGAGAGAGGACATTGTAAACAGCTACAACAAGGAGCATGCACTTTCAGACTTCGCTACTTTTGCTATCCTCGTGGAGAGTGTTTCATGTGGAATGTAAACTTCCTAATACGTCACACCTAAATTCTCGCGAGAATTTGGAAATATTGTAAAATTGACTTCTTGTACACTATACAGCCACCGGCGGCGCCAGGGAGGGTCTTGGGGGTCTCAAGATCCTCCCAAAAAACGCCTTGACCCCCATTTGACCTCCCCACCCCCTTCCTGATTCATATATATATATATATATATATATATCCGTGATAAAGATTTGAAAATGTTTGTCTTCAAACTACTCAGAAGAATAATAATTAATAATTTATTCAACATGTAAAAAAATATAAACATAAGAATCACTGCGACGCCCCATGAAC
>JAOEHI010000007.1:4518134-4547100 GCA_025447815.1 Percopsis transmontana | reverse complement strand
GTTATTAAATCGCTCTACGGAGCTTTTGGACCTTACCCGTTTCTCGTCACGTTCCTCTGCACCTGCACTCACGTTCCCCCTGCACTACAGACCACCAGCAAATCCACTATAATTTTGTCCATTGGACTTATTTGACCCCTCGTAGGCTGTGCCTAATGAAAATTATTGGTGATGCTTCATGCACATTGTGTTCGCTAAAGACAATGGGCACATTTCTACATATGTTTTGGGAGTGTCCCCCTGTGGCACGGTTCTGGCAAAATGTTGCCTCAGAACTGATGACATTCGTTTCTGGGACAGTTCCCGCGACAATACCAGTTCTGTTATTGAATGACACTTCTTCACTCCAGATTTCTAAATGTCAGAAAAGGATAGTCTTTGCTGGGCTTACAGCTGCAAAGAAAATGGTGGCGGTGCGCTGGAAGCCCCTACACACTTTGACCATTAAGCAGTGGCTTCTGACCTTTCTTGACATAGTTTATATAGAACTTTCAACAGCTCGCATCAATGGTGCTAGACAGGTGAATGTGGATATGTGGCTTTTAGTGGCAGAGAAATTAAAAGGCCGACTGTGACTACAGTTGCCAGCCCACAGGGTCCTGGGGTGGGTGGGGTGATATTGTTTTTTTATTTATTATTATTTTTATTTTTTTGGGGGGGGGGGTATGTTACATGTATGTTCTGTTACCTGTAATATGTTTCTGACTGTGTTTATGTTGTTTGTTGATTAATAAAAAACATTTGATAAAAAAAGTACACCTAATGTAAATGAGAGATGATACATAATAGTTTAGGAAGCAGTTTTGGAAACATTTTTACCTTCAAACACCCTCAACACTTCATTTCGGATAAACATTTTAATTTCTTCCATGGAGCTGGCATCATCCTGCGTAGGAGGAGAAAGCATACAGACTTGACTAAAACATATTTAACATATTAAGAAAATGCAATTAGCAAACAGCGGCAAATCATGTTTTATTCATGGGTAAACGGCTGCTTTGGAAATGAACAGATGAAAGAGATTAGACGTAATCAACTTCGTTCCTGCCAAGCATTTCAGATTAAAGGCCGCTTCTCTAGATGTTGTGGACAGTTGTTGCTGAAAACACATAGGAAATTACTGTTGAATATGTATTGCTGAATACTTGCGATGATATTTTGCCCATGGCCCATTATAGAAAGAGAGCAAGTGTAAGCTAAGTGAATGTCAGAGGCAACATTGTGTTAAATACCAACTTCAAAAATGTTTATTTTTCTGGTACTTCATAAACATGACTCTGAACAGCATGCTTTGACCCGGACACGGCAGACATTTAACAGAAAGCGCTTACTAAAAGGATAAGAACATCTCCATAAGCGATCTACACTTTGCTCCACTAACAATGGTACGTATGACTCATATAGATGTCGTTTTGAGCATTCAAACGTCTGGTCCTCCGTTCCTGCTATTGCTGTTATGTAACTTGTGCAAGTATGTGTGTGTGTGTGTATATAGAATTTGTGTGACCCATGGAGGTGTTCTCAATGCTCTGCAGTCCTTTCAGAACGCCCACATTTCTGTCATTCTGTCGGTCTCAGTCTATCCATCGCCTTCGCTCTCTTTGACCTTCTGTTGCAATTAGGTGATCGGAGTGGGAAGTGTTGGCCAGTAACAGAACTACCTCCTCTTTTCTGCAAAGCCTAATTTCAGGTTTTATGCACATTTCTGTGGCTCCAGGAGGGAAAGGGAAACGCTGGAAAGCTTGGCAAGTGAAAATATATGATTTAAAGTGTCAAACCCTTGACTGTATAGCTCACCTTATTTAACTCAAGTCCCCACGCTGGCATTCAGGATGAACAATTCCATTGGGTCACTTATTTAATTCATTGAATTTATGTTTTTTTCCTAAGAACCAATGGAACCCGATGGCAGTTGAAAAAATATAAACCTGGCTAATTAAACACAGGGCCAAAGGGAGTATTTAATCCTGAACATCGGTCAAGGGCTTTTCTAACGCTCAACATCCCTTTAATTATCAGAGAAAATGAGAGTGGTCTTTGCTTACAGAGACGTTAACCTACCAAGAGGCTTGCTGTCCCCAAGGGTCCAGGGGGGCCAGTATCTCCCTTTCGGCCTTCTGATCCCATTGGTCCAACCACTCCTGGGTCCCCTGTACGCCCTCTTTCTCCCTGGACACCCCTCACTCCAGGAATTCCGGGGTCACCCTGCAATAATGGAGCCCCAATTAAACAAGCGCTGGGTTTAAAGCCCCTATAGACAACTTTTGGCTACGGTGCTTCTAGCGTAGCCAATTCACGGACGCAAACTCTGGTTTTATATGAGATACCTCATATTTGGCGTATTTCAAGTTTGCTCTGACCTCTCACATCTGCTTTATGGATTGGTTTATACTGTATGCTTATATGTGGTCGCTGATATCAGCAGTTGCAGTGTAGGACCGCCTGCCTTCAACCAGAGAAGAGATATTTTTTAGCCAGTTATCTCAAACACCTGTCCTGCCCTTTAAAACTGATTAGACCACATCTTGGGCCGAAGGCAGGTGGAGCTATGCTGCAAATTAACTGATGTCAGCAAACTGCCCATACCAAAAAGAACAAAGCCTGAAGAAGTTGTTGGCTACCCAACGCTAACAGGTGCAACACCGCTAACATAGGACGGTCAGACAGACAGGGAGAGTCAGGGAATAAATTAAGTCTGCTCACACCCCCCGACAGTCCTGAGGAGCGCTCTAATCAGCTAAATTAACTCAACACCTGCCAGGGTTTCCAGGGGCTTTACTTCCTGTTGAGATTTATGTTGACGCTTTCACGGCAAGGTGAAGGGAGCGTATGATGCAGCAATGATATGAAAACTTTCAGACGTGACTTATGCACGCACGCTGTTTCATTAAACACACCGTTTGCCATTGTGACCACTCACTCACCTCTCCGGAGGGACTGCGGGCAAATAAAGCCGGAAGCCTTATGTTGTCTGTCCTCTTTTTATGCGCATTTGGAACAGATTACTGTAGAAATGTGACTGATTTGTGGCTTGCAAATACAGTACAATAGGACACCGCTCTGGACTTGTGAAAACCTTTTTTGCAGAGATTTTTTGTAGGGGGGGATTAGTCACATTTTCTGAGGAATTTGGGCGTTCTGGCATTCATCAAAATCTTTTGTGCATTTGTTTTAACCTCAGCTTCCCTTTTAAATAAAAGAATGGTACTACTTACACGTTCTCCTTTTGAACCTCTGTCCCCTGGTCTACCTGTCGCTCCCTGGGGGGGGGGGAAAGAAAATTAAGACACATTGAATGCTTTGTTGATGTTTGACTGCTCATTAACTGCAAATGGCATGGTAACATCTCGTATACTCTTCTTATATGCATATCAATAGAAAAAAAAAATGAATCGATCCCCAATGAAGAATTTTCGCATACAGTACAGCACTTTGGCATATGTGCTTACAGGTGTTTTGCCAAGTTTCCTTAGCACATTAAAACTGCACTTTCATTTAGTGACCTGCACCAGTGGAAGTGCATTCAAACCAGCCCAGGTAGATTCCTTGAATAATGCTTTCCCACTGTATAGTGTTTCACCTTCTGCAAAGTCACAGCTCCTCTGCATCGTTCCCAATGTGCCTATGCCTATACCTGCCAGCAGGGCTTACTGTCACAGACAGGGGCTGTGGCTTTTACAGCATCCAGTGTCTTCTATTCAATCCCTGTCACTGTTCATTGCCTCCCTTTACCATGCACACTGCAGATGCCTGCAGGAATCAGTGGAGCCATGCCCACAACGGCGTGGTGTGTCTTGTGGGCCTCTCTTTTCTGATGCGGTTCTCGGCTGCTTGCCTTAATCTGCAGGACTCAGTATTCCCCAATGCCTGATGGGAGGTTTAAATCTATCATCTTCACAGTTCGTCCCTGGGCAATAAACTGACGCTCAAAGCTGGTGTTCAATCAAGGCAATAAAAGAGCGATTGCCTGCTAGATGGCACTGTTGCACCGTCAAATAGGTGAGAAAGGACTGAGGGGCTGTAGCATGGAAAGCCACTGAATATGTGTGATTGATTCTGATAGAAACCTAATAAATAGTAAGAATAACAGACTGTCAGAAGTTTGATCCGTCAGTCATGTACTGCATGGTGACAATTTGTTTAACAATGAACAAAAGGTTAACACTATAATCCATTGCCTTTCCAATTAGGACATTCCATTAGTGTTATTCATATACCTTCAGTACTATTTGTATGCATGTGGGATAGGTAGAGAAAAATTAATTTAGACCTTGTAATTTAATGAGAGTATTTTTCTTCAGATTTTAGTCTGGTTTATGAAGGCACCTATCAAGTTGAAAAATATATTTAGTCAATATATTTTGTTACAAGGCCAGTGCCCCCTATTACAAAAATTTTACCGTTGCCTGAAAGCATTAACGGTATAATTAAGATGAAAAGAGTAAAAGTCAATAAAGCCTTAAATCTGCGGGATTCCATTTAGATATTACCATTAAATGCTCAAACATGCAAATATGTACTCTGAGGATGCTTTAGCTTGGGGGGGGGGGATAGAAATCTGCTGTGCCATCTCTCTCTCTCTGTGCCTGATGTGAGGCACATTCTAAAAGGGATTTGCAAAGTGTTCACACGACTCACCTCGTATCCAGGAATCCCATCTTTCCCTGGCCTGCCCTGCTCCGGCAGCAAACGACAAAAAAAAAACAAACACACAAAGACGTTTGTATCAGCCCCCACCTTCGATTGGATCAGCGCTGTTGCAGTCCTAGTAATCTCCACAGCTAATGAGATATCTCAACCGTAGGATAATGATCCTGATTGCTGCGCGAACACTGTTCCATTCTGTGCTTACAGGGGAAATTACTGCGCCATCTTTTTTGATGGTAATTACATACAGTAATGTAATCGTCTACAGAACAAGTGATGGCTGATGTGGTTGCCTGCTTTATCTTTTCCTTTGTCCACGAAGCATGCTAGTTCTATCCCTGTCTAAAATAACTATGAGTATAATGCGGGCAGTAAGGTGCCCACAGTTCTGCTATAGGGTCCTTACAGGAGCACCTTGGGGTCCCTCCGGTCCTGGGAACCCTGTCTCTCCGAGCGGGCCTCTCTCCCCCTGTCAGGAGAACAGACACAGGGCGGCGTGTCACTCTGCGGTGACAAAGAAGTGACAAAGAAGTGACACGCGGATTGACAAGCTGAAAGGGAGTTAAAGGCTGAGGCTCACCGGTTCTCCTGGGGTCCCTGTATCTCCGCGGGCACCGGGCTTCCCCTGTCAATCACACACAGGAAGAGAAAAGCCTGTCTTAGTGGTGTCATATCTTTTGCATCTCTGCCGCCTTTCATCTCCAACATAGCATGCATAGCTTTCTATGGCCGCGATTAAAGGTCAAAGCAATGTCAGCGGCGGTCTTCAAGCTCAATTATACAGATAACTGATTAAACAGGAGCGAGAGTTCAAGTAATTGAAGGGAATCTTGACTTACAGGAGGCCCTGCTATCCCTGGGGGGCCAGGCAAACCAATATCACCCTGAAAGGAAGGTTCCATGTTAGGTACACATTGAGAAGAAATGACCTTAATGAGAAATAAGTATGCAGCGTTACACTTACACCTGTTAGATAGAGGCAACTGCACCTGAGAGCTATGGTGATATAATATATATTGCAAATACTGCAGTACTATTTCACCTTTTACAATTTGTGAAATCCCGTTACACCTTTTTGGTGATATTCCCTGGAATGCTAACTGACTGTGGACATTGTAAAAACTACATGCACAACTGCACACACACACTTCAATTATTGTCTGTCAGCACCAACTTTTCCGCTCTGATTTAAATGTGGAAAGTTCGAACAGTTGCAGCGTCCACGTCAGTTTCGTTTCTGTGGTTCAGAATAAACCTGATGGGAGACAGGGAAGGTCACGCCAACCAGCGGACTGCAGGAGTGTGTTTCAATTTGCTGTTTCATGTACAGTAATGTGAGTGTGCCATGAAATACAAGGAACGCGCGTTTCATTATGCCCCTGGTCTGGTTTTGGTCAAAGCATTTGAAAGTATTCGCCGGGCCCAGAGCTGTTCTGCCGCTTACCTTGGCACCTGGCAGCCCTTCAACCCCTGGTAGTCCCATGGGCCCCGGTTCCCCCTGCAACAGATGACACACCATTTAGTCTGACAGCAAGAAAAAGTCACTGCCGAGATTAAATAGCTTTCCAGCCCCTCCGCTCTGTTGCCAAAAAAAAATAAAACGATGGTGCTATTTTCGGTGCACAATCATTGGGACTGTGAAGGCAATCAAAGGCAAAAGGTATTAATCTAACTTTGTCAACAGCTATTTAGAGTGGAGCTGTGTAGATCAAAGCTACAATAAACAAGCAAATATATTTCAGGATTTTTTATACACCTCTTGGTGTGTTATTCATTTAAGCTACTCATGTGTCCGTGTGGATGTAAACCCAATACTTCAATCTCCATGTGCAGAAGCGTGGGCCGCTGTGACAAATGCTTCCCATAGGTATAAAAAGATATAGAAAAGGAGAACTCCGTTTAAGAGTTACGATTACACTGCCTCCCTGTCCTAAAAATAGAGCCCCATTCTCTGCATTCGTGGAAGTGACAGCCCCTATCTGCCGCATCTTTCTAGGAGAAACACTATTAGTGCCATAGAGAAGGGCAACGCGCCCCGACATAGACGGATTGTGCTGGTAATTGTCATACGTGTAGATTGTCATGAATAAGCGAGCGAGGGATGACGGGGATGGGTTGGGCTTGGCGAGAGGATCAGCTGTGAGACGCATCGGGGCAATTCCGCCACCGCCACATTCACGCAATTTATTAAAATGTCAAATTAACATCCTGGTGAAAAATCGCTCGGCAACAAAACAATAAAAAAAGGGAAAATGCAATTGGCCCCGTGAGAATAAAGAATTCAAGTTGGTGCCCGCGGCTTTCGCCTCGGCCTGTGTGGATTTGCTTTTGTGCGTATTGTATGGGGGCGGGTGGGGGGAGCGGCGTACTACAGTGGGCGTAGAACGAGCAGGGGTGGTCATAGGTTCCCGCTGGTAAGACAATATGGCACAGCAATTTTATACTGGCAGGAGATCATTTTGTGTGTGTGTTTGTTGTTGTCTGTGTTGAGGTCTATTGAATGCGGTTAACCGCTTCGGCTTGAGGCTGTATTGACTTAAAGTACGTGGTAGGGGACTGTAGAGGGTAGTTGCAGAGCAACCAGTGCTGTTTCGTAGTTAACAAATAAAAAAAGAGGGATGGATCCTTCCATAACAAATCTATTTCAGAATTAATTAAATGTGCTACTCACTGCAGTGCCTTCATCTCCTTTGGGACCCTTGAGAAAATAAATGTGAAAATTTGATTAGTACGATTGTTAACACAATTACTTTCGCTATCAGAGTTCCAAATCAAAACACTTTTGCAACGTTGCATTCAAAACACTGACACAAGACACAAATTGAGGAGTCTACCTTTAAAATACACGACATATATTATACTTTCAATTTGCAGTGCTCTTGATTGATGCTTGATGCTTCAACTATAATTCATACGGGGCTATAAAACTATTACCTATTACAGATAATACATAAAGTAAGACACTTCTTTATGATTTCATAAGAATAATCCGGTCATCAGAAACTATTGATGCTTTAAAAACTGACACCATGCATAATTCCTAACTCGATGCACAATCTCCGCATCTTTCATCATTTTAAAAACTAGGCATTATTAATAAACAGGGACAATGTTGCTCTTAACACTGATTAATATGGTCTCTCCCTGATTGGCCCAGTGGAGTGGCTTGGTTATGATGGATGCGGTACAGAGGGGGAAGGCACCTCAAGATGCAGCCGGGGTCCACACATGCATTGTGCATTGAGATTGGCCTGTCTATTTCTCTGTCAGCACCTGAGCGCTGGTGGTGGAGGTTGGCTCCCTGCAAGGCAGAGAGTGAATGTCTGCCGAGATTGGGCAAGATTACAAACAGGTCTGATCTGGGAATAGCAGAGGGAGCCGATAAGCAAACCGGGTCACTTTGACTTGGCAGCGTGCCACTGAGCCGAGGCACCAGGTCCGCTCTGCATGTCAATGATGGTGCACTACCCACAGGCACCTGTTTGAGAGGCAGGAAGCCCCTTAGCTTAGCATCAGCTCTCAATGAAATGATTGACTGTGATACGGGAAACTCAAAAGAAGCCAAGATAACAATGCGGGAGCGGTCAGGATGCCTGCGGTTGCGCTCTCCCAGACTAGCTAGCAGTCTGCCTGCATGCCGTGTTATTCTGCCGTGTGGTGTAAAGGATTTTCTTCAGGCACAACAGTGATTATTCTTACCGGAGCACCGGGGGCTCCAGGAGGTCCTAGAATTGCTCCGCCACTCTGAAAAGATATCGCCGTGACTTTTAATATTACTGAACAAGTTCACAATGCAAAAAGGTGAGGCGTTTAAATTCCATTACAAGTCATTTTTTCATAAGCAATGCGACTTGTATCAAAGTCATTTGCGCTAAGCTAGGCGCACAGGCTCCCTTCACTGTAATGTGATTAAAAAAGGGTGCTGCATATATACGTGCACTCATATTACGCACTGTGCTGTAACACATCCCCTGGCTGATGCTATTTTAAAAAGCGGACTTTACCTGGAGCTTGTAGAGACTGCTCATCCCATTGCCCTCCACAAAGGGGACGCCCTGGAACACAAACGAGGACAGTTAGGCACGCGCGTCGCTCCCTCCCTCCGCAGAGAGCGGTGCCCTCCGCGCGCGAGAGGCCCCCCCGCGGAGCGCTACAGGCCCCCGCGAAGCGCTACAGGTCTGGTCACAGCGTGCGCGGGCGACTAAGCCCTTTAAATGCTACATGGGATGGATCGATAGCTCAGCCTACCCGCCGCCGATTACTAACACGCAGATCAAACACCGCGATGTCTTATAAAGAAGAACATCGTAAAAAAAACAACCAAACTGATTAAAGTGATTGGGCTGGGGACGATAGTTGTTGTTTTTTCTCCCTCTTTCGTTGATGAATTGAAGGCAAGACAGAGAGATAGCAGAGAGATAGTCAAGGTTCTCATTGAGAAGCAAGTGGATGCCTGTGCCCTTTTCAGGCCACTGAGCCATCCCCGCTCCTCCTGCCCGCGGTTTATGGGACCTGTGTGTGTATGTGGGCAGGAGGGGTGGGGAGGGGTTGCATGTGTGTGTGTGTGTGAGAGAGAGAGAGGGGGGGGTGCACAGCAGGTTCAAGGGGACGCCTGATGAATTATAGATTCGCCTTTGGAAGTGCTTACTCACTGGCACTCGGGAAAGGAGGAGGAACAGGGCGAGCCCATCAGTGCATCATCCTGTTTACACTAGTTTAGGAGTTGTGTGTGATCTCTGGGTACACCCGATGTTATAAGGCTGGGGGGAATGAATGAATGGATTACATCTCATTTCCACTGATGGATGTGAGCCTAACCTTTCCCAGACCGGGGGAAAACAAGGGCACCAGACCTGTAGCGGGTCTGAGGTTTGGAATAAAGAACATTTATATAATTGTTTTTAATCTTAACTTGAATCCAACATTTTTCGTACCCCAAGAATGCTTTGGTCCATTTGTTTTTAGAATCGGCACATTGCTAGAGCCCATACCACTCGACCTAATGTGTACACCGAGGCTCAATCCTCCGCACCACTCCCTGTAGTGCCACCAATGGGTCATAAATGGCTGTATCGGAGCCGCTGATTCACATAGAATTGTAATTCCACTGTCTCTAGTTTTTGTGTTATTATTATCATCTCGGCCAATAGGACTACATTTATGAGCAATGAACCACTGAGGGGGGGTTTGGGGGGGTAATCTGCTGTGACTGTTACCAATTAACAAGCTTCCTTTAGCAGGCTAGGTTGATATAAGGCCCCGTCTCTAGGGTCTAGGCCCATGGGGAGCACATGCCTCTGGCTGATGCATTCTGGGTCATTATCACCCGCTGATCGCCCAGGGGGAGAGCAGGGGAACTTACGGGAGGGCCTGGAAGTCCAGGTCTGCCTGGGGGGCCTTCACTTCCCTGCAAAGCACAAAGTATTAAAGACCAAAAGCACGTACTATAGTTCTCTATGCCCAAATTTGTACTCAAGGCTCAAATTATACCATTAAACACACTATAAAACATATCATGAGGTTAAATGTGGGAGTTTAAGCTGGCCCAGTAAAGCTTTATCTTTTCAATTAAAGTCATATTGGTAATAAACAATGGGCTATTGTTTTCATTTGATCCTAGCTCAGGCCATGCTATAGCTAAAATGGCTACTATAGATCAGACAAGAACACAACACTGCTTACTCTCTCGCCTTTAGGTCCAGATTGACCCATCGGACCTATTCGACCCATAAGTCCCTGCAAAGAGAAGATAGTCCACAGCATTAAAATCGGATGTGGTTTACATTGTTGACATTTACATTGGTTCTAAGCCTTAACAATAAAGAAACAAAAAAAAATGTGTAAATGTTACATGATCAAAGGCTCAAGACAAAGTAAAACTGGGTGGTTTTGACTTCTGGATGGCATAATACGTATAGTACATCATAACATCATGCTAATATTAACACCGTTAGTTAAGTCAAATTCCATGTGTATGTACACTTGGCCGATAAATCTGATTCTGAATCTGATATCTTCCCATTTACTCCTCACCACATACAAATAGATAAAGCGAGGAGGTGGTTACTTACAGGGGCACCTGTGCGGCCTGTTACACCTGGAAGACCTGGAACTCCAGAAGACCCCTGGAAGAAATAACGGCAGTTCAAATTACTATTATATTCCTTACCCATACGCTATGGGCAATGTCTAAAATGTGTGAAAGTAAGCATGAAAGTAAAACCGCTAAAAGAACAGGTGCTGTACAAATTGTTATTTTAAAAGGTACACTCCCCGATTGTGTTATAGCAACCCCAGACACACACATTTCTGCCCCAGATAGATGGAGGGGTGAAGAACAGTGTGTGCCTATGAGAGCTGTAGGGGTAGGAGTAGAGAGGAATGTGAGCCACATGGGAGGGGCGTGCCCCCTTTTTCGAACAAAAACAATGCTCGTGTAATACTTTCAACCACAAGGGTAATTCCAGACACAAATCGAGGAGTGCCTCTTTAATGTTTTGTTTTACTGCAAATCATTTCTTCATAAAGTGTGGAAGAAAATGTTTCATAAGAAGAGCTGAAAATAAGTTTTTTTTCCCATTTACCCAATCGTGTCTAATAATAAATGTGACAGTTAATTAAATTCCTAATCTCTTGCACTTGCTCTTCTAAAGATTCTAAAGAGACCTTTTTATAAGTGTGCAGACAGGCAGGATAGCACATATTTTTTAAAAGCATCTCTCAAGAGAGCAAAGAGGTTGTATTGTGGTGCACGTCCATGAGCAAAGACAAGTTTAGATCATGGCTTTTGAAAATCCTTTTTCTGCATTATTAGTCTAGACACAGCACAGACGGTGGCAGGTCTTACAATAAACTTGCATCCTTCTGACAATACCTCTAAATGCCTCTAAATTGTCACTCTTTGGGTTAAAATGCAAAACGTGTCATTTTTTTTAGGACTATTTTGTCACCGACCTCATCTCCTTTTTCTCCCGCCGGCCCCGGGAACCCTCTCTCGCCTTTTATTCCCTGTAGGAAGGCAGAGCCAGTGAGTTGAGGAAGAGTGGCTGCTTTTCAATATGAGTGCAATAGCCCAAACCTAAAGGCTGATGTCTGGAAACTTCATATTCTCTGTGCATGTCTAACAGCCAATTACTGTACAATTGCCTGGCCTATTACGCCGTGGCACAACAGTGTAGCCATAGCAACGACTTCTGCGCCACATTCAGTAGGACTTGTAGCCAGTTGTATCCAGGGTGTCAAGAGCAGCAAAAAAAAACATTCAAACATGTAAGAAGAAACGATTTAGACAATGGAAATGGAAATTTACTTTTAATACTTTACTTAACAAGGTTTGCAAATAATTAGTTCTGAGAAGTAATCACACAGATCAGTAAATATTGCAAGATATTAGTTATTAAGTTGTATTACCTTTGGGCCTTCTTTTCCAGGATTACCGACAGGGCCTCTTACACCTTGATCCCCCTGTTTAAGGCAGGTGCATATAAGCACACACACACACACACACACACACACACACACACACACACACACACACACACACACACACACACACACACACACCACCCCATTTACAAAGCGAAATATCACGGTCAGACAGGCATGCTTGTGGTGTCTGTTCCTAATCAGAGTGACAACTGGGTAGGAGTGACCCTACCTTCACCCCCTCTAAACCCTCCACTCCTGGTGATCCGAGGGAACCCTTCTCACCCTTCTGCCCAGGCAGGCCTGGAACTCTGGCCTGGCACACGCTGCAGGCATTCTGCCAAAGGGAGTGGGAGCAGGGAGACAGTAGTGGTAGTAGCAGGCGGCTGAGATTTCACAAGACTTGAGTTGGTGCACTGCACACACAAGGCATTTATTACTTTCCATCCCCTGAGTGGAGGCCGGGACCCCAACTGACACAAAGTGTTCTCTAAATGTCTGCAGAGCTGAGACAATGTGAGCCCACCGTCAGAGCCTCTCATCTCGGTGAGTGGGTGAACTTTGTCAAACTCATTGACTGTGACATTTAGGTGAGAATCATGAATATCACTATCCTCTATTCGGTCTGGATATAGACTCTGCTACTTACAGCTTGGTGTTAACCTGTTTAATTATATATATATATATATATATATATATATATATATATAAACATAAAATATAGCTTGTTTACTACCATCCAAAGGAATTATTTAAACAAAGCAAAATAAAAGCAATTCTTTTTTATGAGATTGTTGATACTGTACAACAGGGCGTAACACCCCCGGTCGAGCTCGCCGGCGTATTAAACCACCGGCCACCGACCGTTCATACATCCGACGCACCCCAGCAACCACACACCTGTTCCCAATTCCCTCATCTACCCTCCTTTGGCGGCTATATATGCGGGAGGGTGGATGAGGGCAGTTGTACGTGATTGTTTGTTGGTACCAGGAACTGTACAGTGTGTTCTTGGTTTTCATCAGTTGTAGTTTAAAACTGTGATTAAAACGTGCGCTACGGCGCTAGGTCTTTAGCCTCGTTGAAAGTATCCATTTGTGTGCTTACTAACTTGGACTAAAATTGAATATGGAGCAATGAGAAAAGATGTTTTAGTGAAGAAATTATATGCAAATGTATGATCATTGGCAATGCTGGTTTCTAATCACTCCATCAAAAATGACATGTGAAGTAATGTTCCAAGTTGTACAGTATGTCTTTAGAAGAACAAGCGGTAATTTAGCCAAGTGCCCACTTGGCTAAAGTGTGTGAAATGCTAACAAAAGTACAGTAAAGGGCCAAATATGTGAAAAAGCCAGGAAACAATACATTTGGTGTCATTTCCATTCACCGCGCCATGCTGGATTACGTTAGACTTGCCCACTTGTGAAAGGCCACAGGGCCTTTTAACACTCAATAGCAACATTTACCACCAAAGTGTCCTCCCTGATTGCATTCAATGGCTCTTTCTGAAACTGTCGGAACTAGTCCTCGAGTTAACCATTTATGTGAAATAACACTAGAAACTGCAGAGCAAGTGATTACTTTTTCTTCCAGGCTTTCCTTTCCTCCATCACCTACAAAGTAATGTTAGAGAAGTATATACTGTATATAACTTTTTACACCAGAATTTTATTTAGCAAAAGTGACTCCACATACAGTAGTACCACAGATTCCTGTGGTTATGAAACTTTGGCACAGTGAAAGTCAATTTAATTTACTACAGCCGTAAAATGATGGGGCACCATATTATTATCTTTGCATTGAAATGCACTGCATATTTAAATCGAATTTGGCTGAAATGCCTTTCATCTTTCTTTATTGTTGTTCTTTATTTATTCTTACTTCATTGCTATATTATTAAATTGTGTTATAAAGGCTCAAGGGATAAGGCTGCTGTAATTTAATTTTTCTTACTGTTAACATAGCCTATGAAAAGTTCAAAGCCACTACACACACTATTGTCTATGTAGCTAACCTCAGATATAGCTCATATGTTGGAACTCATAGAACTTAAAACAACTATTAAAACATGTCACAGAGCTATACTGTTGCTTTGGTCAACAAACATCAGCAACTATCATTTTTCTCTACCAACCAACAACTCTAATCTAACATTTTTAATGTATTATAATAAAGCATATTAGCATCTCTCCAATATGTTCATATAGGCCAACTTACCTTGAGTAAAGCACTCATGTCTCCAACAATAGGCAAGGCAGTCTGTCACAATGGATAAAAGAAAAAACAATTCATGAAATATTGTCAAAACTATACGCAATACACAACTGTACATCTAAAAAGCCTTATATTTTATTTATATGATTTAGTTTGATAGTTACAGCTGCACATTGCAATTTACTTTTCAACAACATGTCAATTTATCTAACTATAAAATGGCTTCAATGTCAGTTTTGAATCTACAACAGCCCTGAATGGCAAAGTAAAAAAAACGTATGAATGACTTTGTCAGAACTACATTTTGGTGATTTAAGTAAGTGACAGTCTCAGCAAAGGACAGCATGTCTAATCTGTTAAACAAGAAAAGCCACAAAGGATTACTTACCGGTTCACCGGGGGGTCCAGGGGGGCCTGGAGCGCCTGTTCTACCTGGGGAGCCCTTTAAAAAATGTTTTAAATAAATTAAATAAAAATAAGAACGATTAAGGCGTAAATGCCACCCCATGTAAAGGACAACTACTGGTGTCCATGTCCCGGTTGACAGAGATGTGTGCGCGTAGGTGTGTTGTAATGCTAACGTTCTCTCACGCAAGTGTTAGCAGTTTATCTGAGTGTCACACTGACAGTGATGAAGTGAAATGAAAAGAAAAGACAGACACACCTCCCTTCCCGGAGTGCCAGCAGGGCCAGATAACCCGGGGGGTCCACGCGGGCCCTTAAAACAAAAAAAAATTGCAAACAATCTTATGACTTCACACTGCAGAGAGCGTCATGCTGCAACAATATTTGTGTGTTGTGTTTTTCCACAGACCTCCATTCCTGGTTTTCCCGGGGGTCCCACGGGGCCCTAAGAACACATAACACATCTTGTTAACACCATCTGCCCTCCAGCAGAACGGATCCAATACGGGAATTGTGTTAGACACCCCTTGCTCTATTGATTCTCCATTTCCATCAACGGTGTATTTCACGAACCACAGCAAACTCGGACATACTCTAATGTGCGAGACTGAAACCAAGAGGTCCGAGCCTACTTTATATGGCGGAGGGAAACTGTAATAAGGCAGCGTTTTACAAAATTGACTTGCCCCACCGCCACCCACAACTGTGTACACAATAGCGTCGATTTTCAAATAGTGTTTTTTCCGCCCTGGATATTCTCTGAATGCCGGGACACAAGAGTTAAAATCGCAAGATACCAAACGTAGGACAAAATAATTAGATATAACAGATATAAATCCATGCAGTATATACTCACTGGGGTACCGGTGAGACTTTCTCCAGGCTCTCCTTTCTCTCCATGTTCTCCAGGCAATCCTGGGACACCTCTCTCACCCTGAAGAAGAACAAAAAAAAACAGAAGGAGACAGTCAGAGGAGGCTTTGATGCCACCGGTGAACTCCTTCAAGGAGAACTTGAGGAGAAACTGCTGAGCTGCATTATCATTAAGGGTTTAAACTACGCAGGGACTCAATTTCTCCTGAACTTTTTGTCGCTCCAAGGGTAGGAAAAACTACTTTATCTATATTCTAGGTCAATGGAATGCACATATCTGTTTCATTTAAACTGCTGCATGCCATTTAGATAGTGACGTCATTACTGCACCATGGAAAAAATAAGGGACATATTAAGTCAGGAATTATTATAAAAATTGCCTGTTGGTAGCAATTGTAAACTAAAACCTTTGAATGTCTACTTTCATTTATAATTAAGTTCCAAAGATGTGAACATGATATAACGCCTATAACTGGAGGTACAGTTTGATTTTTTTTAGGGTCAACAAGGCTCTAGGGGAGCCATGATATCGATATTGTAATTTGTCTAGGCCCTTTGCTAGCGCCTACCTTGGGCCCACGGGACCCTCTGGCAAGAGACATCCCATCACCCTGCAAAACAGACGAAGGAAGTCATCAGAATGGAGTTCACAGCACAGTCATCAGTAATTCACTTTGAAACGCTAGGTGCAGCCTACAACATGGTTCTCATGCTTGAATTTAAATTGGAATATTGAATCTCTATAAAGTACATCCCAAAGAGCATACAGTCTGAACACCGCACCGCATCTTGAGCTGATGTTCAATACCCTTTACAACGTTTTTAATAGTTTCCACATAGAGAGACAGCCCGATAATGCCGTAGCACACAGAAAAGCCTTGATTGGGATCGAGGATCCTGTAGGCATTATTTACTGTACACTTCGGATGGGACATTGATTTCTGTGGTCAGCATGTATTAGCTTTACAAGTCCTACTTTGCACAATGTAAATGAGCAGTTCCAAAGTTAGAATTGACCCTTACGCAGCAGTTTTGAACTTTTGGGGAAAATGTACCTATCCCCCTAAATACACGTGACATAAGAAACAAATACATTTGAGAAAAATAATGACCCTGCATTTCTGTTTGGAATCAAATCTGAATAAAAAAGGTGCTCTTCTACCAAATGATATAAAACCATAGCACAGTGTAGAATTCTTGAATTCTCAAAATAAATGTGAAAATTGGTCGATATTCATTTAGAACAGCCACAGGTTTGGTACATCCAACGTAAAGTGAAAAGGACTGGCCAAGATGTTGTTTACGCTGCGCTCTCTAATGTATGTACATATGCCCCTGTGTGCTAAGGATGTTTTGGGTCTATGGATATAGGGTTTTCTCTCTCTCTTTGTCAGCTTTCTATCAACCGAGGTATCCGTTGTTCCCTTTGTCAACAGCCAGCGACCTGAACACATTACCTATGGGCTTGATGAGCAGGACTGCTGTGAAGGCTAATACTTTCCTTTTCTGGGTACAACATGAGGACTGCTTACAACTAAAGAGTACTTTCATGTGATTGAGAAGTGCATGTGCAATCAAGCAAGGCTGTGGTCTTAGCTGTGCTACTGTTCCACCGGTCGGTATTCCCGTAATGAACACTTCTATATGCAGCGTGCCTTAAAAGAGGAAGCTTTAACAACTATAAGTTCCAAATGGGAGTAAATAGATGATTACTGCAGTGGAGGCTATACAACATTGGGCTTCCTAATGGCATATTATCACCATAATGTCCTGGTATGCTAGGCAGCTGGAGGAGGTGGTCTCTTTTAGCTTGTCTCCCACTGTCCCAGCTGTTGGTTCATCACTATCCCTTTATGCTTTTGTACTGAATTAGGTGTGTGTATGTGTGTGTGGTAATATCCTACAATGGCTGTCTTGCTACAATCTGGGCTCCAGGGCCGACACCAACGAGCTGCGATAGCCTCTCTATCTGGTTTAACCTCTATTCGGTACCCACCAGATATCCTGGTGGCTCTCCGGGCTCACCCTTAGGTCCAGGTAGTCCCTGGGGCCCAGTCACTCCCCCGGAGTCGCCCTGCGGAGACACAGACAAAACACGATGGACGGCTGTGACCCAACAGCTGGGGGGGTGGGGGGCAGTGTGGAGGCTGGAGATGTCAGAAGGGCAACGCAGGCACAGATGCCACTTACCTGGCACTTAATTTCACACGTCTGCGGGTGTAAACATTAATAATGGTTTATTAACACGGGGGAACAGCTTCTGCAACAGCATGGGGCCTCATATGCCCACCACCCGCCTACTTTCTCTGCTTTACTCTAGATAAACAAGCCCTTAAGCTCTTCTTTCATTTTAGTTAGAATATGCTGCAGGTAAAATAGCCTTCAGGAAATTTTGTTTTAAATTGAGTCTCCAAAAAATGTAACTTAAAATTCCTCAAAAACAACTCCACTCCTAAATATTCTTCGATATCTTTGCTTTTATGTTTTTTCATATTTCACCAACCCCAACATGGCAGGACAACCATGCGTACCTCATAGATTTGAATTTACATCAAGAAAGCAAACGAGACAGGTAAAGGAGAAACGGAGCAGAGGGGGTGACTGAACCATTTTTAGATTCTTTTTCTTCTTCTACTGAGCGGAGGAGAGTGACTCCCTTGAGCCCTGAATGAGGCTTTCATTATTGTGACAGGTGCCATAAAAACACACCTTAACCCAGTGGTTCTGAAACCTCCTGAGGGGTCACAACATGCTTTTTAAAGGGGGGGGGAGAGTTTGTGAGATGATAGAAGGAATATTGTTCATCTAGAATATTTAGATGATGCCAATGTGTACACATTTTAACGGCGTTTGCAGTGGCTGTTTTTTTGCAAAGACATGTACTGCAAATGCCTCTATACAATTGAAAAATCATAGCGGAGTGGTCGGGGGTATCACGGATGAAAACGCCGAGCTCCAGCGGGAGGGCAGGGGCCCGCTGTCTGAAGGGGTGTTTTCACTAGTCGCGTGGCGCGCTCACCCTGTGATAAAACATCGCAGCAGTGAGGTTTACCTACCTTCTCTCCTTTCAGGCCGTCTCTCCCGGGCGCCCCTGGCTCCCCCGGCGAGCCCTGTAAATAGTGGAAAGGAAAGAGACTCTATCTATCACGGGTGCCTTCATCCCCCTCGCACACATTTATCTCCTCCTCCTCACTGCTTCAGCGGGCCGCCGTGTTGTGACATAATTTTCCTTAGCCAGGATTTATGAAATGCCTCCTTTTCCCTCCCTGCTTTTGAATAAAGACAGATGCTCATTACCAAAGCAGGTGTGGAGAACAGATTGGGCCTCTGCCGCCCTTCCTGGCAGAAAGCACTCAGATCTGCCTCTTCCCACTAATTAATTCTTAAATTTGATTACTGATCGTCTGTGGAGGAACTAAGAGAGATTTCCTCCCACTGCCTCCCCTGTCTCAAGTCGTCACAGTTTATCTGTTTATCTCTTGCTTTCATTCTGCCAGGCGTAGTTGGGGGACAGGGGAGATGGCAAGGTGACAGATAAGACTGGAGTCAATTCTTGACATGCGGCTGAAGCGGTCTGCTTCTTCTTACCAGCTCTCCTGGGAGACCTGGAAGTCCGATGGAGCCGGGTAGACCTTGTTTCCCCTGGATAAATACAAGTGAAGGCACTTGAGAGGGATATTTGCATTCTTTGGTTGTTTATCACATTAAAACGTGCTAATTTTCACCCAGCTTACTACACTGAGGCTGCTGTCTTTCTCAAATCTGGTAAAAACAGCATTCGAGTCCTGCCACTGACACCATAGTCTCTTGAATTATCCTTTTCAAGGCTGTGTACGCCGCTGTCAAGATTTACCACTTGTACGTTTGGTTACAAGCCGAATTTCGCATAATAACTCGTATTACAATTAAGCTGGGGAGTGTGATAAGCTGTTTACCCAAATCAAATCCTCCAACTCCTGGTCTTAGTACAGTTTACTGCAGATCCTGCATTGCCATGGAAACTGGGCTTATCCACATATCAGCCACCAGTACCATTCCTAGCATGAAGCAAGTATACTTGCATGAAGTCCAAGTAGTATCATTTCGTCCCAGTTGTCAAATGATACCCAGTCTCAATTAATAGGCATATGAGTTGTATGGTATTTGCATTAGCCAAATCAAATCAAATACAATATCTCTGTTACTGCGTTTCTATGAGCCCACCTCAACTATTGCTATTGCTAAGGCTATAATATAAATAATGTGCATGTAAACACATTCAATGTCGTATGAAATACAACCCTTGCTGATACTTTCAGTGTTGTGGCCCCCTTGCCCTCCCAGGTGTTATGTGAGCAACATTTACACTTAAAACACTATCCTGTTTCACCCTAAGTGGCACAGCGGGCATGAGGTGGTGACGACCAACGCACCTCCGGCCCTTGATCTCCCTTCAGGCCCGGCAGCCCGATGGTTCCCTATGCAGCCAAACAGAGAGGCAGGAGAGGGGTCAATGGAAAGACGAACAGAGACAAAGGGAAAGAGAGATTGAGAGTCACGCAGGGAGAGAGAGACACAAACCGACATGAAGAGAACTTTTGAGTTGCTGGTGTTTTCCTCAGCATTGTTGACTGACAAAAAGCATGCCGTACGCAGTGCAGTGTGTTTGAAACAACAGTAACTAAATCAATACAAACATCAATAGTGAAAACACTATCTAATGTGGAACACAATTTCATTTATTACACTCAAAACACCTCATGTTCACTTAGTTTGATGCACATGTGCTAGCTATAAAGTAATAAATAAATCAAGCCATAGTTATCCAACAGATTACCTTGAAGCCTTGTGGCCCTTGAGGTCCTGTTTCGCCCTAAAAAAAATAAGAGGAGATACTCAAACGGACATACCGAAGAAACATACTCGAGCACACAGACATTCAGAGGCTAAGTTCTATTCAGCATTCCAGTATATGGACTATTAGCCACAGTAGTTTGCTTCTGCACTCTGAAAATGTAGAGAAAACTGGATTAGCAACTTTCTAAGTCTTTCCTCCAAGATAATTCAAGGTTAGCACTGCGCTTCCTGTATTTGCCCTCCGTTCCGTCACACTTACGATGCATGCTGATTATTTTTATGTGCTGTTTTTTTACGTGCCTACATGATCCCGCACTTCAATAAATCTTTTATTTCCGGATTTATATGCACGCATATTAGATGTCATGTTAGAGCGCGGCCTTCTCATGTTTGCTTTGGTCAGCGGCCTTTTTAATCCGCCTGCCTCTTGTAAAACAGTAAACAATACTCGTATACCAATTGATTCAGCGCGCCAGAATTGGCGAAGCACAGAGACGCTACATCACATCAAAACTCCAGGGCTGAGCAGCAAGCACTGTCTAATTATGCTCACTAAATCAAAAGTCAAGACTGTAGCAGTTGGTGTCACATAAAAATATATAAAAACGTGTTTCAGGGATGTATTGTAAAAGGCTTTGTGTGATAATAAAAGAGTGCTGCAGCCCTCTCGGCAGTGGCATGGTTAGGAATTAAGGGACACCGTTACCTGAGCTCCTTTTTCCTTCGGTTCGTCCTCACAGAGAAGAGAAAAACACCCAGTCAAAATGAGGCACTGCATTCAATACCACTGGTATTTCCACAAGATGTAACTTTTGTTTATTTTGGAGAAAGATCACATACTAACATTACCGCTGCAAGCTTAATGAGAGAAATGTGCACTTACAGGCCCCGAGAGCTGTCGTAATCCATGGGCTGTCATCACCTAGGAGTAATTAAAGAGATGAGATGTATTTAAAGGCAGGGTCCCATGCAGGCCATTCTAAAGAAAGTTGCACTCATGAGAAAATATGACTTGCTTTCAAAGGCTCTAGGTGGTCTTCACAATAAAAGAGGAACAAAAGCCTGTTGTCAACCAACTGAAGCTCACTATGACATACATACAGTAACTTCTTTGGCATTGCGTTAATTTATTTCAGTGTGGTTGTGTGATTAGAAAGGCATAGAAAAGGAGTGTCAAGGTAATGTAGCGAATCACTGTTGCAGCCTTTCACTAAACAGCAAGTGTCTTATTAAGTCAGCAATCGGCAGCACAGTCTGAAGCCTCCGTGTACAGTACAGCCACCCTTAAACTCTCCTCTGTCTAGGGTAAAGCAAAAACCTGACGCTTCTGTGTGTTTAGGTACTACGCTAGCACATCTATTTCATCTATATTCATGACAAATTGAAACTAAATGTACTTAATACATGGAGGACAGTGCACACTTAAAGAAGACATCTTGCAATCGGTAGGTTCTTTTAATAAATCCATGCCCCACTGGGGATATCTGGGCGGCTAGAACAAAAAAGAAACTGCCCTTATTACATAACTAGGGTACAGCGAACCTCAAATGAGCCAGTGAAGCCAAGCTTTCCCAATGAGGCGTTAGCATATGGTTAGCTCTCTGGTGAAATAACACCAGTCCGCAAAGCTGTTGCTGTGAACTTTCTCTGCCTAGGAGGTTAAACTCTATCTCAGTGGAACCCCATTAGTGTGACCCCGTGACCAGCGCAGAGCTTTTCTATCACGTATAGCTCTGCTGGTAGCGGGAGTTTGATATGTTCCAGGGAGCCAACGTTACTGTTGGAGGTTACTGTTGGAGGTTACTGTTCAGAAACTGTATTCTCACAAAATCAAATGAGGGGGAGGATGAAAAGACACCTATCACAACCGGGTACACAGATCAGACTACATTTACAACTACTTTCTTACATCAATATTACCTTTCAGTTCATTGTAAAATTACATTATTACACATTACAACCACTTATTAAAACAGGATTCTCTCAAAGCAAAAAGACTGTTTTGCCACTTTAAGACAATGGAAGCGTGATCATGCCAGCCTATAAGCCTATACGACTCCATCCAGCCACTAATAAACAGAGGCACTAGAAGCTTTATGAAGAGAGGGTAATGAGCTCACGCTTCTGCTGTGTCAGGAAAATCAATGCTTAACTGACAAAATTATATGCCACAGAAGAGCAAGAGAGAACAGACAGTCTAGTACAAAATATGGAAACAGCCGATTTATCACATGAATAATGTTGGCCACATTAATGTGTGCTAAAGTGAACTCAAAGTGATCGTGAACAACGGGCAGCCCAAATTTAAACTCTAGAACTTTTTTACCCCCCACCAAAAGATCAGTTGAAATGGTTCCCCGTCGATGCAATATAGTCTAATTTAGGGGGACAAAAAAAGTAAATACAAAGATTAAAACTTAGTTTAGGACACCCATTGAAACCACCCACCATGATAAAGTATCTTGATGGACCTATTATAAGGTAGATGCAATATACAGTAAACCACTGAAACCATTGGAGAGAAAGGGAATATTTGTTCAGCATGTAATGAAGTCACCTAATTTACATTTGAATCACCTGCTCTCAAGGTATGCAGTTTAGAATAAGAATGAGACACTTCAAACTATGTCCCCAAATTTTCAGTCATATAGACTGTCAGGCTACAAATGTCCCGACAGAAAAAGGGTATTTAATCCCACAAGGCAAGCATCGATTAAATAAGGTCAGTCAATTCCTTAATTCATAGTAAATATGCCCTCAAGTCTATTTTCTCAAATTAGTCATACACATACCCTTCAATATTTTCTTGTAGACATCACTGCTTGGATTCAGGGTACCATTGGAAAAATCAAGCCCCGTCATAAATGTTGATAATTTTCTTCTTAAACATCTTAAATGGCTCAATAATAAAATAGAGACACACCATTTTATCCCATTACATATTGTTTACATGATTTTCATCCCTTGTATCATGTTGTTGTCAATTTGTGCTGTTTGTTTCAAACTTTCTAAAAGAGTCCCTTTAAAGAAGCTTCTATTTATATATATATACATATAACACAGTAAGGTCAATGACCAGAATATTGTACTTACAGGCCCGGGGGGACCTCTGAGACCAACCTCGCCCTAGAATGAGAAACACACAAAAAAGACACACAAACGAACAAAAAACAAATTAATAAATATAAATTAATAAAACTACACAATTTTATTAAGTAATGTGTGAGTTTTTCGTTTGTTATTTGTTATATAGCCTATCAGCCAACACCAGTGTTGAGTTATTCAACAGGAGCAATAAGGATAGAAGATTTTCTACGGGGATGATAAAACATATATGCTTTTCCCACATTATATTCATTTCTGTCCTTGGAAGGCTGGATGGAGTGTCTCCTTGAACAAGATGCTAAACCTGCATCTATTCTAGCGCATGCTGTTCTGCACTCTGACCTGCTCTGTGAAAATGCACACACACATACACACACACACACACTTTTTTTATTTTTTGGCCATTTGAGAGACCCTTTTTTGCTCATCATGGCCCTCTTGTCAAGTATTACATTTAAATCAATATACAAAGCATTTCTAGCAAGGTGTGTATGTACAGCATGTTGCTCCAGTTGGAAATACTAAAAGATTCCACTGTTTTGTTTACATTGCCATGCACAAAGTTCCACACTTATCACACACACTTCAACTTTACAAAACATCACTTTACTTCACGTGTGATTACGTGAACATACTGTACGTATAGTCCATGCGTTTTCTTTTGTCTCTTTAGCACTATTGGGACAGAATTAGGTTTACATGGGGAGGTGGAGTCATTTTACCACAGGATGTAATATTTATGGCTCGTTTTACAGAAAGTAAAAGGCACCAAAATCTTCATTGACACGGGAGTGCGCTGTCCATAAAAAAGACTGAAATGGTGCATTCAGAGAAACTCTGATAGTAATTACTTAACCCCACCTCCCCATGTAAAACGAATCCCGTCCGAATGGGGCTTCAGTATATATTGTGCCTCTATTACACACACAGACACACAGAGTGTCTAGGAGCATATACAAGGAGTGAGGGTTCATCGTACATGAAATTTGACACTGACCTTCTGTCCTTTCATCCCCGCTGCCCCCTCCACACCTGGCTGACCCTGTGGGGATAGGGCCCCTTTGGTTAATGACATTGTCGCCTGGCGGCATTGTAAATGTCACTGCAGGAGAATACATACCGGGTCCCCTACCAATCCCCTCTCCCCCTTCTCTCCAGGGACTCCGGGGTCTCCTTTCTCTCCCTGCGCGGGGAAGAAGAACAGAGCAGAGCGTTGACAGTGACTGACAGAGGAGAGGGAGAGAGAGAGGGGGCGGGGGGAGTTCACAGAGTGAAACTTCAGCAAGGGCACTTGAATAAAACCCAGAAACGCAGGTATGGCGTCATTGCAGATTCATAACGCGGCACAGGTACAGTGGTGTGTGGAAGAAAAGCAGGAGTACCCAGGGTTACTAGCATGAGCCTTGCAGGGTTAATGAAAGACTCAAGCCCCTGTTGCATTGCAGCATTTCCCTCCCGCGCACACACGCACACAAGAAGGTACATGAGGTACAACTAATTTCCCCCAGTCTGCCAATAGATGGCACTTTATGACTGCAGGTGAGATGTCCTAATTACACATTTCTTCTCTCTTATTTGTGCGGGGAGTACTGTAAGTCGACAAACACAACCAATTAAATATACTTACAGGCGTGCGGTATTATAGCCATTATAAAGGAACCATTAGGGATGCGCTTAATAGTATGTAACTGTCATATAAATATGCTTTTGACACATACAGATGTATCCAATTTACAGAATGACTTTGTTGGGGAGCGTAGTAGAGGCGGCATTACCTGTAATTTCCACTTCTATTACAGACCATAAAACCACAGTTTATATAGCCTATAGGCCCCAAGCTGGAGTAGTATTTTTTCACAGTGTTTAATACATTTGTAATGTTCTGCCTTTTGCCTCCCAAACACCAGCAGAAAAATGACAATAAGGACAGGAGTTTGTAAGTATTATGGTTTTCAATGACACATCAGTGGGTCCATTGAGTCCTTTACAACCACTGTGCCGAGATATTAGTCTTGAGGAGATAGTGACATCTGAGCAGTGTCTTTATTCTAGCAGGAGAATATGAGCCATTCAGCACCCCCCCCTTCTCTCTGCTGTCTGACAACCGCTGCTGTGATGGCATCCGCCTAATGAGATGTAGTCACAGTTTCCTTAGCCGAATTATGAGTTGTTCATAATAAGCTAGCAGACTACTGGCATGTATGAACAGATGGATTGTCCTATTAATATTTTAGGTGGGGAGGAGGATCTAGTAGCAAAATTGACTTTGAGCATTAATTGAATTCTGCAAAGATTTTTTCAGCCACTAGGGAAGGCTCCATTTTACCACCATAATCTCTCCAATTGAAAGAAGAAAAAACGCCCTGTATGTGTTGTCGTGCACTCTATCACTTTTAACAGCAGCAAAGAGCTGCTTCGTAATGACAAATGAGAGGGTTTGCAATGGAATAGCATTTGCATACATTTTTACAATACAGCTACATTTTTAACACGTGATTTATACTCCACTCGATAGGGATTAAAATAGCATACTGTACCAGTGTTTACCACATATATTTTTAATGTTGTGGGATATTTAACAGCCATGTCACGCTGATGTATCACTTACTGACAACATAGCCCAAAATAATAAACTTCTACTCTATTGCATCCCGCTGCAAGTTCGTTTTATTCTCCCTCCTTACAGTAAGGGTAGCTTCTTTCCATTAGCATGGAGATTAGCAATGCCGAGGGTTTTCAACATTCACAGTCATTAGGAGGCTACGGCAAATCAACGTAACAGGTTAAGCAGTCCTTTGAGTGGGATTCATTTGCGCAGTTTCGGTCGTATTTGCCCAGATTACCGCTGTATTTATACGGAGGCGATGTAGCTCAGCGGTGTGACGGCACGGAACTAGTCCACCTGCAGATGTCTG
The DNA here is from genome assembly GCA_025447815.1 of Percopsis transmontana. Lineage (NCBI taxonomy): Eukaryota > Metazoa > Chordata > Actinopteri > Percopsiformes > Percopsidae > Percopsis > Percopsis transmontana. The sequence goes on along the minus strand of JAOEHI010000007.1, from coordinate 4,520,677 downwards.
CGGGTGATGTGTTGACTTTGAGGGAACCTCGAGTCGTCAAACTGCAATTAAGCCTGCCTGTGTCCCTCTACGTCTCTCCATCAATATCGGAGTGGCGTTCTGTCAGGGCCCGTTTGGGGCTGTCGGTGGGGGGATAGCAGTTATGGAGATGTGATTCATGGACTCGCTGTCTGCCTAGCACATCGTGCATCACAGACCTTTTTTTTTTTTAAAAACTTTAAAGCGTTCACAGCCTGCTGACTGAGTGAGAGAGGGAGGGCTCGGCGGCACACACACAGATGTTGCGCAAGCTGGAACTCGGGTCTGACTATGTTTTGGCGGGGTCGCCAGAACTTTTCAGGGAGGCTGCGAAATGATTCTGACATTTGAAATTCTGACATTTTGAAATAACCGTTTAATTACAGGATTTTAAATCTCAAATGTTTGAATGATTTTGTTTACTTTTTAATATAATCTGCATAATGTGTTATTTTAGATGCTATATGTGGTTATTTTTGGGGGTCATATGTCAAAAGGTTTGAGAACGACTGTTCTATGCTAAACTCACTGCGGGGGGAAATGCTCTGGTGGCTCTCTCTCTTACTGACCATGGAAATGGTTGCCTGTGATTCCTGAGAGATGGTGATTTAGCATCCTCCTACAGCAGCACTCATCATGTTGGGCTCTGTAAATTCCTTTAAGCATGTGGCTGTGCTTGGTTCATTATGGCAGTTTAAAATTGAAACTGATACCCTGGCATATGAAAGAGTATTCTTGTCAGCCAGGGTAAACATGAATTTATTATGATCAGGCTGAGAATTTTCCTTAATGTAGTTGCATGATTGATTTATGACGTGGCCGGGTTTGGCATGAACATTTGATTTAACCATTAAAGCAATGAAACAATTCATACCTTGGGACCTTCTATATCTCTAAACCTTTCAGCAAGTTATCTTGATATTTATATATTTTACATATTTCTCAACTTCACTATTCACTTATCATTAATTTATTAAATGGATACTGAAGAACAACTATTTTCTAGTCTTAAACATACTAACATAGCAATATTTATTGTACAGATTCTTTAAATCATTTTAGCATTGTACCATTAAAATACGGGCTAACACCCAGCCCACACACTGACAGTGAGTCTTAGCATGAACTTGGTATATCCTCCTCTCTCTCCCTCTTTATCTTGGTGAGCAAGATAAGAAAATAAGCACACGTATCAGAAACTTGTAAACAGGGCAGACGGCTGCCAGACACAAGCACAGCAAATAAAGATGATCTATCCAGAAAATACGGCAAAGCACAAAATCATACACTGGACATCAAACTGTAGTGCTGTGAAAACATCATGTCACAGACAGGATTTAGGGGCTTTTGGGTACATAATCCATACAGTACCGCCACTAAGCCATTTCATACACTGCCAAATCAAGTCTGGAGTTTTATGGGCTGATTTTACGATTTGAGACTGATTCAAGTCAAATATAATAAAGCAGCGATTCAGGAGCCAATTAGAGCAGACTTTAGCCAGCAGTAAGTTCTCACAAGGATTGAAATCTTTTTCCCCGCTAAACCAAAACAATTTGCTAATTAGCTAAATAGTAACATGCTTTTGTTATATGCCGCCATGCCAAATGTTTCCAGGTATATTCATCCCGGGTGTCATTACATAGATAACTTTCTATTTTCAAGGTTGGCCTGCCGACACTTCTCCTTCCTCTGGGCAGAGAGAGCAGGAGGAATACCGTGGCCAGAGTCTACACAGGCGCAAACGACACACCTATACATCAAGTGAACAGCTACGGTCAGGAGGTTGTCCACTACACAATAGCTTTCATTCTCAGCATGATCGCAAGTGGGCCGCTGGGGGCTTGGTGCGTGTGGGAGGTTAGGAGGTGGAGGTTTTCAAGGTGTCGGTTGTTGGATGGGAGGGGGTGTGGGGGCCGAGGGGAGGGGGAGGAGGGGGGGGGGGGGTTGAAGGAAACAAGCTACTGGGACAGTAGGAGTCCTGGTAGCGGCTTCCGTGTCTACGAATTTCTATACACTGCACATCTCATGCGCCTCTGGTGAGCTAAAGCACCCCTGGGTTTCATGAATATGATTGCAGACCTTTTTTGCAAAAGCACTGTACGTAATGGCCATCTGCCTGTTATGAGTGTGAGCACTGAGGCACGGCCGTGCCAGGCCGCAGGAGGCGAAGGGAAGCCGAAGGGAGGGGAGAGGATATTTAATTTACACAGCAGACAGGCTACAGTTGACTGAGAGGCGTCACTCCTGAGCGAGGGAATGTGTTGCTCTCTGTGAACATTAAAATGTCAGTAAAAGGCGGCGCAGGCTCATGCGAAAGGTTGTCGGCTACAGATCACATTGGGAAGCTTGTACAAATGTTAGCTTAGAGGTTAGTCTTCAGCCCACTTGAAAAACATTTGTGAAATAATTATATTGATCGACCAATCTGCGTTTTATAATTGCTACCTGTGGGAGTGTGGGCGTGGTTTAGCTCTGATGCAGGTGAGAGGGAACGTGTGGAGCTGTGGTTCACGGGGCTGAGA
>JAOEHI010000007.1:4505771-4516244 GCA_025447815.1 Percopsis transmontana | reverse complement strand
GTGGAAGTGTGAATAAAAGCCGTGCCTCGCACGGATAAAAGGCAGAAACCTGTGTGGACAGTGCGTGTGTGCCACACTACCAAAATACTGGCACCAACAAGACCACCCCACCCAGCTCTGCACCTGCTCCTCTCTTCTTAAGGTCTTAAAATTAAGAAAAAAAGGTAGTTAGGAAGCCTGGCATATTGAGTCAAACCATCCTGAATGCGTCAGAGCAGTCACCTGCATTCATTTTTTCCTAAACCCACCCTAATCCAACCCGGAATCCAACCCAACATTCCTCCCAACTGGCATATCCCTCAGATGTAGCTTTATTAATTTGTGTGATGTTATGTATTTTAAAATACCTTGACAGTTGCTCCTTCTGAGGCTCCAGATGGACCCTGCAGTTAGAGAAAATTAAAACAAGCAAAAAAATATTTAATTTACAGACAACATACAGTGACAGGCTGTTTCTTGTTAATTACATTAGTGGCATTAGAAAAACAATTATGCATGAACAGTGCAGCATGCAGCTAATGTTTTTTTTTAGTTGTTTGTTTTTGTTCAACCTTTAACCCTACAGTTAAGTCATTGTTATTATTTATAGCAATAGCCATGGTGTATCTGGCAGTAAAGGTTGTGTACATGCACGTAGGCACCTACACACACACAAGGGAGCTGCCAAGTGCAACTGCGGCCCTCTGCGCTCCTGCTACTTGTCATTAACCTTTAGGCTAGCGCAGCACCTATAGCGCAAAGCTGTTACGCTCTCACAAAGTCTATTGATTAGCACTGAGTACGTGTTTGTACCCATCACAGGCTTTCGCTTGACAGCGCAACGCTCAGTTGACCTTGACGAACGGCCGCTACAACCTCGACCGTAAAACACCGTCCCGGCAGAGAGAGGAGGATGCGTTGCCCCTAGCGTGCGTTTTGAATGGGTGATTTAGCCCTTGAGGTCTAACTCAGCAAAAAAAGATGACTCACAAATGCCATTTCCGTGGCGCGAGAGGCGACGCTGGCACATGCTATAGGTATTACCGGGACACTGCCATTTAGAAATGTCACGCCTCCTCCGTCCCTCTCTCTTTCCCTCTCCTGTGACTTTGTGTCCTACAACTTTATGAGTTATTAAGGAGGCAGAGGATACGTCAAGTCATGTGGGAGAGCTTTAACAGGCAGCAGCTCAATTATGCTGCAGATAATTGAACCTATTGAGCATAACGGTGATGGAGGCCGAACAGGACCTTTGCAGATTTCCAGCTAAAACAAAATAAGACAAACCCTTTGTCCCGATTAAAAGTTTAATCAGAGCAGCAGCGCATGAAAATAATTAGGCATCAAAAGCATGGCGCCCGCTCACACAATATTGTTCCATAGTCGCTACAAAAACAGTTTGCTCGTGTCCTGATGTGAGAGCAGTTAATAGTTATCATGTTTTCTTTTGTAATGTATATTGGTGATTGTGCTCTACACTGGGAGGTTACTATAACACAGAGACGCACACACACACACACACAACATTTGTTAACTGTCCTCATATAAACACTCATCCTACTCCAATCGTTCTCAAGCATTTTCATCATTGGGTTTTGGCCTAATAATGGGGCTCGATTATAGCAGAACAGAGCAGATGTGTTGTGTTTTTTAATATAGATCAATACTAGGGGCTCTAGTTTGCGCGCGTTTGCTAATTTCCTGGCGCACCATGTCGACCTCGAAATGGGCGTTAACATTTGCTTGTAGACCTTGCAAATAGTACTTACAGGTACGTTTTTGGCTCCAGGCTCCCCAGGCTTTCCTCTCCGCCCCTATGGAAGGAGAAAAAAAGAACGTGGATGCATAAGGTGAGAGTTTGGATCTGTTGTGGCTTGGCAGGCACTGTGCCAGCAATTAAGGGTAGACAGCAACTCCTGTTGCAGTGCCTAATTCGCTTTTAATTAACAACAAGAAAACAGCCTAATTGCTGCACCCTGTGTGGCCCAGTAGTCTTTGTTCCCCTCCTCTAGTTTATAGGCTCCTACCCAGCTGTGTGAATCCCTGGGCACATCAATCAAACACCAGCGGACACGACCAACGACAACGACAGCCGATTGTATGCGGTCCAGAACGCCAATTCCAGGCCAAAAAGAAGTCACATTTAATCATTGTGCTCCATTCAGAGCTCAAATTCCGTCATGGACGTGTCACAGATTACACATAAGAAAAAACCTTGGTGCCTCTGAATCTGGGAGGTTTGTAAAGCTGACGTCTTATTGAGATGTAATGCTGTCTGGACCAAACCAAAGTTGCTATCCTTTACATCAAGAAGATTTCTGACCTTACGGGAGAAAGAGGATAACGCCGTGTGGACTGGAGAACTAGCCTATCAACTGGCATTGCATCACAGGGCCTACTTGTGTTACGAAGAGTGCCTGGCATTAGCCTAAACCTGATGTAGACGCAACTCAATTAGAAGCCGAACGTACGAGATAACACAGAGCGCCCTAATACGCCTGGATATAATAGGCGCTTTGTACTGCAGGTTTAATCTCAAATCCTGCTCACTATTTCGCCACAACTGCTATATTGAGACGAGATATTTCTGTACTGTGCATCAGCACGGGCGACATGAAGCTTCCTTCCTCTAAGGAGGCTCACTCGTTGATTAGAAAGTACGGTAAAGAGACACAAAGAGACGCCCCCCCACCTTCTTTTTCCAGACACTCATTTATATAGACTTAGGACTTTTGATTTAGTGTGTATTTTTACACACACACACACACACATGCAACAAAGACTAAGACGTTACGGGAGGACTTATTGCTTTTAATCATCCGTGCTTGTGCGCGCACAGCGCACGCTGTTGTGCATTGTGTTTGTAGTCCGCAGGTTGCGGGTATATCAAAAGAGAAGGTAAGTATTAACCCTATTATTGACAGAATGGAACCTAGTGTGACTCTGCTCAGGTGCTGTGCGTGTTTTTTTCCCCCTTCTGTTCAATCAAATGATGTTTGATGTTCCATATACAGCCTTGGCCAGCTCCTTTTGATCGTGGCTGCATTAATGAAGCATGGAGGTTGTCCTGCATTCAATTCGACCGCGAACAAACACTTTCTCAATATGAGCAGAATGAGGGGAATTTCAGTGACCCCAGCCCTCTCACTCAAATAAGCCTAGGTGATATTTGATTTAACAGGAGTTTGTTTCCTTTTCTGGTGCTAAAAAAAAGCACAGATTGTGTACTCAGTAAGTAACTATTGCGGAGCGCATTACAAGCTAACTCAAAACATCAGCAGATAAAGGGTACAGAGACTGCTCTATAATGCGCGCTGGCAGTGTTCTTTTGTTCTTTCATTGATAACGATATGCTAACACTGAATCATTGCTACGTCTGCAAAAAAGATCACCCAGTTCACTCTAGCCTTGTAGCCTCTGCCTTTGCCACATCTCCTCTGAACTTAACATAACAAAAGCAGATTACACCGATAGGTAATTTAGCTAATGAATATTTCATACGCTATTATTCTAAGATGCCAATGAATTATGCAGTTTTGTATTTTCTCCTTTCTCTGAATTTGCCCTTAACACTATCCGTGAACTGCATGCAAATTTTTCATGTCTGCGTATTGATATCATTAAAATAAATAGGGATAGATCAAGAACTGTTCAGGTGGAGCGAGTGAGAAAGCGTTGGCATGTACTTCTGTCATATTTCTAGTCCTTAACAGGAAATATTGATAAGACCAATAAAAAAGTAAAAATTTGTGCTTACTTCCTTTTTTACTTATAAATGCAGTCACCACAACTTCGGATTTTAAGAAACCCACTTATGAGAATGAATATATCATTAGAAGGATGGTGTTCTGGATTAATAAGACTCTTTATCTTTGATATTATATTTCTCTGAAATAATTTAAACTCAGTAAGCAGTGAGGAAATATTCACAACCTACAAAAATGTCTAATGAGAGTGTGTTTCACTCTGGCTTTTTCTGACAAAATTATGTTAAATCCAAAACAAACCAACCCACTCAGTACATATTGTAATTAAGTTTGTATCCTTATTTTTTATCTTTAGACAATTTTTTCTGGTAATAAGGCGGAAACAAGGCAGGAGTTTGGATTGCGGTCCAAAGTGGTCTCTAGGCAACAAGAAAGATCATGATCAAGAAGTTAAATTCAACAATTTGACAACTACTGTTAAGTGCTTTTGCATAAATGCTCTATGTTCATGAAGCATAATTGATTCCATAATTTCACTCTATGAATAAATAAAAAATTTATTTGATTTGATGTATTTGTAAAGTTAAAATTTTAATCTGATTTAACAGATTGTCCCATATAGTACAAGAATATACTGAAAAGGTAGAAAATTAACATAGACGACTGAAAGGGTTGTAGCCACTAGTGCATTAGTCTATTGTTTATTCTCACATTTCTGTTTCAGAACAAACATTCTCTGTCTGTAGTACCACTACAACTATTGATGGATTGCATACAATCCAACGCGAGTGGATATGCTTTGGCTTCAGACGTCATAATTATTGACGTCTGAAGCCAAAGCAGACAGTCAAAGAGACTTTCAGAAGACTTTCAAAGACTCAAGAACCTCTTTTCATGACAAACAAGGTATTTTGTTCTACTACTAGAATGCTCTTTGTTTTTATGTTTGCGCTAAGCGTCATTTGAATTTTCATGCTATGCGCTGTATACTTTTTTGATGTATTTGTACTATGTATATTCACAAATATAGTTCTCATGGTATGACTAAGGCATGGATGCATCAGAGAAATGAGACATGCCCAAGCAATAAACGTCCGTTTCAAAGAACTGACCAGTCGGTGCACCATGGGTATTCACGACACATATTAATAGCAGCCCTCCCCTATAGTACATTATCTTTGAGCTATACTATACTTTTGAACTTAGTTGTAGTCATATGAACTGTGAACCTCATAAAAAATATCACACTATATTTACATGGTGTAATATGTCAACCCACAGAGTCACAGGATCACAGGACAGGCCATAGGCGAAGGTGAATCTCTCCTTTTCAACTAAGCCAACCATCAAATTATAATTTCCTTCTTTACTATGCTATCTCTCATTTACCCCCCTCCCCTTTCTTTGCCATGTCTTACTCTTATTACGCTCGTCTATTAATTTCCACTCACTCTCTTTTTTCCCAATCTTTCCCATTTATCTCCCCTCCCTTCCTTTCCCCTGTCACTCTCCCTCCCGTTTTCGATCGCTCCCCACAGCCGCTGCCTTTTGGATCGCTCCGGCAATCTCTGTTGCTATGCAACGCTCTGTGTCCTATAAAATTTGACAACATCCGAGTGCTTGATTATTATTTGAGCGCTGCAGTGTGAAGCCCTCCTTCAGGTCATTGCGGTAGATTAGAGGGAAGGAGAGATAGAGATAGAGGCAAGCGAGGAAGGAAGGGAGGGAGGATCAGGGAAAGGCAGGGGGAAAGATGAAGGGATAGCTGCAAGGGGAAAGAGGGCGGGTGGGGCGGAGGGGAGGTGAGAAATGAAAGATAAAGCGGCTGCAAGACTAAATGAAAGATGCACCTGTAAGACCAAACACCTGTTCACTATGTTGTAGCCTCCTGCGTCACCAGAGAACCGCTCTACATTTGTGGCTGATCGTAAAGGTGACATAAGGGTAATGGGAGTCTGGGCGAGATGTGGTCTCAGTAGGCTGGGAGTGTATGCTGATCTTCCCACTTAGAACCACCCTAGATCCCAGCATCCTCTGGCTCAGACTGTGGTTTGGGTGTAAAGGGACACAGGGCCCCTGGCTGGGTTCTGTGGTGAAACCCCGCTTCTAAGAGCAAAGTCAATAACTACAGTAAAGTGCAGCATTGGCAAACATTTCTGATGGCTCCGTAATCCTTATCCCAAATGTCAACATGTTCTCTGAGGCATTCCACGTTGGAGCAAAAAAAAAAAAAAACTACGGCCGTATGAAGTAAAACACGGTTTGTGGCGGTAGAGCAGATAGACCATTTCAAAACACACCATAATCCACATGACACATGGCCCTGTCAAAAAGGGGTCAGTAGATAAGCTGCAAGAGCCTACTGAAATGAACCCACAAATATACTGTATTACTGACACAATACTGTGCAACTGGTGGCCTGCAAACATCTCTCCTACACATAAAAATTGTTGTTAATTTAGTCAATTTTAACAGTAATACCCAGAGACCCATTTGAGCTTCTATTATGCAATTTTGTAGCATGGATGAAACAAAGAGTTTCAAATACAACGCCAATGCACGTCTTGGAGTAGACCTTCAACTCTTACATGTAGTTTTTTTATATTTTCTTTGTCTTTGCTGTGACTAGAAAACCCTTAGATATTTAAAGTACAGCATTATACGAGCAAACAGTCGCATGTTGGATGTATTGCCATTGACGTTTATGAGGACACTTTTTCCACTCACTGCTGTCAAGAAGCAACAGTTCCAAATTCTATATCACTAGACTCATTAAATTAGCTTAACGCAGACCTTCTGAAGGACTTTAGGAAATGACAAATAAATTAAGCCATGTTAACCTTTCCAATATCATTCAACTCAAAATGTAGCGTAAATTGCTCTCCTATTATATAAAAACAAAGGGTCGCACACTGCACATATCAAGCAACGTGCAGGGTAAATTGACCGTATCCACAGATGTGCAGAGTAAAAGCGCGTTGTGTATTACACAAGGCACACACGCACACAGGTACAGTGCGTGGACACACACGCCCAGTTCCTCTGAGGTAAAATAATAGCTCGTACTATAATCAATTATCCCTCGCTTTTACTTTGTTGGGCCGTGTCCTCAAAGGTGAGCGCTTATTCACACTAGCAGGAAGCTTTCATTTAGACGCATGACAAGAAACGGTGAGAAAGCATCTCAGGTATGTACTCTCTCTCCCTCTAATAGCTCAGAAGGACGAGGAAGTGGTTTAAAAAGGTAAGACTGCCTGACATTCGCGACGGCACCGTGAATAGCTCTTTGGAAGAGATGACCTTTTTTTCTAACAGAAGCACGCGTGTCACTCCCACTGTTTCCGCCTGAGCTGATGGCTCAGGCGGGACGGGTGCTTGGGCCACCTGAGCCTTTGTCCGACGGCGGCACTAAATTTAACTGGAATCGACTGCTTGGCTGACGAGAAGCAGCTGTATTTGCTGGGTAAACACGTGTGTACCAAACAGGGAAAATGAGAATCCGGCGTAACGTCATTATGTAGATTAACAATTCAGAGAGCATCGTGGAGTCGGTTAGCTGAAAAGTTTCCTGCGATGATAGACGTCTGAGGAATGTTCCAGATCTGTGCACGGTTTACTCTGGCGAGGAGCTTATTCAGAAGGATGCAGGGGGGGGGGAAATCCTTGGACTTTGTCCATCTGTGGACATTACTACATGCACGCACGCGCACACACACACACACACACACACACTTATGGAAGAAGGCGTTTAGCCGAGCCCGTCTAGTTCAGCGTGTCACTATATTTATTTCTTTCTTTCTCACTGGAAGTGTTGGCACGCACCGTCTGAGGACAACAAGCTAAAAGTGAGACGTCATAAAACACTTGCGTTTGATCCTTTCAGCTGGTCCGTCAGACCTGGAGACATAAGCTAACCTTTCCTTTAGGTGCACTCATTATATCCAGATATAGCCAATTACTCAGGCTGCCAGGAAGAGCTAATTAATTCTGTAAGCAAGATTGATTCTGAAATGTCATCGTTTGCCGAGGCAGATATTTTCTCATTTCCACTTGAACATCCCACCCCCTCCATAAACCCCAACTATCAGCAGAGTTTAGGAAACACGGCACAAATCCTTAAGCCTCTATAAACACAAATGAGTGATTCCTCTTAAACGTTTAACCATGTTTGGTAGAATTCTTGGTGTGTGTGTGTGTGTGTGTGTGTGTGTGTGTGTGTGTGGTTTTCAAGCAGCTTAAATGGTCATTATATGTATAAAAGAGAAGGTATAACCTAGAGACCATTTTCTAAAACATGTAAGCAGTCTCAAAATAAGGGGCAACAAAACACCATTAATCAATACTGGTACTGCATGGTAGAATCTACAGTACAGTGGAAAAAAGTGTGTTTATTATCTCCATATACACTACATAGACTACATAGAGAAATACAGGACTGTGGAGAGAAATACATTCGATGACTTCATAGCGTGTAAACCGAGCTGTTGTTGTCACAACGCTCAAAGCATATTCCTCCACATCAACCCGGGCATCAAGCGATATTCTGCTGCTAAAACACAAGTTCCACAGACCGAGAGTGACTTTCTGGAGCTGTCAGAACGCACGCTGCAGAGACCACAGTTCCATCTGCCACTGATTAAGGGATGCAATTAGAGACAGACCTCGGAGCAGACTTCTGAGTTCCCAATGCCCCTGATGGGTGCCATCTTAGGACACGAGTGCAAGCACAGAAAATGCCTGGGCAGTGGAGCTCGCCGAGATCCCTTGCACTTGGTAAAGCCTCAATAAAATAGGATTTGTTCCAGTTGTTTACTGAGGGTTAAGAGGAGCGGCCGGGGCAGGAAGAGAACGGCAAAGCCGACAGCTGCCTGGCAGGGGCTCAAATGCAGCTTAGCATTTTCACCATTCTGACTGGCACACAATGCGCTCTTTAACTTCCAGCCATCTAAATATTCAGGGACGTATAAAGAGATGGCTGACACTGCGGCTGATTTAAGACACAGCTCAGCTGGCCAAGACTGCACCTATAGTCTTTTGGCTGAAGCCTCTTTCCATGAAGGCTTCCCCTCACAGACTCAACTACACTGTGTGACAGAATAAATACCTACATGTGCCACTAGATGGCAAACTAGCTTCATCAAAAAACTAGAGAGCGGAGGGGGGGGGGGCAAAGATCCAATGAGAAGACTGCAAAATCCCTCACAGAACAGATAGATGTCCTCAATGCATGAATGTATGATGTGTGTTGGGTAACACCCTTATTTAGGCAGTTTGGAAATTAGGTACTGAATACGCTATAAGAGATATTTCTTTAGTCGAGGGCTCATGAAACTGGCAGAAGAAAATAGGAGAAAGTGAGGGTCTGGAAAGAAAATACTGCTCTGCTTCACACCTCTTGAAGTGAAACAGTATGCGATGCAATACAGGTGGGATAACAAGGTTACACGGTCATAGAACAGGACTGTAGCGTTGAGTAAACTAGCATCTACCACTATGGAGCTAGTTCTGCAAAGCGAATGTGAAGTCGCACGTCGGGGGGGGGGCAGCTCTCTAGCTATGTCTCGACCAGACCTTCTGTGATTGGTTTTAAGAGCTCATTGACTTTAACTACTCTTAAGGAGAAGAGATAGGGCAGACGACATTATTTGAATTTGCATTTTTATGTATTATGCATTGAGGATAATAAATCTGTATTAAAGCTCGGAGCTCAATTCCTACGGACCAGATGAATGGGTGTGCGGGTGCTTCCAACTGAGTTGGGTGCCTATTGCGCTGGCTCCTCACTGGGTTTAGCCATTCCTCTAGAACATTCTCATCTCCTAATGGATGCTGTTATTAGTCTTGGCTCTCAGAAAAAAAAGGCCCGTCTCACGCGGGCATTTGGCGCTATCACTCATTCCAACCCAGGTTGCTCCTCGCAATCTCGTGTTTACACATCCTGAGTGTCTTTAATGCATCGTCCAACAAAGTGAATGGGAGAGGGATAAAAAAAATCGACTCTGAATAACCCCATCCCCCTGGTTCATTTTACAGACCAAATATTTGAGGTTGGGGGGGGGGGGGGAGAACACACACTGCGATGCACTTCTGCTGGGCAGCCCCTGGGCGAGCCTTATGCCGCATATCATACTCACCGCGCAACAGATCATGTTAAGGTCCCTCATGCCCATCTGTATATCAGGCTGCTGCTCTCCGCCATGTCGTTAAAGTGGACAAAGACGACTGTGACGGGGTCTACCTGTGTACAGTAACAGTGCTGCCTGCTTTCCACTACCACGCCTCTGTGTTCTGCAGTGAGCTAAAGCATGCTGGCTCTCTCCTAACACTAACGGCACAACTATGGGGATTTTTCATAGTTTTCCATATATTCCATATTTCAGTTAGCCAGACGGACAAGCCGGGCCATGGTCACATTCCCTGCAACAGTCGTCCCTCCCCTAAGTCACAGGCCGAGTCACCTAATTTTAAGTGACATAGCTCAACCAGAGTCCACCGCAGTCGGCCGACCCTACCTGACATATGACATTCTATTAGTGTTGCTGTGACCCGCCGGGTGCCCATACGACGCCTGGCAAACCTGGAGAGGTATTAGTCGTGGGGCCCCCGGGGACACCGGGTTCTTGATGAATTTTGACATCGGAGCTTTGGAGGCCACATATATTGCTTGTAGCGTCCCTCCTGCGCGTAGAATAGCACTGGGGGGGGCGGGGGGCGCGGCGGGGGCGCGCGCGGCCCGGCCGGGCCGGGCGGGCGGGCGGGGGGGGGGGGGGGCGGGGCGGGGCGGGGG
>JAOEHI010000007.1:4467332-4505761 GCA_025447815.1 Percopsis transmontana | reverse complement strand
TACTTCGGTCCTTTGGCGGCCAATTTTTTTTCTTTTTGCGACCCACCTGCGCGTAGAAATGCCCGGCCCCCCCCCCCCCCCCACCCACCCACCGCCGCGTGAGAGAGGGGAAGGTCATGGCTGTGTGAATGAGGGCCACGTTCTGGCCAACTATGGCAAGCCTACCCTATGCTCAGAGGATGCGTTGACCTACATTAGCCCCTTGTTGAACAGCACCAAGTGAGGAGAAAAGAAAAAAAAGGAAAGAAAAAAGCTTTTCGCACCCGCGTGTACACGGGCTCCCTGCGATGACGTGTAAACACATCCGACGCACGCATGAAGAATACACAGGCTTGTGTACTAAAGCGCGATCGGAAAGCGCAGACCTCTCAAGGTCTCGGCCCCTTGCAACTGTCCCTGTAATTAATTGGCCGATTAATGTGTGTTTATTCTGGACGCCCATGGACGTAGCTGCACCGGGGCTCTCAGGGAGACGGACAGATAAATCATCGCTCTCTGTGCATCTGTCCTCGCACGTGCCAAAACCCCCCACACCCCCCGTATCCCCACGTCGTTCCCAACCGGGCTCCGACGCAAAAAACCTTTTCCGCAGCCAATCAGGTCGCATCTCCGATTCATCCGTCCTCCTAGCGCGTGTGACATTGACAAGATTAATTGCCCTGTGAGCTGGGCAAGCGTATTACTTCCCGGTGTAATACAGGTGTCAAAAAACGTGTCTCTCCTGACCTCCCTGTTATAAATTTGGGCATAGAAATTGGAGTAGCCCGAGACATTTTGTTTCACAAAGGGTTAACGGACCCCCCCACCACCCCTACCGCTTGTAAAATGGCACAGGGTGTAAAGCTTGCTATAAAATCTCAGCTGTGAGCCCTGCTGACCTGTGAATTCTTCTCCGGGTGTTACTCCGCCATTGAGCTTCACTCGGCCGGGGAAAAAGTGTAACTACATACTGTATGTGCATCACGCTACTGTATTTGAATGCCGTTTTAAAAATCATACAGCTGCCCCACTGGGATTACAGATTGTAATCTCGGTTGGGCAAGAAATGTACCCGTACTGTTTTATAGATGTTCTGTATGAGCAATAGGTGTTATTAGCCAAGTGGCGTGACATATAGAGGATAGAACAGAGAAATATGATTTTGCGTAGGCTCCAAGTGTTAGCAAGAGCAAATTAATGAGTTGTGGGTAAAAAGAAGTCGCCCAATTATCTAATTAGTGTTTTAATTTGTTCAATGTTTGATTTGCGAGGAAATCAGACAAGCAAATTATCCACCAAACCAAGCATGGATTCACAAATACTGCTAAATGGCACTGTTAGCTTTTATCTCCACTGACGCATGTGATCAGATAACGGAATATACAGTTTGGCCAAAAACAATTTCCCTTTAACTAAAATCTGGGCCTTACTAAGTTTTCTTATCTTAACAAAAAGAACAAGTCAGTTAAAGCACAGTCCTAATCAATAATTACAATACAATGTATATTTCTATACGTGTATTGTATCCCAACCCAACTCAGCTGTGACCCCCCATAGAGAAATTCTGACAGCAAGGCTGGTTTTCTCACTGGGGACTCGTTATTTAATAATTTCACCCTGCAGGTGTTCCTGTAGAGGTCAGACTGCAACAGTCGCATCACTGTTCATGTCTGCCTATACCTAAGGAGCACAGAAACCAACACCAAATGGTCCAGTCCCCCACAAACCGGGCCATTGAGCAGACACACTGTATGATCCTAATGAAGCCAAGCCAAGTCCATTAGATGTAATATGAATATTACATATACTGCACTGGCTTGATTATCCCCAAACAACATTTATTTAGTGCTGCGGAGTAGAGGCATCTAAATTACGCTAACAGCATGCTGTTGGTTTTCAGGGCCTGGCTGAATTTTCAAGCCAAATTGGGTTAAATGACAAAGGCTATTTACTGTGCAATGAGGATACATAGATTTTGTTTAAAAGAAGATGTATGCGACTGTATCGAATCTGACACTAATGTTTTGACCCTATTGCGGCTATGTGGTGTCAGCCTTCAGACGGTGTGTTGCACTGCCCCGCCCCCTGTGGTAACAATGTACCGCGTGTACCACATGCACAAACACACACACACACACACACTTTGTGCTGAGAGGAAAATTAACAACAATTTGTCAGAAAAGAGAGGTCTATCATCATCCTTACACACTCATTCCCTGGGCTCGATTGATCAGCAGGACCAAGAATCACTCCAAAGCTTTACGATCGATCAGGCAACCTGACATCAGGCCATATCTGTTAGCAGTAGGAAGTTGAAGGGGAACAAAACTATATACACGTCTGTGCTGGTCAGAAGTCTTCAGGCAGCTGCCGCAGAGCTGTCTGGGCTGTAGGAGTGGGGAAATATGTAAACACCGCTATCACCTCTCATTGACAGCAATTACCACTCTCTTCTTTGGTAATGTGGACAGGGCCCGGGTGCCAACCTGCGGGCAAGAGGGAACAAGCGTCTCCAGTGTTTTTTGTCAGAACGGATTCCGTGCCACCGCTGCGCCAGGCAGCTGCTGCGGACATAAGAGTCAATATTTCACATGCGCGTACCAGCGGAAAAAGATGAAACACCCGGCCATTGCGAGTACGCAGCAGGGGCAGGTACCAAGTATATATCTTCTCCTCGCCGGTGTCTGTTTGTCTGAAGTGCTGATGGCTGATAGACGTGTTGTGACAGCAGCTGAGGTTCAGAGACAGGGTTGTATCCGTTCACAAATAGACATCTTCTCCCAAACAGCTGGGGGAAGAGTCATTATGGGAAGAAAATGACTTGCAATCCAGCGGCTGGACTCTCTCTGGTTTCACCCCCACTTCCTGCCTAAGGATCGCGTGTCTTGTGAGCTCTCGTGGACCACAGTATGGTAACAAATGATTAAGTGAGCAATTAGCACGAAGCTTATTGCTCACAGTAAACAGTAAACATACAGTATAAACTGTTCATATTTTATACTGAAGTATGCTGTCGATGAAAACATATGCACTTTCAAATTGCCTGTAATTACTATAATAAGAAATACTATAATATCAGTGAGTGACGGGCAGTTTAGCTGGGCGAGATATAATAATGTCCTATGCTGTATACACTGTAATTACAGCACCATCCTGGTGGGACTAATGCCTGAAACAGGTTCAATATGGGGACAGTGACTTTTCACCTTTTGAACAGAGGTCGTGCTGTGGCCTAGAATTCCACGCGCCACTGAGTAATGTTTTATCAATAGTCGTCAATAGTATGGACCAAAAGTATTGATCCGGCAAATGTGGTTATTGAATGACAATAGGATTCTTCTCATCTTAAAACACTCTGTTTCTCTGTTCGCTCTTACTACAAACCTATTGGCCTTATTGATGTTGGCTGGTGTTTCATGTCGCTTTTGTCCTTTGTCACGTGCCTGACATACTTTATAAGGCAAGGCATCTCCTGTAGCACAGTGTCAAGTATTTGTGGGAAACATGAGCCATTTTGGCACAGAACAATACTGGAAACAACCAAGTAGCTAGTCCGTCCGCCAAGGCAAGCTAGAATGTCTCCTCTTAGCTCCTGATTTTAGGTTTAGGCCATACCAAAGAATTTATTAAGAATAAATAAAGCGTTAAAGAAGTATGTGACACAACTCAACTCTAATAAAGTCCAGTTCTCCAACATTTGTCCACTGAAGCAACTTGTTTACTTCTTGAGCCGATGTAAAAGTAATTAGTATCGGGATCTACCCTGCATAATTCATTGCCGGAGAAGAGAACACATCCGTTCGAGAAAGAAGAGTTGCACTTCCTCTACGGCCTGCTATAGAGTTTCACCAGCCTAGAATGGGCGCAGCTAGGTTTCATAAGAACAACACTAGCATGCAGCCTAGCAGGTGCCAACAAATATCCCTTGCCACTGAAGAAGAACTGTCACTTCACTAAAGTGCATATCAAATGCCCAACGGGAAAATTATTTAAAACCGACGAGACGCTAATGAAAGGGTCGTACAGCATTTAATTAGGACGAACACACGTCTGTGTTGTAAAATAAAAATCCTACATATCTTCCCAGGCAAACCCAGGGAATAACCCTCTTAATGCTACCTCAAATTTAGCATTTGTTTTTTTTTCCAGTACAGGTACATTTACATGGCTTAAAAGGCTTAATCCGGTGTTGGCATGGATTAAACGTCACAGACCCACCTTGTAATGTGGCATTTCTTAAAGTGATTATTTATTAATCTAAAGCAACCTACTGAGTTGCCTAGGGGTAAACCCGTGTCTGAGCGGAGCCCACACACAACCCTACGCCAGCAATCCAAGCAATGTTCAGGAAGGCTTGGCATGACATGAATAAACGAAGCTTGCCGTGGTGTTCCTGTGTCTTTTGGCTTTAAAGCGAGCAGCATGCATCAACCGAGCACAGGCAAAAGCCTCCACTTAACATACAGCACATCACGTTTAAAACATGTGTTTCACCATGCATTGTATAATAGGAAATCCACTTTTTGCTACTGTACATGGTCTAATTTCTCACCTCCAAATGACATTTTACACAGTACCTTGTTCTGTGTAGGCCAGAGACGGCCTACAATGACAACACAGAGCTTAGCACATCATTACAGGCCCTAATGGATATTTCACCGCAGTGCTGTCGGTGAGGGGGAGGCTATCCTTTTCACTGCCACCACCAGTCTTCTATTCCGACCTCCTGTAGTGTGGCCACTGACTCCCAAAGTCCTACTCTTTGCGTGCCATTCTTTGTCAATGCCATTCATAATGGATAGAAGCCAGACATTTACATTACTATTAATGGCGACTGCACCTGTAACGCGGGGGCAAAACACCCCCGTGTTTCCCAGACACAGCAGGAGCAGCCCACGCCTCCCCTCTGACCAACTTCACTAGTAATACATCACGGTAATAAGATAAAAATCAAGATTCTGCTACTGGCAGACATGAGGTCACACGAATGGGGGAGGGGTGACTGCACTCGATATCATCTCATGCATACGTTGCATTAAGCTTCAGAGAAGCGTTTGCTGTCTATCTCTGCTATCTTTTTTCCTCTTCCCCCCATTACAACGCCCTCCATTTTTCCTTGGAAGTAAATCCAAATGGCTTCGGACTGACCGTATCTCCCGCGACAATAAATTGAGGCAGACAGTCTCAGGGAGGAAGGTTCTAGCTGAACGCTAAGGCTTTGTGAGAGCTTTCCACTCTTGGCGAGCCCGTGAACGCGGGGGACTGCCTGTGTACTGTTTGTCAAGCTGCTTTGTATTATGATATAGTCACAGACAAGAGCTGCTAATTGGGTGAGAGCCTCTTGCTGTATCAGCTGGCCACTAGCAAGCCCACCGATAATGATACATGTCCACTTGTCCTAAAATAAGACTCTGAAGAAACACAGTCTGGCCAACAACTTACAGGGCTACGTGTAACCACCAGAAGTCAGAATAAGCAGAAATCTTAGCACATTAACTGTTAACCGGGATGTCAAACAGTAATCAGATGGGATATTATTAGGGCGAGTCTGTTTCTTCAGCAACAACAGCGGCGAAATGTATGAGACGGACAAAAACTCCTACACATTCAGGGGGCTGTTTTACCAATGTAATACTCGTAGTACAATTTGTGGAACTACATGTAGCTGGTGTATTACTGAACCCACATTTGGTAAAGAACACTTTCTGTGAAAACATGAAAGCAGCAGAAACACTTCCAGCACAGGGTTACCCCAGACCAATTAAAGAGGGCTGGTGGAGGAAAGATGAGTCATAATACTGTATTCCTGCAGGAAAATTCACACTGTAATAGTGGCCTTTGACACAGGGTTGTTAGGTTGTTCCATTTTTGAGTCAGGTAGCCTATATTGCAGCACCTAACTATTGGCATGGAAATAGTTGGAGGAGAAACAACAGTGTCAAAAGTCTGTCCACTTCACAGAAGCTTTGACAGAGCTATTTCTGACCACGAGTGCTTGTAATGAGAATTCGCTCGGTTACCTCCCGTGTAAAATGATCCATCAGTGGGAAACTGAGGATAGGTTATAAATTCTTAATGCTATTGGAACTTGTTTGGAGTTTAAATATATTCAATGGCAGAATGGTGCAATGACTGAAATACTTTTGTCCAGATGTCTTGAGTATTATGCGTCATCCCAGCTCTCTTTCCTAACTGAAAGTAACATTTGCGTCTGGCAAATGATTGCATTGCATTTTACCCAAGCACTTGTGAAGAAAAGCAGGTATAGTCAGGCATTTGAAGAACTCGTTTGATCACTGTTATAGAGGAAAAGTTCTGAATAGAGGGGCGTCCACAGTAATCTATTGAGACCCACCAGCAAATGAATAGAATCTCTCTGCCTGTCCTTAGTGAATGATTTCAACTGTGATGACAAACAAAATCCTCCCTGTTGCCATGACATACAGTCAGGGCAAACAGGCATTAAAAATACTTTTTTTAATTAGAAGTCCCCAGCCCTCCCAGCAATTATTATTAAGAGCGTATGAGCTATTAGGATATTAGAACTCCTCACGGCTGGTCTAAAAGTTTTTTTTTCTTCTTTTTTATCTACCCTAGGCTCTTCTTAATGACTATTTTCAATTAAAGCCCTGTTGCTGGCAACCCAGACACTCGAAACCCATGTTTCTGTCTGAGGACACAAATCTAAACGGGGGTGTAAATAGGGGTCAAGCCAAGCAAGGCCCTTCCGGAAACAAGATACTGTGCACTGTATTCGCACCGAGGACCCCCCATGTGCTACCAGTCAGGCTCTGTTTGTGTGTGTGACCCCCCTTTCCTCCCCTGGTCAGGGAGGCTATTTATTAATTGTCATACAACAAGCGCTCCTTCCTGCCCCGCCCCACGTCACAGGCCACGTAACACCCTTTGCCACAAATTGTTCATACCCTTTAACGACACGACACCCCACCTTCAGCTGCTGTTTAGCTAACCCCCACTACAAGGTTTTCAAAGCCCGGGCCAGGCCACCAGGCCACCAGGCCAGCTCACTACTGCCGTTTACTCACCCTTTTGCCCTCTTTGCCTGGTTCCCCTGGCGCACCAGCTGATCCCTAGGGGACAAGGAGAGGCATCATGGTGAATGAGGGTCGTAGACTCATTGACAGTTAGCAATGCAGGAAAGCTTTACTGCTTGCTGTTTGTAAAACTAATGCAGACAGATGTTGGCGCCACATGTTCTCAGCAGACCATCGGATAACTGGTGGGATTTTCAGAGAAGCGCAGGGACGCAGCCCAGTGTACTCCAGCGATGTGTGTACTTGCAGGTTTTCCCTGCTTGTTAGGTCTTGTTTATTAGCTATTAGCGAGTAAGCAAGTACACTGAGTTGTACAAGAGGGTATTATTCAACAATGCCTTTACACTGTAGTTCTAAGTACGCATTTGTTAAAATAACTGTAGTTAGATTTGGACATGATGAGAAATATTTAATGTAAAGTAGCCCAATTTATTAGAGTACCTTCTCTCCTTTGTCTCCAGATGAGCCCTAATGTGAGAAAAGAAAAGTGAAATTAAAAATTGAAATAAATATGGAGTACATTATTTCTGAATAATGGTAATTTCAGTAAGTACTGTACATTGCTAAAGACATACCTGATCACCTTTGAGGCACTCTTTCTCGATCTAAAAACAAAATAGTTGCATTTTCAGTCATCATGGAAACAAGACACACTAATGCAACAACACTGTACCAGACCATGTGAGTTAGATGACAAAGTGGCATCACAAATGGGACAATAAACCTTGGCCCTGGTGACCCAGTGAGAAGGTAGGGAAAGATTGTTAGATCTCCCTGATGGCCTGGTGCCCATTGTCAGTTAAGGGCAGACACAGTCATCTGTCAACATGGCCATAGACTACCATCTCATCTTTCAGATACAAGACAAATAATTGGTGTCCCCTTCCTATTGGCATCCAAGTGTCAAGCACTGTTGACTTTTCTAGGAAACAGCTGCAGAAATAGACATTCACAACATTAGTGCCTAACATAAAAGTCAAAGCGCCGCGCAACTCATGCAAAGTTTAAAACTGAAATAAAATAAAATTGTATATTTTATGAGAAAGCTGTCAGCTTTTAGATATTTGCAAGCAATGTTGATAAAATAAAAGTCTAAAACACCCATGAATCTCTCAGTGGTGTTTTAGATAATACATCAATTCTTCATTTACATAGTTTGCTGTGCTCTACGCAGAGAGACTTGACCTTGGCTTACGCAATAGGACTTGTAAATCCACACTAGCGCAACAATCGCCTTCCAACATTCACCGCTCACCATCACTGCAATGCTTATTGGCATGATGGGAGAGGTTTTGGTAAACCAATAGTCATGTTCACTCCTCGGGGAGAGATGTTTGGCATTTCTGCTTGTCCTTATAAAAGTAAAATGAGCATGAGTGAATAGCTAATGGATGGTGGTGGCCTTCCATGGGTGTGGTTAAGTATTCTAGTGACATAAAAGAGGCAGGCCAGAAATGGTAGGATACCGTCTTTGTGCTGATGAAAACTGGCAAGCTAATCCCCTCGTGATGTGTGGATAATTAGCTAGCCACCCGGAGTATACTTTTAATCTCCACCACTCATCAACTCCCCTGTTATAACGCAGTGTGTGTGTATGTGTGTGTGCAAATGTGCAGTCTGGCTATACAATTGTATCTGCGCATGTAATCTGTTGTCATGATGGCATATGTCTCTTTAAATAGGGTCATGTGCATGCATATGTGCATGATACATTGACATTTGTAGGTTATGCTCTACATCTGATGGGTTCATAAACATAAACCCATCATATGTAGCAAGTATAGAGGAAAAGCAGGCCTTCACAATTATTAGATTAACCTGTGTATAGCATGATGTAGTTCTACAAGATCTTTAAAGGCCCCATATGATTCCAATTTCTAACTGTCATGTTGAATCGACTTTTCTCCCTTAGAGCTGTTTCAGTTGGTGTTGCACTATTATTTCACATGCCCTAAATTCATTGGCTATCTGACTGGAAGTGGGAGGATGGATCAGACAATTGTTTACTTTCCAGAAATTATGTCACACCTAGGACCAAATCTTGTTTAAGTTCATTATTATTTCTGAGAGAAATTGTTGCTAAATAAGATTGTAGACAGATTTCCAACTTAGTCCAGCCCTTTTCAGGTCCCTTCAGACGACAGAGACTTTGTCGCTGTGAGTCGCTGTCGCCAACAGCTTGCAGCCAGCTTGTGGGCGTCGCTAACGTAGCTAGCATCATTGACAACTGCTCAAATTTACCATTCACTTGATTAAACCTCACCACTCATCCCAACAATCTCGGAGATTTGCCTCCATGCATAATTTATTTTTTTATTAACGTAGCCGTAAATTAACAGGGACGCATCGTAGAGGACAGGAAATCTAGCAACAACAATTGGAAATGAATGACTTCCGGCCACTTTGTCGCTTGAAGTCAGTGCCCGTGTAAGCGCAAGGTAAGACCTAGAGCCCTATTTCTTTGCCTGGCTGCTCTGCTACATCCAACCTAGCCCAAAGTGAGGCAGGCCACTGAGCGCTGTGCATCCTCGCGCGCTCACAAGGCAGCAGTAATGTGAATGAACTAAGACTGCTCAACCGACTGCCTCCCTTTCCAAGGATACGAGCCAGATGTTTGGTTTCTATTTTAAGTTGAATCTGCTCCAGCTAAAAGGCTTAGTAATACACTAGTTAGTAAATGCAAGCTAACCATTGTGGGCACGTACACATGAACACCTCCCCTCTACTCTTTCACCCATACAAGCAGCATAAGGTGGTATTTAATAGTATCGTGTATACTTACAGACAGGCCTGGTGCACCCGGCACACCTACTTCACCCTAAATGAGAAGTTATTTATCAGTACCAACTGCCGCAACTAAACATTGGCATCTTAAAAGAGACACTCCTCGATTTGTGGAATTGTCCATGTGGCTGAAACCAGCGTGTGGTTTTGGGTTGATGAGTGGCTGGCACTCCCCTCTACTCCCCCCCACAAGCTCTTTTACCAACCGGTCTCTACCCCTCCTCATTCCGTGCACAATTGCGTTTCAAAATATAAACAGTGAGCTGGGCAGGTTCTTGGGGTGATGTAACACAATCAAGGAGTGTACTTTTAAATGTGTGCGCGTATGAAATATACACTTTTGATACACTTTGAAGGTCACTTACATGCTGTAGGATTCACCATGCATTAGGAAAATATTCAGTTGTATAATACATCTACGATGATAACATACACCCATTTCTAATGAATGAAGCCTTGGCCTGGAAGAGAGGTCATCAGGTAGTCCCCAACCTTCTCTGGGTGTCCAATTCATAAAGCTTAACCATATTAGACCCTTTATTGATATTTCTGTAAGGAAATGAGTCCTGCCTGATGGCTTTCCTTCAGTCAAGACAGGCAGGCAAGGTGATACTATTAAATGTGACAGGCATTAAAACAAACACACAGACCTACAATATCATGTAAAAGCTTTGCAGCATTAACAATGGACAGGTATGATAACATTGTTTGGTGAGTCACTGGTAGCCGAGGAAAGTCTTCAGGAAAAAAAGCCAAATGTCTTTTGACAATAGCATGCCTGAACATAAACAGAGATTTGGCATTCCTTATATTGCCTCACTTGTCTTTGTCTTTTCTGATAGAAACACAGGCAGAGCCACCACTTTTCCACTATTTTTTCATAATCCTTCATTTCTGCGCATTGCCCACAACAATGTATAAATCACTGGATGAGTGGTGAACCTTGGCAATACCCTGTTATCTGATGTGGGTGAGGACAGAGAGACATGCGTGTAGTTGAGATCCATTTTGCTGTCTAAATGAATGTCTCTCACAGCTAAAATATGCCTGCTATGGGATATTTAGGGACTCATTACTTTATGCCTCCAAATCTGCCTCCCATTGTCACTTTCAATACAAACAAACTAACCCCACACCCAGCCCCATCCAAAAAAATACGATGAAATACCCTGTGATTCTCTGTTGTCTCCACAGAAACACAGACCTCATTATAACTTCAAGGCTGGCAGACAGTGCATTGCACCTACAATTACGCACTGGTTTCAAAACAAGTTTGAAAAAATCCCAATAAGAGAGGAAGCGTCTAAGAAAGCAGGAGATATGGCAACTAATTACAGGAAAACATTTAATCTCATACGTGGTGAATACTCCCACTGTGAGATGAAAAGAATAGAAATATTTAAAAGGCCAATATTTTACTAATTCATATTCGTTTTCCTCAAGAGACTATAAAAGGCTTAGTGACTATGTTTGCATCAAACTACATTAAAGCATTGTGCTTTTAAGTCCTAAATCACAATAAATTAACACGATCAAACCGAGGCCTAGAAGACATTTTCTGAAATGAAACAATGCATTATTATCATGTATGTATAATATCAAACACTATACTCTAGATCAAAACCTGTTAGGATTCCTGTTAGGATTAGCAAACACAACATGTGTTAGCATGCATTCCAGGTTCTTGCTCTAGGCTTTAAGATAAGAAATAGCAGGAGATATCCAAATGAGATATACTGTACATTTCTGTTGAATGAGTTTATAGCAAAACCATCTCAATGGACATACAAATAAAGGCACTTTGCACTCGATGGAAAACACTGTCTGAAAGCGCTGTAATAGCCATTGGAATAAGGCTAGGGGGATGATACGCTGAACATTACTGCATAATAGTGATAAATGGCCACTTTAGTCAACTGTGTTTGGAGAGGCAGTCATCACAGCACTTCAAAAAGATGGACACACATGGGTTATAGTGTCCCATATTAAAGCTCATGCAGTCAAACAGATGAATTGGACCGTAAAAAAATATGAATAAATTAATGAATTAATAATAAAAAAGGAGTACTACAATGTAGTTTGAGCACTCCACTCTGTTAGGTCACTCACTTTGTCTCCTTTGGGGCCAAGAGGACCCATAGGTCCTGGGTCACCTTTCAAACCCTGGGAATACAAATTATACAATACATACTGAAACATACTTCTTTTCGAAATAGAGGTGGTGTATTTTTTATTTTTTGGGGGCATTGTTGGACGGACATAACATAGAAATTCCCAGCGTCGGTGAGTGGTCCGTGTGCAGTTTCTGGACAATACTGTCGCTCAGCGGGCCAGTATTTCACGCAGGCGTCAGATTCTCATACCTGTCACTACTAGTCTTTGAGAATAGACTAGATAGTGTCAATTGCCAGACACTGTAAATCATGCAACAATATTCCGTGGAGAAAGACACTCAATCAGCTGATTACGCCGCCCGGTCCCACTCTCATACCCCTCGGCCATCCCTCATCCCACTTAGTTTCAGCAAAGGACTGAGACTGTCATTGCCTTTGAGCCATAAATGGAGGACTTCAGGGGTGGGATTAAACAGTGCATGCTCGGGGCAAAGTCAAGCCTCATGGCTGGTGAGATGGGAAAGGCGAAGGACAGCTGAGATAAAGACTGTGGATAAATGACTACACCACTGATTTCTGATGAATGAGACTTGACACATATTGACAAGCTGCATTTGCAGCAGGCCTTGTTAGGTGTGACACATTTGGGCCAGTGGTAACAACTCTTTGAAATAGGGTAGGGGGACACAGGATAGAAAATGGGGGGGATGTCAGTAAAATGATTCAAAAATACAATTATTTGTCACAGTTAAATATGGAGCTGAAAAGGGCTATTAATATGGATTTATATATAGGACAAATTACTACCTAGCCTTATCACCAACTCTGCCAGAGATGTGACTAATATGTTTCCTCTTATGCAGGTGTCTCTTGAAAGTTATGATTAAATAATACTGCTTAAGAACAAATACCGTATGTCCCCATGCCCACAAAGGCAACATGGTTGCTTTATAAGTCACACTGCTCTATGTGACATGACATTTATCATGGTAACCAACTGTGGGGAATCTGTCTCATCACAGTGTTGATAATAGGGACACTGACTCACAGCTACAGGTAAAAGCTAGGCTCTTTATTCCAGTCCAGTCTTTGGTGGGACAATCTTAGCATATTGGGTTACAGGAGGGTTTCTTTTACTCTAAATTTACTGCCAGAGCTGTGCTACAAATATGGTACGGGCCAAGGCGAACACAAGATTAATTTGATAACAAAAACTGTGACATAAAACAATTACAGGATTTTACCATGGATAAAACTAGGTAAACAATGCTTCAAGAGGCACTTGGCGTAATGCAAGGAATTTCCATATAATAGTTTAAATGGTGATTTTTGTGGAGGTTGATTGCATTTCTATAATGTGATTTTACATTGCTTTACTTTAGATGATGATAAAAAAATTCTGTAGTATATCTACATATCGTTGCTTATTGTTAAGAAACGATTTTATAAAACATAGCAAACATAAAAGGTGATAGCTGAGCTTGTATTGTGTAGCTAAGTATTAAGTATAGCTAAGTATTGTGTGCATAATACCATGTAACCAAAAAATAATCACAGTATCTTCCAACTGTCAAAAAGCAGTCATGTTTATCATGTATTAACAGTAATGCCAGCATTTCCATGACTCATTGGGATTCATTATAGTAATAACAATAACTTGAAGCAATTTCTTGCTTAATTGCTCTCTTTAAAGGGAAAATCCGACATATTGTCCCACTGTGTATATATCTGTATGAATCTGAGATCATTAAAGGCGGTAGGCTAATAATAAATCTACCTAACTGCTATTGGATTACACAAAATAATGAAGGGCGCATTGAAAATCATTTCTGAACGTCAATGATGATTTACTACTGAATTCGATTTTATTCCTTTATTCATTCAGGGTAGAATATGACCATATTAACCGTACAGCTTTCTACCCATTCAAAAGGTTGAAGGCCTGGAACATAAAGCTAACTTTCAAACCTCTAAGCCGTCCTACCAACCAAATAATAGTAATACAAAACCAACTCATGACAGTGGGAATAGAGAATAAGGAATGCAAGGGATGAGATTTATTCTAAATAAAATGTGCTTTACTTCATAAGATGTAAACCAAATGTCAAAGCAAATGTAAACATTTTATGGAACCAGCGCTGAAATCCAATACAGAGGATAAACATCTCAAAGTTATGCTGCCAGGTGAAATAAATTAGGTGCTAATGTGGTTATAAATTACACTTTGATGTCAGTTGATGTAAATTATCCTGACCCTGACTTTAGTCTAAAGTAAAGGATACCTTCCACATAATGCCAACACCAAGTTAAATACAAGTTCCAGATAAATGCAGATTCCTCTTCAGTTCTTTCTATTAAGTAACATTGGTAATGTATTAATGCCGGGAAAGCTGTACATTTTCTGTTGATAAACACACAAAATGTCTTGTTGAACAAATTGACCAACAAATCCCAATTAATCCTAATTAATAAAAGTCTGCAGTTAAAGCAATATTAGCAATTAGAATGTGTAAAGTGTACAATGTTCCAACAGGGTTTAATCTTGCTTATCTGACCCAAACTGAAAAATACATCTCCAAGTCATTGACTGGTATTAAGCTTTTCTAGTAAGATGTTGATAATCGTAAGAACTCCCTCTTCCCAAGAAGTAAACATCTAATGACCCCTTTAGGGAGAAAGCAGAATTTTTTCTGCTATGTTTTACCTTGCTAACTTCCATAGCCTAGTTAAAAAGCTGCCTGTGTCTAATGGAACAAGCTTGGACCCACAGGCCCTATCTGGTGCACAGCAGTGCGGACCAAGATGCAGACTAGAGGAGCTAGGTACATCATTAGCTTGTGTTGTGAGTGCTGGGCGTTGCAGGAGTAGGATGAGGAAAGGGGAGAGCTGGAGGGGGGAGGGGGGGGGGGGGGGCTCTGGGAATAGGCTGGGGCCGGCTGTGCGCCTGTCGTTCTTGCAACACAGGGTCAGAACGCTGTGGGGAGCTGTGTACACTCGCCTGCTAATTACACACACCACTGTGTCTCGTCACTCCTATTGCGACGGGAGCCACAAGACAATCTGGCAACTTCCCAGCGCAAGACAACTAAAGCAAGCAAATAAACACAGCCAGAGAAGAGGGATGTACAAATGCAGCCTAATTATGTTTACTTATGCCTCTTAGCAGCCAGAGCAGCTGCTGGTCAATGCCCTTGTCTGGCAACGGCTAAAACAAATGAAGGTTGAGCTTCACTGTTTAGCTAGGCCAAAATGAGCTTTTCACTATAAGGGCGAGGCCTAAATGAATATGTAAGCTTAGAGTATGTATTCGGAGTGTTCTGGTGGGAAAGTGTTGATATACTGAATGGCAGGTCTTTTAAAGCTCTGTGGAACAGGATCTCTAAGTAACATGGATATCTTGAGTGCCGGCCTACAAATGCCAGTGAGGTTACAGCGGGAAATGCCTTTTGTGACTTTCCATTTGCTCAGCAATACACAACCATGTACAGTTGTGTATAAAAGTAAATACATGTGTCGTAAAGAAATATGTGTCGTAAAGACATTTATCAGTCAGCGTGACTAAATAGCATTTTTTTACAGCTCAGCTAAAGAGAAAAGTTACAGTTAGCAGACACTTTTATCCACAGCGACTTATAATTACATGGTGCTATTACATGGAGCAGATAGGGGTTATGCATCTTGCTCAAGGATGCTTGCAGGTAGGCCAACTCCCGGGCTTGAATCCAACACCTAGACCACTAGACTACCCTGCCCCCGCAGGGTTAAAGCAGTGTTCAGGGGATTTAAATGGGCAGCCCTCGTAAATAATAATGTATTATTTTTTTAGTGCTGTCAGAATCCCTTTTTTCCATGTCACTTTTCCCATCCAAACATCATGTAACCCCACTGGGATTGCCTCCAGAATGACACAGTACACTCCCACTGTGCCATCAGAATTATGTGCAAAATGATACTAGCTCACATGGTCATACGTAGAATTCTGTCTTCTCAGGTGTCTACTCGAGCCTCAAATAACATACTGGCTTTAAAAACAGACTATGAGCAAATACATGGAAGCAAGGGGCCGAGAATAAAAAGCCTTCTGAACATTCAATATAATGATTGATTTCAGCATGCAAAAAGTGTACTCCACTAAAATTATAGATATATGTGTATGTCTTTCAAATTAAAGATATATATTTTACCATCAACATAATCTTCAGTCCACAGCACACACACACACACACTTTATGGATAGTAATATAGTATATATAAATAATTCACTACAATTGCCTCTAAAATGTAAAGAAATTACAAAAAACTAGCAGCAGCATCACATTGCTGGCATGAGACTGAGCCATCACAGTGAAACGTGTCAAATCCAGCCCAGTAACCCACCAGTAGCCAATAAATATCCCATTTCTTACATACCTCCTCACTTTCTCTAACCTCTATTCATAATTACCACTGACCTCTTCCCCTCTATTGCCCATCAAATATTGGTAAATATTGCTGCGATGCCAAAATCGCACAAATCTCATAAACGACAAACGACTAAGCCATTCATTGATTGAGCAGACAAATCCTCTGCTGTATTTGATCAGTTGTGAAGATCTAATAGGCCCGCAAGCACTGAGGATACGGGTTATGCCCAGGGCAAATACGACGAGTTCGTCAACCAAACACGAGTAATCCTGCACTCCACCACAGGACGTCCTGTGTCTTTCCATCTTTCATTCTGGTGTCCTATACCTAAATGAAACAGACGGTTTGGGTCAAGATGCCATTACCGGAGTAGGCAGGGCCCGCTGCCTGATTTATGACCGTCCATCATCGTTCGACCTACAGTCTGTACTCATTTCTAGGAAGAATGATTGTGTCAGTTATAAGATGCTCTTGGCCGTGCACATTTCCTGAAATAGGGGTTTTGGAGTATAATGCTGTACATGCAATGAGCAAAAATGTAGAGGACAGCGGTAATCATGCCACTGTTGGCAGTGGCAGGAGAAATTAAATAGTAAGATATTACGATTTTAATAAGCTAAATATACCATAACTTGATATATAAGTGGGATTGTCAGGATAGGTCAATGACAATTCTTTCTACACCATTCTTTTATACCATGATTTTTTCAGAGAGGAATATTGGCTAAATGACAGATGCTAGGCCAGCCATTTCAGATCCCTTCAGACACCACAACTTGAAAAACTTTTTGAAAACCTTTAATACCTTTGTTTCAGTTGAAAGAAGTGTGCGGCCATCTCCTACGAGTCTTAAAAGCTCAGCAAGCCACAGGAAGGATGGCTACACCAAGGCTTACATGATACTCACTAACACGTCTCTAAGTTACCATGCACACACATGGTATCCTAGCAGCGTGAATCATGCACTGGATCCTAATACTCTATAATTCACAGAAATGTTTGGCTCAGCATACTCCCCGGTAAGACCTGCTTTCCTTTTCGTGTCTCTTCTCTGTGAACACTCAGAGCAACCATTAGGATATAGTGCAGCGGCAGCCCCATATCCTGCGCCAGGGAGGCAGATTTCCCTGGCAGATACTTGTCTATTCGGAGAGGAAATGGTAATGAAAGGCAGCGCCTTTATTAAGCCACTTTAAACTGACCATCTGCTCAGCCACCATACCATTATTATGAGCGAGCAAACACACCGCAGCATCAAACGTTCTTTGGTGTGCAGCTAACAAGTGTATTGTTCACCAACAGCGCAGCAAGGCTATATTTAAATTGCCATTATTATTCTTCACCGCTGTGTATGCACTTTAAGATACCACAATGCCGTGTCTTAATAAGACCACAATTTATCAGTATGCCGAGCCTTAGTCACCTATCAATTAGATTCACTGCGAAAGGACATCGCAGGCTATGGTGCTCTTAGATCCACTTTAGATATGACAGCCACCACATAAAAAAATCCGCCTCGCTCCTATCCCAGGACATCTCATAGATGAAACAGAAAGTGAATAGCCCATAAGAATCGATTCCCTCACGAAACCAGATGGGAATGATGTGCTATGTATGGCGTTATTTGTCGACTGTAGATAGTGGTACGTACCCTTTCTCCATCGATTCCATTTTGCCCTTCTGATCCAAGCTCTCCCTGCAATGGCAAGATTGAAAGTTAAAAGGACGTTTTTGGAACTTCACAGTCGGTTAATTTTTTTCCACTTTCATAGAGCTCTACTATATAAAACAATTTAGGCGAGCTAGGTCTATGAATAGACCTTATTTGTCCCGGACTGACTAGAACAATGAAAGATACTTGATAGCAAAATATGCTAGACAGAGCTATATCATCTTCTTTTTTTATTATTATTTCTTATTTTATTCTTATTTTATTATACATGGTGTAGAAAATCAGGTGCATATTTATTTTCTATTGAAATGCCTCAATGGAACTGTTTGTGCTGGGTTCCAGTGCACTCAAGTTCTTTGTGTAAATCCCAAACACCACAGATCACTAAGAGCTCCATTGAATTGAGCTTAGCGATGCACAATGCTCTTTCAGACTTGAGGAGCCAAAACTAAACACTTTTGGGAGTCAGGTACAAAAAGTCCCAGCACACACACTGTTTACCACATGGGCCTCATGTCTTCATTTTACCCATAATACACTACTACAGCATTCAAAATGATTGTATGTAGAGGGGGATAAACTCAAAGGGTCTTATTTCCACAAATGTATCATCTTCGAGGCTTATTTCCACAAATATCTTATTGGCTCCTCGCAGCCTGCCCGCCTCCCGCTATTCCACACACACTGCCAGCAATGTGTGAGGTGTCTTGGAACTGGTTGGCTGAGTTTGAGCGCAGCGGTAAACCAGCCTATACAGTTTCATGATCTCAGCAGGCCAATAAAGCTCAAGCAACCTGCCATGTTATAGGGTGCAAGGGCAACCATTTCATTAGTCTCATGCTATTGACAGCTGCATAGACACGCTATATGGCTGGCTAAAGAGCGTAAATATTACATTTAGACAGACAGTGAGAACCCCAATATGATTTAAAATATACATCGGAAGCACTTTCTGCATAACATTAACAACATGACCTCTAAATCTTTGGAGTACAATCTAAACCAGAAATACCTTGTGCCCCCCTGCCAGAAACATAAAATGACTTGTGTAATCTT
Organism: Percopsis transmontana; assembly: GCA_025447815.1. Lineage (NCBI taxonomy): Eukaryota > Metazoa > Chordata > Actinopteri > Percopsiformes > Percopsidae > Percopsis > Percopsis transmontana. The sequence continues at coordinate 4,486,697 of JAOEHI010000007.1, read as the reverse complement.
CTCATGTGATAAATACCCCTTTTTATTCCTCTCCCTAAAACGTTCTCTCTGCCTCACACACACACACACATACACACACAGACTCCCTCTAGTTTGTACAAAAAACAGGTGCCCGGAGACACGTCTGGAAAAGCAAATGGATTACAGACAAGGGGAATTGAGTTTAGATGTAAAATACTGCGTTGGGTAGACGGGGCATAGTGGCATCAATCTCAGTGCTAACACTGTTGCACCTGATGCAGACTTTTGCATGTGCAGCGGTGTATAACCAAGCCGATTCTGCGCGGCGGGACGGTGTCAATAAGTGTTATTTCATATTCTATAGCTCAATATTCACGCGCAAACGGTTTACCTAAAAAGGGAGCTTATCATCTTATGCAGATATATAGCCAGGATTAACACATCCCGTCCTTCTCCGTATGCGGGAGCGCAGTGTTTTATTGCCGATGCGTAAATTGCAAACAATCTCCATTTGGCCAGCTGGGTGGGAGTAAATTAATGTTTTTGGTCTGGTTGAGCATGTACACAGATTCTGATCTTCTGAACAGAATACTGGTGTCAAATGGGAATTGTTTAAAGTACATTCCCTGAATGGAGTTTCCACTGTGGTTGAAACCGGCGTCACAAGGAACATTGTTGTTTTGGTCATACGCCCTTTCGTTGACAGGTATATATATTGTTTATATGGTGGACAGATATAAACAGTGAGCTGGGGCAGAGTTGGGGTTATGGGAAGTGTATCATTAAAATTCATCTGTTACTTAAATGAAGTAAAAGGCCCGTTCATGTACTCTGTCACTCATGCTGGATTCCATCTGCTACATGAGCTAGAGCACGAGCACTGGGGAATTCGGTGATGATGTTTTCAAGTGGTCAGAGTGGCAGACACATGTGGCCATTTTTCCAGTCTTCAAAGGGATGCTGGAGGGCAGATATGGTTTCAACAGTGAGCTCCCCTACCTTCTGTCCTGGGTTCCCCGGAGGTCCGTCCTGCCCGGCGTCCCCCTGCAAAGGAAAACCACACACATGCAACACTTAGTGGAGGTCTCCCGTTGACACATTGCTGCCCCCATGGAGGGCTTGTCGTTTGTGCCGCCATCTTGCTTCTACAGCTGTTCTACGGCGCTTTCTGACACGATAGTCCCAACAGCTGTGGCGCCGGATATTTCCAAATCGAAGGGAAAGCCAATGAAGGCACAAATAAAAAGAAAGGAAGCGGACAAAAAGTGTGACCCAAGCTTTTCAGAGAACCTAGACAGCACTCACTGCAAGAAATATAGCAAATGGAACTTGCCGCACGGTAATAGACTAATTAAACAGGATTCCTATTCAGGATCACACCTTCCTTACTTTCCAGCACACGGCCTGCCTATGAATCTTAATCTGGCTTTTATGTACGAGCAAGAAGCCAGCTACAGAATAGACCTGGCTGCAGCCATTATGGTGAACACATTAGTCTAGACTCTAGACAATACGTGCACGCTTTCATGGATAAAGTTGTCAGCATTTCAATTATATAAAATACATGTTCCTCTTAAAAGAAGTTAATAATCCACACCCCCACCCCCGCCTCCCAAATGTGTAATGAGCGCGAGATAAGATGAACTGGCATCCGTGTACCCTTTAATTAGTTTGCATCGATCCATTTGTTCATGTGCAGTGCCATGAATCCAGAGTTGCATACGTCATTCACAGGGAAAAAGATAACGCTTCATACAAAGCGCTATTGTACGTATTAAGATGTATGTTTCCCTCAGAACTGACATTGCTCATTTGCTCCATTTTCCGTCTGCCTACGCAAAGCCTTTTTTCACAAAAAGGTAATAGCAATTCACTGCCGTTGAATGGAAAAGTATCAATTGGAAAGTTTTGACAGCCAATCCAAACTCTTGTGTGAGCTAGGAAACTGCGCAAAATAAAAATCACATAATTCCTTATTTTGTGGGCACAATGGGCGCAAATTGAATTAGAGGCAACTAATTGAAAACACAAGCCATGAGGGCAGAAGACATCTGTAATAGGTGCAAAACAAATTAAGGGGTATTGTAGTAAAGGAAAGACGTTTTAATTTCACCATTATGCGCTTTCCTCTCTCTCTGTCTCTCTCTTGCATGTACATGGTGGAGCTGTAGATCTACAGTAGTAATACTAGGGTTTATGCGCAAGGCCATAGAAAATGGATTTCCCTTCAAGTAAGCTGCATTCTTATAACCCACTACTTATCTGTTTAATTTCCTTGGGGACTCTGGATTAATCATAGGAGTTTAATCCTTTTGCAGTGAATTAGAATTCTCCATCCAACTCTCACTATAATGCTGGGTACTTTCTGTTGAAGTAATACAGCTGTTATAATCCACACACACCTTCCTAAAAACCTTTAGGCGGAGGTCACAAAAATTCTTCTAATAGATGCATTTACAGTAATTGCTCCATTGCTCCAATTGCATAGAGGCCTTTGATTTTTACTTTAATGATGAATTTGTAAGAGTGGGGCCGACCTACCGAAAGGCCAACCTGTAGCATCCGTGAGCAAGATGCCTAACCCCTACCTGCTCCTTCATACCTGTAATTGTACTCACTGTAAGTCGCTTTGGATAAAAGCTAAATTACATAATTGTACATATATAAACAAAAATTGCATGAAAATAAATCATGATCAAAACTTATTTAACATGCTATTTAACAAGTTTTTGTTGGTTTATTGCACTGCCCTTCTATTTAGTATCAGAGCGAGCTACAAACACTTCTTTTAAACAGTGACGGCTTAAGATTTAGCCTGGACTGTCAAGGCCCACATCATGTTTTCCCCTTTACTTTATTGATTCAATGTTCAACACTATAATGGGATTTGATATTAATTCTGTTTTTCAGTGAGTCAACAACATGTGCCAAGTATTGATTTGTTGATGACCTAAAATTTGATTTCAGGTGTTACTGGTATGAGGCATTGACTCAGAGCACAAGCCATGGCACAATCTTCTGTGTTTATAAAAATAACTAAATCGAATAGACTCTGACTCGATAAAGCAAAGTCAAATAACTGTCAAGTGATAAGTCAAGTCATATAACATGTTAAAACAACAATAAAAGAGCAGCCTATCCAATTAATAATCATTACTTGGGGTTGTTTGGGTCGGTATATGGAGAACATTGTTCAGCTTGGCAGTAGATACATTTGCAGATAGCTTCTTGGGGGTGCTCTTACAAGTCAGCCCAAAGCTTAGCAGTGGATTCTATTTACCATTTGCTAGTGGTGACTGTACTGTACTGACCCCCTGTTGTGACTTACACTATTGTCGGACGCATTTTTACACTCTGCCTACGGTCATATCAATTACAAGCTAGTCATTAATCACCACCTCCTATTCCCTCCCTAAACCCACACGCATGCACACACACACACACACAGCCGCTTGAGTTTGTCACTGTCAGATCAATAGTTAGAGACCAATTATGGCACATTTGGATCCGATTAGTGCAATATGATTCTCCGCTTCTATAGATGTAAATACTTTTTTTTCGCTCCAAAATATATTTACTCCCAGTTAAATGATGTCAATTAAAGGTGGGTTCTCATAAACGATGATAAATACAAAAATAATAATGTATTTTACCTCACTAAAATTGAAACCATTCTGGCAGCTTCAAAATGTAATATAACTTTATTGCGGAACAATTACATTAGATTTAACAGTATTAGTCCTCTTGGGAATTTAGCCTGTCACAGCAGCAGAGAATTAGCGTTAGAACTTCAGAAGCAATCGTTTTTCAGCAGCAGTTGTAGAACTGCCTTAACTCTGTGTGCTTTCTTGCATGAACTCCGTGCTTGAGGTCCATAACATTTCTGTTGGATTAAGGACTCAAAATGCTAAATTTCTACTGCTTCCACTTTTCTGTTGTAGACCGACTTGTGAGTATAGGGTCATTGACTTCATGCATGAAAACTTTCTTCATTTGAAAACAGATACCTTTCCATTTTCTTCCCCACTTACATTCTCTAAACTTTCTCTCCTGTCTTATTTGTGTGACTTCACCTTTGTTTATAATTTTCTTCATGGTGACCTCCTGAACGCTGATGTCAGCCAAGCTAAAAGGCCTGCTGAAACTTAAATGTTAAGAAACATACAGTAGGCCTTATGCTGGTTGTAAGATAAAGACTAGTAGCGATGTGTGTAAACTTACATGACAGAAGGTACCTTTTTAATAACTAAACTTTGTAAGATCTGAAACTGAAAGCCCTAATTAGAATATTCCCATGTAAAGGTTTGACAATGCTAATGGTCCAAAACCATTTTGTGACTATTAAAACGTGCATTTACAACCTATTAATGTGTGCACTGTGTAAGCATTCCACTATTTTAGATTAATTGTTGTGGTAGTAAGAGAAATGAGGCAGTAGATGTGTTATTTTGTATCCACTTAATGAAAATGTTTCCAGATTGATGTATTGTTGCTAAACACACTTAGGACAGGAGATAATTGTTGCCCTTCTTTTATTGTTGTAGAGGTACCGTAAAACATGGTGTGAACAAATGTGATATGAGAATATTTACCCATGTTTACAAATGTAAAATAGTACTTGTAGTTAGCTAATCTAAGTTAATGATATTGTGGCTTCAAGCAAGAATATTTAGTATATTTAGTGTTGAGAGATGTGAAAAAAAGCTCAAGGTTTCAGAGGCTACAAGAAATGAAGTGGACAGCTTTGCACTGTTTATTTGATTAATGAAAAGCTGGAAAGCTAGCTCTGTCTGAATGTGTGAATTAGGACGTTTAAGGCCCTGGTGGAAAGCAGCATCAAACAACTACAACACTGAGAACAAACATTATTATGTGGACAGTTACAGAAATAGCCCAATTCCCAATCCCAGTGCTTGGTCCTACAGGTGCGGTGATTGAATGCTTGCGTAGCCGTTGTGCCTTTAAGGAATTCCAAAGTGATTTTCCAAAAACCACACTCTAACAGTAGCCTAGAAAAATGCCTTAATCCCAAGAACACATCATGGTAATTAGGCCATTGACCCCAAAAGCCATATGGTCCCAACTGGCATTCCACCACCTGTTTGCCCCAATGAACACCATTCACAACCATACATGTTCTCCCCCAATGGGGCTTCCTATCGAAAATGAAGCTGTATTTAAATATGTATATTCAGCTGGGCCGATTTACATTCATCTATACTTACCTGCACACAAAAAAGTGCAGTTATGCAATATGCAAAAAAGGATGCCTATTTTGGGGCAAGTTGATATATTGTGTTGCCATTATGATGTGGATACTGTTTTTTTCATTTTCATCCTCTAATAAAAGCAGCTTTCTAGTCTTGAAACACCTATTTTTCTGAGCTGGCACCAATGTGTTATCGCCAAAATTCACACATCTCCTTGGGAATTGCAGTAAATTAGCCTTAAGAGGAAAGAACTGTAAAAGCACGCGGTAAAATTTACCTACCTGTGACTACCTTCCTTACTATGCATTCCTGGCATTTAGACTGAAATATTATTTTAGTTTTGGCCACTAGACTGAGGCAGAGAGGGGAATTTCTTGTTTAAACAGCAGAAAAGAATGGTAGAGAAATAAAATAGATAACACAACTGACTTAATTTTGACTGGCAACCTTAGGGCATTGACGTCGGTTTGAATGCGGAACCATACCTTTTGTTATCGGAGACTTTTTACAAACCCTTATCATATAAAACCATTATTGTGATAATTAATAATTGATGAACATTGCTGATGTTGTGATCATTTCAGTTTGGAATCCAATCCAACACTTTTTCCAGACCGTATCTTTTTTCAGGTAATATGAGGCTAAATGACTGCTGTTCATACGTCAAGCGTGAGGGATTATGGTGCATACCTTGTCTCCCTTATCCCCCTTCTGTCCTGGCAATCCAACAGATACTGGAAGCGCAGCATCTCCCTATAAAAACATGCCATTAATATATTAGACACAGACACTATGAAACATAGGTAGGCATTATTTTGTGTTTCTTAATCTAATGACTACCTCAAGATTTATTTATGGAAGCATTAACCGAATCTATTATCCCATTGCATTACTAGATGCAGAATACCGGTAACATGGTAGACTCAAACATGCAGTTTTACGGATTTTTCAAATAACGTGTAAAGGTAGACACACTATGGGCCCTATTTTAACGATCTGAAACGCAAGTACCAAATGCGAAACGCAAGTAGCTTTGTGGGCGGATCTCGGGCGGTGTTGCTACCGGCGGGATAAATGACTCTTGCTCCTGCCGCAACTCTAAAATGGGTTGGTCTGAAGTAGCTAGGTGTGGTTTGGGCGTAACGTGCAATAAGCCAATCAGAGCGTCATCTCACATTCCCTTTAAGAGCAGGCGTGGTTGTTCCATGGCGGATTGTTATTATGATGGCGGATTTTCCAGGCGCACGCCAGGAGCGGTTTACAGCCGAGGAGACCGACGTTCTCGTCAGGGCCGTAAAAGATAGAGAAGTGACATTGTATGGGGATGGAAGAAACCCACCCAAATTAGCTTCTGTTAAACAGGTGTGGGAGGAAATTGCCACTATTGTTTCTATTATTATTCTACTATTGGTCAAACAGGTTAGTTTGATCCGTCATCAATTAGCCTGAATAATTTGGGTAAATGTGTACGCTAGATTTATGCCTATCTTTTTCACATCTTCATGGACACCACAATGATTTCCCTCGTGTGGTAATATTTTTCCTTGTAATTATGTCTGGTTTGCTAAAATAGGAACTGCTGCGTCCGTGTAGATGAGAGAAGCAAAGTGTATGCGTGTTGTGCACACGCTACATTATGGCTAAGCATGCGCCCTTAAAATAGCATCTGAATAACGTGCCACTGACTTTAGACTAGGTTTTTCCTTGTCAGTGGCGGAATTGTTTTCTGAAACTGCAAAATAGCATCAGAACGTTTGTGCCTGAACACGCCTCCTCTTTTCGCAGAACTGCCCCCGGGAACGCAAATTCTTTCCCTAATTTACCGCCGTGCGTCTGTGGAGGGAAAAGTCCGCTGTGCGTTGGGTGCAAAATAGGAATGATACATGCGTCGGTGTACAAAGTCAATTGCGCTGGATGCAAGAAAGGGCCCTAAGTTCTGGTTGCATTTTATAACCTTTGCTTTCATTTGAAGTACATTTTCTGATTTGTTTATTTATAATTGACCAAAACATCGAATTCATAGCTATACTTTATCATTTTTTAATAAAATATAATAATAATAATAATAATAATAGTGATTATTATAATAAATAAATAAATAAAACATAGAAAAAATGGGTGTAATAGGCCTAACCTTGAGGCAGTGCCATCTGTTCTACTGACATACAGTAGAAGGGGTCGATCCACAAATAGGAATCTATGTTTATAGGTCACCTTTTTTATTTCTTTTTTTACATTTTATTGGAGTATTAATGTTCCTTCATTTCAAGTAACAAGAATCTGGTAGATTTTAAAATGCATTGCTAGGTCCAAATGTACCTCGTTTCAACATATCAGAAGATGTATCCCCATGTTTATTGTTAGTGCCTCCACCCTGGAGGTAAACAGTGCTGCTTGTTGTCCTGTAACGACAAGCGGTGCACTTACTCCATTAGGATTGGCCTGGATTGATTGGAGCTCTTCATCTGAACACTGACATCTGTCCATTGACTGTGGGGACGACTTAGACAGCATCTGGGGGAGCTGGCCCGTATACGGGGGAGGGGGAGTCCCTTCAGATGTCTTCTTGGCCTGACACTAGATCAATACAGAGATTCCATCGTTAAAAACCTTCCTTACTCGTGTTAGTTAAATGGAGGAGGGGGGGGGGTTGTATTGGAAAGCAGCACTACTGTACACTACAAATGTTCAGGATATAATATGCCACGTATTTCTTTCTACTCTGTTAGATCGGTTAAAACAATTTTAAGCACTTTGCAGTTTAGCAATTATTGACTGTTTGAAGAGTGAATGATAACTTTCGATTATTGTTATTATTGACTGTTTTGAGGAGCGAATGATAAACCTTCGAGTAATGTTGTGCAAATGCATAGGTAAAGTAACCTTGTTACATGATGCTGTCCTTATTCTAGGAGAATGTTATCTGCTTGCAAAAACTGGTGGTTAACCAGTTCAACTGTTACAAATGTACTAATTGTAAGTCGCTTTGGATAAAAGCATCTGCTAAATGCTGTAAATGTAAATGTAAATGTATTTGTGATAAATGAGACAAGCAATTATAGCGCAATCACAACATATATTCAGTGGATGACTCCTAATCAAGGTTATACTAACTTGGGGATACATTAGTGCCAGAGCTTAAAGGAGATCTCTATACTGGTAATATTACCCTTCATTGATTAAATGCTAAGAGAAGGACCTTGACAAGCTATAATAATCTCCTATTACCTCCCCATTTTATATTTCTCTGGCCATATTTTCTTTGTGGCAAATGTACATATTCTGCTCACTTTATGTACAATAGCTTGATAAAACCATCAGGATTTTGCGAGCTCCACTTTGCACATCAGAACTCTCAATTCAAAAGCCTTTCAAATCCAAACAGAGAACCACCCGACAATCAGTATCCAGGTGGGTAGTTCAGTTAGTGCCGAGAGCAAATGCCTGTTTGGAAAATCGTCCCCACATGGGTCTTGTTTTGATTGGTTCAAGGTGGTCCAGTCTGCTAGTGCCTTTGTTGCTGTTAAATGTTTGTTGTTCTGGCTATTTGAAGGTATTCCACTAATAATGATTTGATTGACACCTATTGGCACTGCCTCTTTGACAAATAGCTATGAATCATGGATCATGGAGCTTGCAAAATCAGGATGGGTCTTCCAATGCTACAATTGATCATTTACCAAGTAGCAATCTTGATAAAAAAGGGATTTAAAATGGAAGAACATTTCACCTTAGACTCCAGCAGCTCACAGCAATTTTCCATCTCAGCTATATAAGGATCACAGTAGAGTAGAATTTGCTGGAGTTCAATCTGTAGAAAAAAGCTGTGGTTAAAGTAGCATTCCAGCCTAAAAGGGTGGATTCTCATCTCTTTATGCTACGCTGTTAGGTGACACAAAAGCCTGATGTTCCCTGTTTTCAGACACTTCATTCGTCATTGTTTTTGCACTAGGTTTTGCTAACCTCGAGGTTAATGCAATGCACTTGAGAAATCCCGAGTCCTCACAGTTTGTGATTAGTAATTAAATCTGAGCAATAGCAGGTCTACGTTTGTGTTGTTGCCAAAACATACTTTTACAAGCGGAAGAAGTAGAAAAGTGGAGAAAGTGTTCCTGCCTAATGACAAGTTAGTGCAGAGAAATGTCACAAGGTCACAGCTCAGACTCAAGGGTTTCAGCAGAGACAGCTCCTGTCATACATACATCGACAGGCCGCCCGTCCTCCAGTCGCGTTGTGATGAGCGTACGTCCACTGGGGTCAATGTCGTCCTTCTCGTCCGTCAGTCTCCGTTCTATTAGCTTACAGTCCAAGTATATGGATACAATGGCGCTCTGTACGGAAATGCCCAGTTTGTGCCACTGTCGGTCGAACAGGGCGTGCAGGTCACGGCTCTTAAATGTGTAGTGGAGACTGTTTTTCAGAAGGCCCTGGGCAGAGAACTCCACCACTCTCTTGGCGCCATCAACAACAACTGACACCTGCGGGGCGAGGAGCAATTGGATGAGCTTTCATCGCCGACACAAAGCCACCGAGTTGTGTTTGAATGCCTCTTGCACTAAGATATGACATTGCAGCCCACCTGTGTGTCTCCTGACTGGTCGAATATCTGCCAAAGAAACCAGCGGTCTTTTTTTGTTGTTCTTCGTAGGCGGAAGATGGTAACAAGAGAGTATTCACTTGAAATCCCATTTGGAAATATCAATCTGGAGATATCAAATCACACAGTTAGCAAAAGACAAAAATATACATACAGTATGCAGTAAAAGCTATTAGCAGTAAATATAGGTGGAGCATTTTCATTATAAAGCAAGATACAGAAAGCTTTTGGCTGGATGAAGGAAACATTTGTGAATCAATCAAGTATAGCAGTATGCTTTTGCTATACAATTACTTTTACACACTGTAAATAAACCTGGCAAACGTGAGTCCATTTCACTTGATTCACTTGCTTCCGTGTCATTCAAATAAATCTAATCATGACCACAACTCAGTGCAGCAAACCTTATACCTCACAATAGAAACATGCAACAAAGGATATGCAATCATACTGCATTGCACCTAAGCATATAGGATACATATTACAGTGGCTAATGGAATTAATTTACACTATATTTTGTGTTGTTTATTTGTGAAACATCGATTACCCTCTATGTTTATAGCTTTTACACCCTTCTACCCTTTAAATGTGCCTAATTGGCCGAAAACACAAATCCAGAGGAGATTGCAATGCCAAAACAGCTAAAAGTGAAAATGCATATAAATCAAGATCAGCCCAAATCACAATAACGTAATGATAAGGTCAGAGAAAAGGCAGAGCACAGCCCAGGGGAGGGAGGGAGAGAAAGAGAGAGATCCCTCAGACAGGTTGGAAATTAGTTTTACCCCCAATAGATCATCTCCTATTCTTTCAGAGCTTGAAAACCTCTTGCGTTGTGTGTCCCCTGAATTCTTTGAAACCAGTGGAAGCGGTACATGACTAAAATGATAAATATGCCAATTTAAACCTCACAAAAATCAGATGTTTTTGTGAGAGACCAAGGACTGGGAAGGCTATTTGTTGCCCCAGGGCTAAAAGACTACAGCTGCAATTCAATGGGAAAAGTGGCAAGGCTTTATATAAAAGTGCTGATTTATGAAATAAATTCAACATGGAAAATGTCTTAGCCATCTACTGTACGCATAGAACATCTGACACAATCATTACAATAAGCAGCAGAAAATAAAGAAAAACATAAAATGAGATCTCTTCAGGGCTGGTGCAACACTTACAAGTGGTGCAGCACAATACAAGGATATACATTTAATATGTTGCACAATACATGCAGTGATATTCCAGGGCCCTGGAGTTCCACACAGAAAGTTCAGAGCATTCTATGAAATTAAGTCTGCTCTGATATCAAAACATAGCTTTTCTACAGTGTTGCCCACTTGAGCTGTGGGGCCCAGGAGGTTAAAGTTCTTGACCCTGTGTTGACTACCAGCTGTGACACAAACCTGTGTTATTGCTACACTGACTCCTGTTGTTTTCATTCCCCACTTTAGTGATTATAAATTTGGTTTATCTTAATTTGTCATGCTACACAGCCAATTTTCCTATCTTGCTGATGATACATTTTATTAAAACTCAAATACAGCCTCTCTTTATTAAGTAAGTATCTGACTAAATCAAGTAGTAGCAATAGCTTAGCCATAGTCCAGTTCTCAAACTCCTATTTTTACCTCATATAAACTAACAGGCCTCACAGTCATATATATTCTCAACTGTTGATAATTCCACAGTCTATGATGGAAACTGTATATGATGTAGTGACTCCGTAGCTGGTAGGACTACCTTTAGCAGTGGTAGCCTCAACATAATGTACTGATCAGACATAAACAACATTCAGTAAGAACAGATTCCGTTTCAGCTACAGTAAAAAAAAGGCTTCTTCCCCTGTCAATGCCACCTTATTTTAAACAGGGCTAAAGGACTATGGCTTTCCAAAATGCAGCATTTCCGGTAAAAGAAATTCTGCTGTGAATTCACTCCTGTTTCTAGTTTCAGTGTAATACTGCACGATCAAGCTTCTCCAAGTTTCAGATGACAGTGACCCTGATATTCTTCGGTCAAATTCCCTGATACAATTATGAGTTCATTGATTGCAGCTGTTCAGGCCACAAAGCCGGCTGACGATGACGATGACATTAGTTGTGTTTTAAATGCACTATTTATTTGTATTGATTCTTACGTTGCTTGTACCTGTGTTTTCCCTAAACAAAGCTGTTTTACTAGTTATAACACAGGGCAGCTTTAAACCACACCTTCATGTCATCGGAGTGAATTGCTCTATAAAACACCGACTTTTTAGACATAACATAATATAGTTCATCTATAGGTAAACTACATTTTAGGCGCAAGAATTACTCCTATACAGGTTAAAAAAGTTTCCACAAATATGACAAACTGTACATTCTACAAATAAAGACAATATTATAGGGTGTTTACAGGATAGGGCAGGATAGTCTAGTGGTCTAGGTGTTGGACTCCCAGCTGGAAGGTCGTGGGTTTGTGCCCCAGAGTTGGCCTAAGGCCTTCCTGTAAGCATCCTTGAGCAAGATGCCTAACTCCTATCTGCTCCATAGCAGCATGTAATTGTAAGATGCTTTGGATAAAAGCATCTGCTAATTGTGTTTGCTGATATAGTTGAAACTAGCTGTCATTTAATTAGTAACAATTGCTTGCCAACTACCAAGTTAGCAATCAGCCTCACACGTGTGTGTGTTTGAGAATGTGAATATGAATATGAGTCTGTGTGAAAAGTATAAAAGCAATTGTAAGACCTTGTGCAACATAACCTGCTCTTCATAATTTACACTCAGTCATTAATGTTGATAAACAGACAAGGTCCTGTGGCAGTTACAATCTCTGTTTTGAGTCCATCTGACTGATTAGACCTCAGGACTGTCTGAGCGTGTACTGTACATACGCTTGATTGACAGGTCCTTGACTCCCCTATGTCCGTCTTATTGCACCTGTTCTGGCAGTACAACAGACATCTTCTTTACGGTAGCTTCTTTTAAGTAGAAGACGTTCGCTGACCGTGTTTGTTTGCAGCAGAGCACTGCACAACTTCGACAGGGAGAATGGGTCCACTCAGCCAAAACAACCCAACACCTGTTTGGGTGTACAGGGACTTTATTCAGGAAATAAGTCCAAGCACAAGGACTTCCAGACTTACGATGACAGTTCTTAGAGATGCAAATAAGCAGATGTTTTGCTTGCAGCAAGCCTGTGACAGTGATCATCTGATGCAGTGGTTATACACCGCTAAATCCAAGGATGGATAAACAAGCTCAACAGTTCCCCCAAAACTCCACTGCATCAACAGAGCCTATTCCAGACCCCTCCCTGCGCTCCTGCATCAGTATGCATTGTGGGCCATCCCATACTTTCTGGATAGAGCTCATCCCATAAAGAAAAGGTGGGTGTGAATGCGTCAAGATGCATCAACAATGGTTAGAAATCAAATCACCCTAGCCACTTCAGAGAGGTGGTAAGACACAAAATGTTGTTGCATTGTAAATGCAAGAGTAAAGACAGCTATGAAAAATAAACACTTCATGAAAGCAATTTCTGTTGTGTACTGCACTTCTGTTCTATGCTATTATAGCCTGTGTCTGAGTATATGGGGGGGGGTTGAGTCAAAATGAGTTGTATTATTTCTCTTGCCAAACAAAACCAAAGCTTGCAGCACTGCGAGAAGTCTGTTGCTGCTATGAGCAAATGTTTTGTGTGGATAATGAATGTTTATTGTTAATTAACTCGTATTTATTATTCTGCAATGGCAACCCATTTTCTCAGAAAAGTTTCTGGACAGGAGAATATAATACAAAAATATGCTTGTGAAAACAAGGCTAAAACCAGGCTAAAATGTATACTGGGGACTATTTGTCACCTGGAACAAGTGTTTAAGAAGTCTGCCATATTGTGTCCAGGAGCAGGCAGAACATAAGCCAGATCCAGAAAGTTGAGTGTCTACCTCTGTGTATCAGAATGAAGTGAGAGATGTTTGCCTGGCGGGGGTTGGGGCTAGCGGGGCCCCCTCGCTTCTTGCCCTCCCTGTTGTACCCCAGCTGACATACAATATCACCTGTCAAAGTGCTGAGATAATTGGATATATGCCTAAACGTCAGCTCTGTCATTAATAACCTTGCTGTGGGCAGGCCTGGTGAAAAGGCAGGAACAAGGTATTTACAGTATATTTAAAACTAGCTGATAGAATACATAGGAAATCAGATCATTAGGCACCTTACTGTGAAATGCCTTCACTAACCAGAGAGTAGAAGTAAGCATATATACAGCTGTGTGCTCCGTAAAAAACACTAAAAATATCCTAACCTCTCCAGAGGACGGACAGTATTCTCTGGATGTTTTAAGCTAGTATATCAAACAAATATCCAAGGTCAAAATTGGCATTATTTGAGCAAGTATGTGCTATATGCAGATGGTGAACCTATTGCATTACATACATATCATATACACAGCATTTAAAAAAGATATAAAGATATTATCACATCCTTTACCAATACGAGCTTGTATAGTATACCCATTAGCTAACTGGGGAATGAAGGCCTTTGGTTAATCATCATTTACATGTATGTGTAGATTTTAATAACCTTGTTTCATTATACAAGCTCAGGCTTTTTCATAACATCATGTTCCCTATTTGTATCCTTAGCTAACGGCTTAGCTCACAGTTTGTCCTGAATAACCCCTCTCTGAGCAATATCTAGGTTACCTTACACCAACCTGCTAACATAAGGCGTTGCTGCTTTTTACTCAGGATCAAGATCAGTTATGGGTGCAGAGAAACCAAAATCTCTGGAAAAACAATGTTTGCTGACATTTTATACTGGAAGGGAACACTTTTATGCAATAGTTTGAATGTCTATAATGTGATTAATAACAGAACCTAGATGAACGCACATTTATTTGGAATTACATGCCACTGACATGAACAACAACACAGCAATTTGGATTAAACTGTCCCCCGAAACAAGGGTGACAAAGTACAGCAATTCTGAACCACCACAGAGAAATTATTTACTGGAACCTGTCAGGCATACAGGACCGTTTTTCCAATGTTCTCGTACATGAATAAGACCCCAGATTACAGCAAATGTAGCAAGACCTAGGGTAAGTGGTCGTACATAAAAACACAAGCAAACACAAATACTACTCACGCTGCAGGCTTAATGAGCGGGTTACTTCCCAAACGAAAGGAGGGCCTGTCCTCAGTAATGGTTCCCTTTCGGAGAAGGAACTTTTCTGTGAGATCAAATCCTGTGGCCAAAGATCAAAAGATGTTAATATATTTAGCATAAAACCATACTATCACGCTATTGAGTTTATTACTATTTTTACCTGTGATTGCTAGTGGACGATCTAAACTATCAGAAAAACGACGATCTTCTACTTGCAATGGAGGACAGGAGTTATCTAGAGAAAAGAAATAGCATCATGAATTTCACAAGAAATAGTGTAGTTCAAACTAAACTAATAACAGTTATTAAAAGAAAGTTAAAGAAGTTAAAACCCTGCCTAGAGGTCTTTTGAGAGTTTTAAGTGATAATGCAGATACGATATCTTACTAAACCATAACAACCTGGATATAGAGATTTTTAAATTGATTATCTTTATAGAGCACATATATCCCTGAGTTCATAAAAATATAATTCTGCACTGGTGAGTGGCTTCAATGGCTTTTTGCAGTGTTTAAATATGTAAGTAAACCATTTTCAAAATTGAGTCCCACTGTAAAATAAAGCATGCATTATGTCCAAGACCTGTTGGTGACAATGAACAACACACCTGTTTTCTCATTAACTGCCATTCCATGAGCACAAGGAATGGAATTTATAGTCCAAAGTAAAGCAGTCCATCTCAGCAAGTAACTCATGTCTTTCTTGACACTAGAAAGCAGTCCTCTTTTAAACCTGAATGCAGAAAGAATATTTTTTTTGTTTTTTTTTTCACTTTTAACAAAGATAAACACTTCAGAATCTGTGAATAAAGCATGCTTTATATCAATCTCAGTGCATGATATCCCTTAAACCATACAGTATTTTTAAGATGACATTATTCCGAGGAAGTTAAGGTATAAACAGACACAACATACATAGAAAGGTCCAAACATACATAGGCACATGAAAATGGTACATAGGGACATGAAAGACGCCAAGTCCAAAGAAACTTTCAGAAGAACCCATCAAAAGTTACCATTAAAACTTTGTATATATTCAATAGGCTATTAGTAGTACAAAGAATACTAGAATTTGATGGAGTATAGAGACAGAGGAAATTAATATGATATTGGGAGCCAAGAGTTACCTTCTGGAAAAAAACTGGTAAACCTAGCATTTTTAAATTGCATAATGCTGATGAACACAATTGACCTAATATCCTATTACCAGTCTCAGTCTCTCCAGATAGATTTCAAATGTATTTTGTCAGCCGCTTTTGCTGTCAAAGTGAGGTTATGTGAGTTTCAACGTGAAATAAGATAGCAAGCATGGAAATAAATTGGGACAAAAAATAGTTGCCTCTCTTCTCAATTGTGTAATACTATAGTATATGTGTTTTTTTATCTGACCCCATACACAAGGTCAACCAAAGCAAAGTCGAAAATTCTGTGTTGCTAAAGGACTACTGTATCAGAGAGCAAATCTGGAAGCTTTCAGCAGGTCAGTCTCCAGCCATTAGGCCACCTGCTGCCCTCTTCTGCATTATTATCATGCCACTGGATAGTGGGGTGTTAAGGCCTTAATCATAGCGGCAGAGTTTGTAAAAATTTAACCTTCCATTAACTACTGCTTGTTCCAAATTGCACTGTAGGTAAATCCATGATACTCTTTTCAGAAAAGTTAATCAATATATTTCTTTCTGTTGTAAAAGAGGTACAAGTACAGCTTTAAATGTTAGCATTGTTGTTAGTAGGGTTTAAGGTGAATTAAATTACTGATATGATAAATTACATGTACAATTATTTAATTAATTAACAAAACACCCCAAAATGAGCAAAGTTAACAGAATATTTTCAGTGATTACAATACTCCATCTTTGTTCATGATGCCATCCATTGCATCCCATTACACCATCCTTTATGGCACTATGACACACCACTGAATGAAAGGGGAATTGTGAGCCACTGAATGTCACCTCCAAAGTTTATGTAGTAACAGCATATATGGGCCAATTATGTCAAGAAATAATCATTTTTTTAAATCACCCAGTCAATTTTGAAGTCTTGTGTCAACCAAATTATTTTTGCCCAACCACATTAATGTGCTGTCATGCACTTCGAAAAAGTAGCCTATTTCATCCCTTGAAGGCTGACCAGCTACTAGCTACCTATTCAATTCTCTAGATACTACCCAGTGACTACAGTTGAACACAGCAACATTAAAACAGGAACATTAGCCTTAAACAGGAGTCTGCAGTGAAGGATAGGGATAGAGGAAAGGCTATACTGTTGTCCTATACAGTTTTGAGTATTGCTACCCACGTGGTGTTTCGTCACACATTTAGTTAGTTTCGTACTAATAATAATTTCTCCATCTGCAATTTCATGCAACATTCTACATGATCTCATCTTCACAGATGTATTTTTTTCGATTTAGACATATCGAATAGGCAGCCTGATATCGAATAGCCATTTACGATGTCCAGCGTACTTCTGTCTGTCCCATGATATGTCCTTGATATTTCCCATTTATTTTGTCATTTTAAAGGTAAGCACGTATCAACATTTACAATCTTAACAATAGCCTGGGACGTTTAATTATCTTTTAGGTGTGGATATGTTGAATGGTTTTGTTTTATAGCATTTATTTTCTACAAGGTCCTGCACATACGCAGTCTGGGCTACTGTTACCAGCCCCGTACGTGTTTACCGCGAGTTGTCATAAATATTGAGTTTCATAAATCAGACCAGCTAAAGCCGAACATGGGATAGGCTAGGTAACCTATTTGTCCCGTTAGACAGACAACTTCTACTTTCGTGCCATGCAACGCATTCAGAACATGCCCGCTAAAAATTGAGAAATATAAGGTTTACAAGCATGCAGACTGAACATTCTGGTTCAAGTAGGCTACTTACAATTTCCGACAAAGTTCCCTTTGAAGCAAAAACAAACGAACAACAAGGAACATAACAATCCATTTATGATTATGGTCAGCCCGATTCCAAGACTTAGGAATAAAAGTAAGTATAGGATCGCTTGCTGGATCGCGGTCCTTATTACAGTAGTCACACTGAGTGACCCTCCCACTCTGTCATTATACTAAAATGTATTCACATAGTCTTCAGCAATCAGCGGTAAAAGACACTGGGAAACATTTTCAAAGAGACAACACTCTTTAGTGTACTAGCAGAGATCAGACGCGCTTGTCCTTTAGTTTCACAGAACCACGTGTGCGAAAAGAGCAACTTTGATGCATTGTTTATTAAGACTTGTGAATCCCACAAAGAAGGCTTGTGAAGCCAGCATTCATTGGCAGGCAGCAGGCGAACGAAAACTCAAGTCTAGACAAGAAGTTTATATCATGACTTCTTGGATGTATTTGATCTACAGTACCCGTCAGACATTATCTTACCTGCCAGGTGTTAAAAACGGAATGCCCCGATTCCAAAAATAATCCAGCAACGTATTGTTTCGAGTCGTATCTGTTATCCAACGTATATTCAAGGCGTATATCATACGGTACTAGTAGCCTACGGGCAGTGGTAGTAGGCCTAGTTCTCTATCGTAAAGACTAAGCCCACTCTATTTTGGTCAGAACATATGCCTCAACGTTTCGCAATACTATCCTATGGGCCTGCTAACGTTCAAATGTGTATACAATTTAATCTGGCCATTTTTACACATTATTACATTATTGTAATCGCCTATCATGACAGAAAAATAGGCATACTAAACCTACATTTAACATTAGTGTAGCCAAAGCTAGTGATTGCTGACACCCAAATTTAAGGTGTATAAATTAATTCTGCAAAAGTTCGTCTATTATAAATCTATATAGTTATCATACGTATGACTGGAACAGTGCATCATGGTTTAAGAGACCACCTCCAGTCCACAGAAACAGGTGTAGACAGATTACAGTAACCCCTCAAATACACACATACACATACACACACACAGGAAAATAAAGAAACCAAAAAAGGATAGGCCTATAACGAATACAGTACACATATTTAAAATATGCATATTTAAATGTACATTACAGTAGCCTACTCACAATATCAATTTATCAATATTAATTACTTTAGTTACCAATGTGGTTAAATTGTATTTTCGAAGATAACCACAATACAAGACACATAGGCTTTTAAATGGCAACACACCATTTTAAACTTGTAATATTATTGTCACAATATTATGCCTTTAGGCTTTTAAAACGTTTTTTAGCAGCAACATGCCCTCGAAAGTGGCATTAAAGCTTGTATTCAGTGTTAATGAAGGCAGAGTTCTGATTTATGGGACATATTCTACTCTCTGAGGGATCCCAGTTGATAAGTGCAAGGTAAACTGTTTTTAAACTTTGTCCTGTATTTCCTCTATAATTTGTCCAAGCAATATACACTCACCTAAAGGATTATTAGGAACACCTGTTCAATTTCTCATTAATGCAATTATCTAATCAACCATTCAC
>JAOEHI010000007.1:4387530-4467232 GCA_025447815.1 Percopsis transmontana | reverse complement strand
ATATATAAATAAATAAATATAAAATTCTTTAGACCTGGTACATAATGATCTTACAAAATAGAGAAATTAACACTACTGTCTGCATTAAAAAAACAATATGCCCTCATTGATTATTATTCACTTTCAATCTTACTTTAGGGAGTGTGTTGAAGGAGGATGAGATGGGGGGGCTAAATGTAATCTGTCAAATCCAGAGGAGTCACGTTATTTGGTTATCAAGTTATCGTCCTATTTATGTTTATGCCAAACATTGGCCTAATGATCAATGATGGGTGTCTTACTTTATTCACAGATTTATTGAGAACATTACTATCCTATTTTTTGGTTGCCAACACTTTAAGGCAGCTGTTCTGAAATTAGAATGATTATCAGCACAAAAGAAATGCATTGTTCTGCAATAAAAAAAATACTTTTACCCTTTATGTCCTATTGTCAGTGTGTCAAGCATTAATCTCACTTATTTTTTTACTTCTGCAACTTCTAAAATCTTAGGACAGGGATAAGCCAAACATATGCCAGTACCAGATGGTTCTTTTACACATAATAATTTCTTAATTATATTTAGAGAAACATAATAATATATTGTGATGTAAAATTTCCATATACTACGATAGAATATTTGGATCATTATGCTCTCATGCATTGCCACTGACTTGTGTTTATGTTTTCTTCATCCTTAGGTGATCCTTGCCTTCTGTTGGGTCTACATCCGTAAATTTCAAAGTCGCCAGGAGAGCGAAGTGGTTTCGACCATCACAGCGATATGTGCACTGGCGATTGCTCTGATAACTTCAGCACTTCTTCCAGTGGATATATTTCTTGTTTCGTTCATGAAGTATCCCAATGGTACCTACAAGGTTAGTATGCATGTCTTAACGCAATTACACACACACACGGCCCCTGTTAAATCAGGTTTAATGTACAAATATACCTTTGCTGGTTTGCATTGGAATTGTCACTCAAAATACATCTAGATAGTGCATTTATCTAAGAGCAAGGAAAGTGCCTTCCTTGCCTCGTAATATCTTTACAAATTCAATTTAATTGCCATGTAATGTAACAATAGTTGGTTTAAATCGATTTTTAATGGCTAAGAGACCTCATATCAGCTGGTGCATGTTCAGCTGACAGTGACTAGTATAAGTTGAAAAGAATAAAAAGCACTTATCACTTATTCTCCAGCCGCAACTGAGCTAATTTCAGAGCAATGAGATGACAAAATTACATGACATGATCGCAGGTGCATTTGCATAACAATGCAATGTTACTGTAATTCAGCAGAAGTCAGGATAATAGTTTCACAGGGGTTAAGAATTTATTTAAAGATCATTTTGAAATTTGATTGATCTGATTCTGAGACGAAGTTAAAGGGGTAGTGTGTAATATCTGGTCACTGGGAAGCCGAGCGATGCAAAGGAGGGTAACTAACGATAATGATTTCTATTGATTACATTGATTTCTGTTGGTTTCTCTTGTTATAAATTACAGTCCTTTTTGTTTTTTATCAATTTACATCATGGTCTTAATGTTTCTAAAATTCAGGAATGGGCTGCAAACAATAATACAAGAGGACAAATAGAAGACACAGTGTTGTATGGATATTACAGTAAGTGTTTTTTGTTTAACATTCATCTTCCTGGAAGCATTTCAATCAAGTAAACAATAATTTTCTAATCTCAATGGAACTTTACTGTATGATGGAGAGTTTTGAAAGATGTTGTTTAGAATAACAGTTGATCAGGTTGGATTAGTAGACAATATGACATGCTCCTTTAAAGACACATTGTTACTGTACTGATATTATGCAGATGTACTAAAAATAGATTAACAAATCCTTTTTGTATACTGTATTGCTCTGCACTTTAGGGGTTTCATAATCTATATTAATATGATTCAGTTGATACCATTGTACTATAAACTATTGATTTAATAATGACGCAATTCACATCTGACTGCATTTGTGATATATAATTGGGTAAATGATTTGGTTCTCTTTTGATTATAGCAGATTCGGTCATACCAAAGACACTAGATCATGAGTTTCCTAACAGATGCTGGCTTAAGCTGCCCGTCAGCAACGCTGTTCTGTGCCGTCTGTTCAAAAATGCCAAACTCAAGGGAGACAAGCTGTCTCCCAGCCCAGCCAGCCCAATCAAAGAAACCACTTCCATTGGCATAATGGCATAAGGAAATTAACTTTGACAGACAAGTCATATAGGCACTGTACTGAAGTCCAGCATTCCGCTGCCCACCATATACAGTATTTGTCCTCTGGACCCACAAATATGATTTTGTACACAAGATTGATTTTCTGTGTCACTAAAGAGAGTTAGCGTCAGGCGCACCCTTAGAGGGTAACTTTGCTTAGCAGGGACTTAAAAATGAATAATTCAGCAGGCTTAGTATTAAATGTAGAGCTGTGTCCTATCAGCAATTCAATTCATTTAATGGCCAAACTGCCAGGAATCCATGTACGGGTCACAGCAGCTACATTCAAAAGATTTGTCATAGGTCTGTAACAAGGAAAATGCTTGTGTAGTGGGTTATTATACTAATGGTAGATTATGTAAAATATGTCAATCTCTCTGTTAAGAGACCCCGAGTACTGAGTAGCAAAGTTGTAAATGATGTAGGTAGCAGTGCAAAACACAAGGTTTGCGTTGCACCATGTTACTGTATGTTAAAAGAATCATGTTGTTTATTAAAAAACTAATTTAAAGATGGTCTACTGTATTCCTGCTCCTCCCACAATAATGAACACAGTAGTAGTGAATTATCTTTATTTTCTGCAGCCTAGACCATAAGCCATAGTGTACCCTAGCAGAGCATGAGTGAGGGGGAGGGCTTCAAAAAGACTGCCTGTCTAAAGCATGTTACCCATGTGACCATACAGTATAGCCTTGGGAGTGTGTGGTGCAGAGCGATCTGCTTGCAAATGTGTTGTTCTGCAGTTTTGTGTCTAAGTGTCTCATCTGTAGTTCATAATACAAGGTATTTGTCAGTTTATCTTGCATCTCTGGAATGAGTTATGGTGTTTTTACAGGTTTAATATGATCTCCATGCTATAGACATGTTTTTATATATCTAGTTTTGGGTTTATACATTTCTCTCTGTGTGTGTGTTTGCCAGTAGGTGGAGACCAAGCTCCATTTGTATCGCACAGATTCAAAGTTAAATTTTATTTTAGGGCTGTGTGTGACAACCCTCACCATTTGTCTCTTTGCAAATAGGATAATTGCAAGGCTTACGAAGAATTCCTCTCTCTTCAACAGCAGAAATTGTAATTTTCGAGAGAGGGATTGATTTATTTCCACAACTGAACACAGTTACCAGGCACTTCTGTGGCAATTGACTTTTAAAGAAGTTCTGAAATCTGACAATTTACTCTGTTGCCTTACTGAACTGATATTTGATGTATCAATTATATTTGTTTTATATTTGGTAAATGTATCAATATTATTCATTTTGGCCACGCTATTTGTGCCATCACCTTGTGTGGCTTGAAATCCACAAAAACGCAGTGGAAATCTACAGATTTGGTCTGAGGATTTTGTTCATGAATTTCAAACTCAATGCATGTTTAATAATGATAACCATAATTAAACATGTCTATCTGACACTCTTTCACACATCCATCTCCTCAGTTCAGAGGGTGCCATAAATCCAAATGCAGTACTGTTACAGTAAAACATATGTGAACCAAGGTATTGTGGTCCTATATAATGTTTGTTCTTCATCCATTGTCATGTTTCCTGTTGGCATTTATTGATAAGGGCTGTTAAGTCATCAAAATCAAAGTGAAGGATGAATCTATCACCATGTACATCTATCACCCTATGAAGCCCTGCTGTTCCCTTTGCATGTTTCTGCTTCTCCGGGACAGAGCAAATACAAGGACGACAAATACTTATGTGCCGATTTGTGCTGCGAAACCAGAGCATCATTTATGATAAAAGTTTTTGTTGATAACTATTTGGTGTTATTTTTGTAACCAGTTTGATTTATATTAACTCAAAAACAGGTCAGATGTTGTCCGTGGGGCCTTTTTAAGTGAATTGAAAGCATAATTTTGTTCTTTTACCTGCCAAAATATCTCTGTAATTTTGAAGCAGCTCCTTCCTTTTTAATGTACTCTTATTTTATTTATTTTTTGGGGATTCTGGTTTACCTGCATGTGCTGACCGAATTTTACTAGAAAGGGCAGGGCTCTTTCTTATTTTAGGAGGATTGCAGAAAACATTGACAGATTGCACTTTTATTGGAGGTAGCAGCTTTGTGTGATGTAAAGCCCGCGAATGATAAGAACACTGACCGAAGTGCCCAGAAACAATAGGTAGATTTCCTTTCCCCAGCTGCTTGTGAAGACCCCAATTGCTTGACTTGTGGTTAATATTTGTTGCAAAAAGAGATATTGGATGATTATTTTTTCCCTCATGGCTGCTGTTTCAGAGGACACTGTTTCTTTAAACCCGTACTGTGTAATTCTTTCATCAAGACGTAAGCCCTGTAAGTTGTGTAAGCAAGATACCCCATCCACCCACAGTTCAATAGACTTAGGGGTTTGGCTGCTAGACACTCATTATGTCTGGTGTGACTAGTGGCAGAAGATCTTGCTGTGCACAGTGGCATCTAAGCACATCAGAATATCAAGTGTTATCGTCTTGTGGATCCTAGTTTGCATACCACGGCAGACTGATAAATGACAGTCAGTGGATGCTGTTTACATTATTTACATATTGGCTATCTAAACAAGCCCAGTCTAAGCATCATGGCATTTAGCCATGACATTCCATATTGTTATTTATTTCTTTACCACATATCCAGTGTTTTCTTTTTTTTTCCTAAAACATTTAATCTGGCTGAAATTAAAGCAAAGTTCTGTGATGCCTTGAAATATTTCCATAAAACACTGAATCAAGCCAAGTACAACTGGCTTGTAAAATCAAAAACAGAAATTGTTCACACTTGAGTGGAATGTCTTGGAGTTACTGAGGTGTTTCTCAGCGTGCATTCTAGAATTCAAATGTTCTCACAGTTCAGGGCTGACTCTCCTTCGCCTCTGTGCTCATCTGACAGCACTGATAATATTTAAAATAGGTATGAGTCAGAACGGTGTACAGCTGCTTCTACTGGAGCATGGAGGTAATTGTCTGGGCTCTGCAGTGAAGGGCCTCAGATGTGAATCATTGAGGTTCTTGTCTCTTACTATGAGTTTAAAACTTTAAACTCTCTCATAACTTGTGAGGCAGTCCATCAAACTGCTTAGCACTATGGATTACATTGTAGGTCTGTCAGGGGACACGTCACAATTCTTGGGCTGTCTTTTTGAAGCTTTACTGAAGTAAAATGTAGCATAGACCACACAAAGAAACTATTTTGCTATTTGCTGTGTATGCCAGTCTTCTGGGTCAGGTCTCAGAAGTTTCTAATGTGGTGCATAAAGATGCTGTCCTGCTCAATGGCTCTTCCATTTCAATTCACTATTCAAGTGTTGCACAGACACTTCAAGAAATGATGCAGCTCTGCCTCCTGCAGCAATTGCCCAGAGGCCCTGTGGAGTCAATGATACATTTCTAGGGCAGCCTTCAACAAGTGTTTTGTAAGACAGTAATCATATCTGGGCACATTGTCATGGCCCCTTTTGACTAATAAACCTAGGTCTTCTTGTAGAAGGTGACAGCTTTCAAGATCTCATGGTATTCGTTGAACCATGCCGTGCCATCATGCTGGCAGATTACTGCGCAAGTTTAAATGCCAAACAGCAGCAGCAAACAGTCAAGTTATGTGGAAACGTTTGGCATACTGTATGAGTGACTAAACAGCGCTAAAGTGTTGTAGGTGTTTGTTTATGTCACTGATGAGATCCATCTAATCGACTCGACTAATTGTCTTTACTAGTCGACTACTGAAGAATTTGAAATGCCCAGCCTTAAGAATTAATGATGCCTTCAGTTTTGTATACATGGATTTTTCTGGGCTGATGGGAAATGGTTGTCCTATATTCCCTCAGGGCACGCACGTCTTGTGTGTGACATATGAGGTTTTTATGGTATTGATTTCTATTCTATTGCAGTCACACATCATCTTGAAAAATGCTCCTCCCTTTGGTTTAGGTTTTGCCATTAGTATTCCTAATGTACTTCTTCAGAGCATGTTCGGACCCAAAGGTGGGAACGTTTTCAAAGGCGCGTCCTATCAAAGAGTCTGATTTGTAATCTGACAGACGCTGCACAGGCTAAGATGGCAAGGCTAATTAACAAGCTTGTCATAATCAGTTACCAGTCCTGCATTGCTGTTTGCTTTACAGAATCCCCAGAAAAACGCATAGGTTTGGGAAAGCGCGTTGTAGACCATTACACTGGGCAGAGTGATAGCTGTATGCTATACTATGCTCTAAACATACAGTATATCCAGATAGGACTCCATAGACAGCTGTTGAGCAAGCTAACCACTGTTATTTTCAGAATACTATTTTTATTTTAACACATGGCAAAATAGGATAAATTAAATGATGGAATATTATGAAATATTGTCCTTTTATAATAAAACATCAGATTTTCTTATTGGTAAATATAAGAACATGGATGTAATCTAACAAAAAAATATAGCAGAAATGATAAGATAACGTGAAATGACACTTGAATACCATAGTTTCCTGAGCTACCCCTTGTTCGTGCTAATGATTAGGACTGCACCTCCAACTGTCAAGAGTTTGTGTTATATGTCACCAGCTACTTTGATCCTTTATGGTGGGTTACACGATTGACCAAGTGAGGGGAGAAAAAGGGGGAAGATAGAATCGAAAGAATGATAGGGACACAAAACTGTTGTGACAGATTATTGTCACTGCCCCCACAGAAAACTGTGCCTCCCATGGTGTTTACAGGAAATGAGAGTGCAAGCTTCTGGTGCCATACCTTTCAGCAACAGAGGTGTCTGCACAGACACAGATATTTTCATCTGTCTCTGGAGTCCTTTGTCAGAGGAACTAGTTCTTTGGGAAGCCTCCCCTGGCATTTAATTTCCCCATAAAATGTAATACATTTGAGCTGTCTGCGAGGGACAGGAGTCCTGCTGCTGATGCCCTTGTGGAGGGCCATTGTACGGTGAGGACAAGGCTCTAATGTTTCTCATTAGGTCTGCCTGGGAGTGGGGTGCTGGGAAGGAAACTGTTGTTTCCTTATGCTGGTTGGTAAAAACACCCTTTGCCCAAACAATACCAACACTTGCAACATGCAGTGAAAAGACGCAGCCTATAGGCCTATCCACTCACCAAGGTAGGCACTCTCTTTGTTTGTGCGTGCCTGCGCTCGTATTTGCACCCATTTCCCCAACGCCTGGTGTCCGTCCAGGGCTAGGATTAACAGTGCACTGAGTGCGCCCCGCCCTGGTAGATAGGCTTTTAGTTTGGCCCTGAATCCTCAAAAAGACACCCCCTCCCTCACTGCTAGGAGTAAACAGAGCAGATATATAAGAACACAAGCTCTGTTGGGCTTGAAGTAGGACATTTAATTATTTAGTCCCATCCTCTCTGTCGGGGATAAATGTGTTAAACTTTTATCCTGGTCAGGTGTTCTTCCCAGAAGAAGATCTGCATAGAGAGTAATGGATGATCCACGGTAATGCAGTATGACCTATTCCCTCAGTATGTTAATATTCATGGTGTTATGATTAATATTGCCCATTGCTCTAAATGACGAGCAATACTGTATGCCATTGGTTGCATACTGTGCATGGCTTTGCATTTGTATGCGATTCAGGAGCCATCCGGAATGAGTGTAAATGGACACTTTAGTGGAGCAATGAGTATGTATTTGACTTTTATTAACTAGTTCTCTGCCACAATCCCAGCTGGCAAAAGGCAAGCCTCTAAACCAATGACATTCATTTGTCTCCGGCAGTGTGTACATGTAAGTTGGATTTAGTCTATTTCATGAGGGCTATAGTTGTACTTGCTGCTAGATGCTTAAGGCCATGTTCTCAGAAGAATCAATCCTGGGTGAAAATAGTGCTTGTTTGTTACATGCTGGCCACTGGGCCTAGCTGTTAAATTGTTTAAACGACTTTGTGATGGTTTAAATACTAGCTGGCTACTTAACCTGCTATGGCGTGTACCTGTGGGATCTGTTACTTTTGCATATGCATGCAATTTATAAAGATGGTTCTAGATGTAGCCTAACCACTACAGCCACATCTGCACTGTTGTTGGACATCTTTTGTCCAGCCTTGACTTTCTGTAGCTCTTCTTCATTACGGTTTGTGTTTTGAGGCTGCCGATGAAAACAAATCACCACAAATTTATCTAGCCGTTTTCCATTATGTACAATTGAATTGGTCTACTCAAGCGGTTTGTCTTATTGAGCATTTTTGTTTACATTGCATCACAATGTGAATGGTGCTAATGAATCATATTATCACCTCGAGGAAGTGCTCAGCTATGCCAGCCATGTTGCTGAGGCATATTTTTGTGACATGCTTTTCTGTGAGTTATTTTGGGGTTTGTGGGTTGTCTTCACTGACATCCATTAGCTGCAGAAAGAAAGGCCCCAAGCTTGAAATAGCATTGCACTATTTAAGTGTTTGCTGTACCTCTGCTTCATGAATTCCTAATGTTGTGGAGTGTTATTTTTCTCTAAATTAAACCCTCTTGCATAGGAATAGCCAAACAAACAAAAACAAAAAACTGGATCCCTGAACAGTTCCTTCTCCAGGAGTTGGTGAATTGCCTGAACGTCATACAATAGAATAATAATAATAAGGAAAATGTCTGTGGTTCAATATTTGCAGTAAGTTGTTTCTCTTGTTTTTTGTAAAGGGAGTTTACTTCTTCTAGTTTTGTAGTTTTTTGTTTTCCCCCCAAAAATCAATCTGTGGACAGCGAGCTTGATCTTGTGCTAAAGGGACCAAATTCATTAGTTACCAAATTCAAATTTCAAATGTTTGGCGAAACTTTCTCTTGACTTTCCTGGCCTACATATTGTGTCCAAAACTAATGTATACATTTGGAGAGAAATGAATCACAAACACTGCAAAATCTCCCACAATTGGGACTATGAGTAGAGGTTAAGAAAACCTAGCTGAACTTATTGTAATAGCCTACTGTTTCTCTGTTTTGTGGTGACTTGTACCATGTTGGTAGTCTTAAAAGACATTTCATCATTTAATTTTGGTATTAGTTATTAGCAATTAGGGCATGCAGAAAATATAATAAAAAAGTACTGACCGCTTCAATGGTAGGGAGTCACCAAATTTTTTTCGCTTCTCTTGTCGCTACTCATGCTGGTAAAGCTGAATTAATTATACTTTGGTGCTCATGGTTTCTGTAAAATGAACTGAACAATTGAATTGTCTAACTGATTCAACGCTATGTAGCATGCCCATATTGACAAAAGTTTAAACATGTATATTTATAAAAAACCAGACCAGACGTCTAATTGAGACAGGCATTTATTTGTCAAAACGTGTAGCCACACCAGGCCAGTTAAAGGTACAGGCTTATTTTTGGGACTAGGCTTTTATTTGAATTTTTACGGTATTATGACTGCACCCTGCCCATTGTTGTGTAATTATGCTAATTGGACCACAATTTGAAACTAATTTGAAACGACAAAAAAGATTTTGGAGGAGGTTAAGTGTCAGCAGCTACAGTACAAATACTGCAGTAAAAGACATATGCAGTGCCATGCTGATATGAAAAAATTAAACATAATAGACAGAGCCCCACAATATTTTTTCTTAGGCCCTTAGACCCTTTCAATCACCCTTACATACTGTAATATAGCAATTTCAACTGTATCCTCATAAAATGTGGTTAAGCACTTTGTCGAATTGCTTAAACTAAAAACATACAAAATGTATTTCATGTCTTTTTAAACCCATTGTTGACACAGTCACAGTCCAGGCCATTGTGTGAAATGTATATTTAGTAAATCAAGCGTAGCCTTAATTCAGGCAGGCCATGGTAGTCCACCCGCTTCTTAGCCATCAGCTGTCACTTTAGCTGGCTGTCAGCTGACACTCAGCTGACTCACCAGCACCCAGCTGACTGTCCATCACCAACCTCATTGGGCCTTTGAGTGAAGAAGGTTCTTTTAATCGGTCCCCCACCATTCCTTTTTTGCTTGCTGAGGTCACTCCAGAACACCTCCCCAGCTCCGCCACATCCCTAGCTCCACCTTTCTTTGTCTTGTTGTACATATCTTTTTTTCTGTTATATAATTTTCTGTTATATGTGAATAGTAAGGGTTTGTTTTCAAACATTGCTTGATCTTATTTCGGGCAATACGTGTATTGTTGTATTTAAGTTGTATTTAGGTTGCATATGTTCATTCATGTTTACCATCAGGTTATTGCTGTTAAAACGTCATGTCTGCTGCTAGCCTGTTTGGGAGGTTAAAGTCGCTGTTGGATACACCCACACTTACCAGTATGATTAGAAGAAACCCCCCGAATTAAGACATTCCACCAAAGATAATTGTTAATAGCATACTCCTATGTCCTAATAAATTGCTTTTGTACTAGACGACAGTGGTCTGACTGAACTGGCATAGAACCTCTAAGAACATGTGAGAGCAAACTCCTGACTTGTAGAGTTTTGGGTAATAAATCCCTGCAATGCAGGCTTTTCAAATAAACATAGGCTATGCTAAGAAAAAAGTCCTATTGCAACATTTGCTCTAAAACATATTTAAGCATCCTGTCTATGATAGTGGCAATTGACAGGTCTTATTGGTAATATGTTGATTCGTCTTGATGTTTAGTTTATAATTCTACTTTTTTCTTTTTCCATTACAGCGCTCTACTCTATAATTTTATTTTGTGTCTTCCTGTGGATCCCATTTGTCTATTTCTACTATGAAGAGAGGGACGATGACAACATCAACAAATGCTCGGTCAGTCTACACTTGTATTGTGTCAAGACACTACACTAAAGTATATGAGTATTTATTCTTAGTTGGCTACCTGGACTGATCAGCCATGCAGAGCTGTGCTCTAATATACTGTAATAATAATTACAAGTGCACACAGCTACTTCATATAGTAAACATATTTTGTAGTAGGTTATACGTAGCTTCAGTAGAACATTTTAAGTAGAAGACATTAAAGGATATACTGTTCGAGTAAACCGGTGGAGGCACATGCACAGTTCCTGCTTTACACTTCTAGTCTATTATTATTATTAACTTTTCCTTAATTGTCTGTAGGCTGTATGCACAATGGACAAATGCCCTAATGCTGTGAATGTCTAACAATAACTTATCTGAATATTTTATCAAAAACTTTACTACTAGGCTAGTTCCTGAAAATCTTTTGGAGAATCCTATACTGAGTGATGCACAGGTTATGTGCCACGCAGGTTTTTCCATCTTTTCCCTATGTTAGTATTGAGCTGACAGAGGCAATTTTTCTGACTGGCGGGGAGTTCTTTTGAATCATTACTTTGAAAGCGCCCTGAGAAGCTATCTGCCAGGTCGAACTAACTCCAAAGCATGCACTCGCTTCTCGTCGTCCTTAGAAAAACGGAATATGACCCCCTTCCTTCGCTCACAATGAATAATTAGATTTAACTTGACTCATGATTTACCATAGTTAAATTTCTTCTTTCATTACAGCAAGTGAAAAATGCCCTGAAATACACAACTGGATTTGCAATTGTCTGCGTGGTGCTCCTTTTAATTGGGTAAGTTGGAGATGTGGCTCATACCACTTTCTATATGAGGTGGAAAAGGGGGTGGACATAGACCAGTTTATGTATATTTACAGTGAGAGGAAGACCCTTATTAAGAAGGGCTTGTGTCACCATCCAGCAAAAGACAAAATATACTACTGTACATCTTAATGTATTGCTTTCCTTTTGTAGACTCAGCATGGCACTGATACCCTGTTTACCGTGCACATATATATGGGGTGTTTACCATTTGTGAGGCAAATGAAAGTCATTTAAATTTCGGGCAATTCTAAATTTTTTTCCTGCCTGCCTTCCTTTACTGCAGTAATAGATGTGTCACCATGCGTATGACCAGCTTAGTTTTATTTGAGCCGACTTACATAAAGACCGGTTGAATCCGAATGTATAGCTGCACACCTTGTGCCTCCGGAACCCTATCCCAGCTCACTGTTTATGTATGAAATGCAATACAAGTGCATTTGACTGTAGGGAGAGGAGTAGAGATCGATGTGAGCGAATGAGAGTTGTATGGGGCAAAATAGAGAGGATTATGCGTCACTCGGGACTCAATACAATACAATACAAATACAAATCTTTTTACCGTGTCCTTTTTTCCTTTTAGTCTGACATTCCATATAAATGAATCGTGAAAGGACTTAATGACTGAACTTATGCACAGTACCAGACATTAACCATATCCTCAGCAGTGTCTGCATGACTTGCGCGTAATGGATTTCTATTGCAGTTGTGAGAGAGTCACATGCTCAGAATTTAAGTTACACAATTTAATGTGCTCACTCAACCATTACATGGTGCACTTGTGAACGGCCTATGTAGCTTTTGGAGGAAGGATGCCTTCACAACTTTAACTTTAAATTAGGACTCTTTATAGACAGAAGCAATTTAGTCCCTTTTCTACTGGATGTCTTGCAGCTTTGTCCTGGGGAATTGTTGCCCTGGTCCCTTGATTTTATACAACATGCTAGCTTTTATCCTGGTCTCCTTCTGTGATGACTGGAGACACAAGAGCATGTTTTGCTGACTGGTCACCCAATAGGTTGTTGTTTGATAATACAAAGCTTGTCTCCAGCCTGCTACCTGGTAAGGCCTGAAAGCCCTTTATGGACCACTGACCTTTTACTGCTTCACCGCTCTCTTAAATGTGTTTGGGCTTGTTTTTTTCATGTATTTGATTGTTTGCCTGTGAAGCTGGCAGAGATGATAGTCCCTATGCTACAGTGGTTCTGTTACATTTTTAAATATACAGCTGTTAATTGTAATCCTTCAAATGTGCAATACTAGGTTGTCCTATTTAATATAAGCAATAACATGCCTCTGACTGTCTCTTAGATAAACACAAGCATTCATCAGATGTCCAGCTAATCTGCTGTGTCTAAACAATAGAACGCAATGCATATGCTTTCAATACCCTCTGAAACTGTTCAGTTGGATGAGCAGACACCCTTTCTTTCCGAGTAGCATTTATTTGTGGAATCCTAGCGATAGCTAGCAATAGCTAGGGTTTAACAGAGACAGAGAGCAAGATAGCATGATAACTTGCTGACCCTGAACTTGGATTTAGCCCACTGACACCAGTCTGACCACTATTCCATTAAGTTAAGTATTCCCCCTTTAACGAAAGGCCTATAAAAGATAAAGAAGAGCGAGGAGAGAGAGAACAGGAAAAGAATAAGATAAGTCGTTAGCAGGGCTCGACTTCCTAAATGGGAGAATTCCGGGACACCAGACCTAGCAATTAAGAAAAAGACACTTCAGATAAGGAATTTGAAGACTTAATTACAGATGTAGACAGGGCTATAGTATGCAAATCAGCTGGCACTTAATGTGGGGGGGGGATAGTCTAAACAACACTTGTTAACAGAAAGTACTGACTTGTGTTCTACTGTATGTGAGTGTGTGGGAGGACAGGGAGGCTAACTTTGCAGACTTCTGAATTTGATGCTGCTACTAATTTTAATTTCCCAATTCCCAGGGCATTCGTTCCTCTCGAACCCCCACCCAGACAGAATTCCACCCAGTGGGAGAAAGTCCAGTATCTTTTTGAGGAGCTGGGGAGTAGCCGTAAGTACTGAGTAATGCACATTCCCTCCCACGAGAGCCATTGTCCTGCATACATGTTGGCGTTCTGAATGCTTTACTTAGGGATATTTTAGATTTGACCTCTTCAAATGTTCTTCTCGATTATCATTCAGACGGAGATTTTGATCATTGTAATTCATGATGGTATTGTTTTCATTTATAACTTTGGAAATTACTGTTCTTTGGCTTAAGCCAACTTTCACAGAGAAACTTTCCTGCCAATCAATTGTTTAGAAACATGTTCAATCAAATAAATGCCACTGAATTGGTAATGGTACCGCTGGTTATTATTTGGTCCATTTTTTTTCTACTAGCTTTAGAAGGCCAAATGTACTAATGCATATTGTGAATTCGTGCAAAACCTTTTTTGGCAGTATTGCTTTTAAAAGTTTAGTACATTAGCAAAGTATTCTACAGTTGGCAGAAGTGTCATCGTCTAAAGTGAAATGCCTGTTTTTGACATCCTGATCTGCGGGCGAGTGGGGGCATCACTTAAGAAAACCCAAAGAATATAAAAGTGTTCTTTGCATAGAAATAAACAAAAGTGACCATCTCCAGTTAAACCTAATACTTATTGTGCCATTTCATAGGCAAAATAATGAGAGGATTAAACCAGACAATAATACTGTGTTTATGACATCAATGCCCTTGGGTGGATTTTATAAAGGAATTTAGAAATAAGGAGTACTGATACGGTTTTGCCTGAGCTGCATTCGTTCTCTTCATTATAGCAAGGTAAAGCAGTGACAATTAAATCCACCCGTTTGGACTGTGCTATTAATAGCGTAGTATATTGCCTACAGGTTAGAGGTCAAAGATGTTTTGTATGCATCTTGTATTTTCCCCCAGTTGTAGCGTTGCCCATGGTCATGCACACGTGAACGCAGCTCCCAATGTGTACCCGTAACAATCCTCTGGCCTTGTTGCCACCTGGGGATCAGGGAGGTAGTGGACCCATCTGCCACTCTCCACTGTAGGAGACCCCTTGCACCATCCTCCCCAACCTTCTCCCTTGGCAGGGGGGGTTGCTGGGTTGCTGAGGAGGAAATGTGGGGATCAGCCCTTTTCCAACTCACCATCTCTTTTCCCTCCAGATGGGAGGTTAATTGAGCAAAGGCAAGACCCTCTTGTTAAGTAAGCCTCCAGACCTCTGAGCTGTGATTGTTCATTTAGGCCAGTGCATCTGAAATGGGCTGACCATTACAATTTTTCACAGCTCTCCATCGACGCCTGAATGCACCTGAGATCACTTTGTAGCACTATAAAAACATCCCCCTCTATCATTATAAAAACATTTGTCCTTAATGCTATGTCATTGTGCGTCATTGCCTGTTACTTTCAGGGATTCTGGTAGGTCTGTGTAGTCCTTATGTCATAAATAGTGCATTATCCTTGGGGGAGGGGAGTACCATCATACACCCCTACAGCAAAGTCAGGACGGTAAAATTACAGAGCATCTCTTTATTGGAATAACAGCAGATTATCATAAATGTCCTTTGTGTAACGATTTGTATGCAATCGTACTGAGCCCTCCAACATCCAAATACAATGTACTCTTAGTACAATGGTCAGGTCTGTGGTCTCTGCTGAACATCTCACAAGATCACCTGGCTCACGTCACTGTGAAAGACCCAAATTGTTTTAGTTTGTCTGTACAGTATGTGCGCGGTTGGTGTACTATGTTTTTAGTCTTCTACAGTTAACAGTGGCACTGTAAGCCTTATTATTACACCACACCAATCGAGAAAAGAGGGACTCCTCACTCCCCAAGCCTCTTAGCCCACATGGGAGAAAGGCTTCTGAAATCCTCCGTAATCCAATGATAGCCTTGAGTTATTCTGCAACTCACTGTCCTTGAAGGGATCTTAAAATGGCAACAATCCTCATATCATGCCCCCGGACAAGGACTCTCGATAGATCACACATTTTTAATTAATGTGAAACAAAATATATTTTCCCAGATGTGGCTGACGTGTGAAGACCTCTTGTCTTTAGAGATTGGTCATTTCACATTTAACTTTTACTACACATAAAAAGATTTTTTTTTTTTTAAATGCATGCGTGCGCCGTCTGTCATCACATTAGTTCAAAGTATTGGAACAGTATTTGGGCCTATTGCTGATTCTGAAACCAGTTACTGTATGGAGTGTGCCTTTCTTGTTCTTTCATGCCTCAGTCATAAAAACTATAAAACGATATTAAAAAATGTATATAGAAAAAAGGTTTACGTAAGGTCTAATTAAACTTACATTTGCACTTCTCTCAGAAGTGTAAAGTGCTATATATATACTGTATATTAGCACTTTGCGCTTCTGAGTCATGTAGGCATGTCAATTTCACATAATTCCTGACGTCTGAGCACAAATTAAATGTAATTAAATGAATGTATGTCCACATGTACCCTGAGGCGGTTTGTTATGTGTCTGCTGGAAATGTGACAGAACTGCGTAAAGCCCATCCATTGCATCCTGAGTAGTCTCTAACAATACAAGCACAATCACGTGTTTCTGCATCCCGGTCTGGCCGTGTTGCGGCTGGCTGATAAAAGCCGCATCGAAACAACAAGTGTATTATAGCCATGTATAAGAAAATACCAGGGTTTTCAACAAAGGAAAGTCTGTAATTTTATCCCGTTGTACTCTCATTTTAAAATTCTGATCTTCCCATCTTCCCTCTGGTGCTGACAGAAGGCCGCCCAAAGTCTATATTTAAATTGATTTTGAGGCTCAGAAACTCAAGTGAGGGGAAGAGCGGAAGGAGGCGGCCGGGGGACAGCAGGGACTGTCACTCACTCACAGAGGGACAGACGCAGCGCACGGCGTTAGACAGGAGGAGAGAAGACGACATGAAGGGTTAGGACGGGAGGATATTATGGAAAAGTTGACAGCCAGGATGCAGGACTCGTAAGCGGGGGGTGGGGCATGGTCTGTCGGAGGGGAGGTGTCCAGGGAGACCAACGAAGGGGAGGGGGGAAACCGCAAAGCAGCGCCAGCTTACGGGTTTCAACCGACGTACCCGCAGACAACACAGGCACTTATCCACTGCACACAGCACGCCACAGCAGACGGCAACATAATACCAGGGAATGGTGCGAGAATGGTGCGAGAAGCTCTCATGAGTAAAACAAGCCAACGTGTATTTTCTTTAAACCTTATACAGGGGAGTGGAGTATTACATTGAGGTTACTTTTCTCTTGATGGTGGTACTAGTAATTTCCTGGCCTGCTTGGTGAGAAGAGCAACAGGGTGGGGAATCGGGCACTCTTGATTTCAATATGTTTCACTTCCATTTACCCACACAAAGAAAACAGGGTATTTATAATAACAGTGATAACTGCACTGCAGCATCCGTAAGTGCAGTTATCCTGCTGCGGTAGCCTGGTTATTGCTACTGTCGTACAGTAGCCTCGGAATGTATTCAGACCCCTTCCCCTTTTCCACATTGTGTTTATAGCTTTATTCTAAAATGGAAAAATCCTCATCATTCGACACATAATAATCCATAATAACAAAGGGAAATTTCTTTAAAACAAGGAACAGAAATGTGGCAAAAGTGAAGGGGTCTGAGTACCCTCCGAAGCCACTGTATTTGGCATGTCCCTAGCCCTTAGCCTTCAGTTCAGCTGAAAAACCTTCCTGGAAGCCTTATAATGCACTGAGCGACATGTACCTCCATAGCTGCATGATTATTATCATGACACAGAGAATCAGGGTTCCAGGGCAAAAAAGATCTTTAAGAGACACCCCTCTGTACAAGTCTCCTCCATGTACACAAACCTGCAGGGCTATATGCACAGCAAGATAAGAGCCACCTCATCCACTGTTGGCGGAAGCGTGGCTGTGCAGTTGTGGAGCAGCACAGATAATAGACAATATTCTCTATTTCTAATCCCCGCAAAATCTGCTCAAGAAGCCCAGCAAAGAGGGCAAGCAAACAGCTATCCCCTTTTTTCCGTGTGGAGTTTGTAGACGGAATGCTCTCCATGCAAAACATGGTGCCTATTGTCTCCTTTACCCCCTTAACAAAGGCAGCAAGATCACAATGACATACTCTAGAATAGAAAGCATCTATTCAAATGTTAATGTTCATTGTAGTTGTCAGACTTCAAAGTTTTTTTTGTGCATACAATACAGTAGAGAGCAGATATATAATTCATCTCCATTTCCCCTGCAAGGTCCTGCTAGCCCCTGAAAGCATAAATGGATGTTATAAACAACCCAGCAATTTCCACTGCTGCTGAGTTCATATTCGTAATCACTCTCAAACAACAGTTGCGTGCGCAGACGGCCTGAGCAGAGAGCCGCCGATGTCCATGCTGACAGGTGGGCTGAGATCCTCCAGGTTGTAGCTTTGGGGGGGGGGGGGTTATTTGGTTACCAGAGCAAGACAACTGCGTAGCGTTCACCGGGAACCCTTATGGCAGGTGGGATCCTGACGGGAGAGAGCCGATCAGCCTCTCCATCAATCCCTGTCTTCTGGTTCCAGTTCTGACAGCTGGTACGACGCCTACTGTGGCCCGTGCCTGATGGGCGGTCCCTGTTCTACCTCAATCAAAGGTGACACACATCAAGTCAACCTAATGTGAAAGAACCAGCTGTTAATGTACGATGCTCTTGAGCGTAATCTCTAAAGTTATAAGAATTGAACAGGGGCAAGGCCGTATGCCTTTTGAATGCAATTGTATAATAATAATAGATTGTTTTTTTATTTTCACTGGAATTGAATGCAGTCCAGCACTATTCCATAATTAGCATAGTTCTCGTGCTGTTAATATCCAGCTTCTCTACAGCAGAGATTAGCTTCAGTAACAACCAAACAATACAGAAGCTTTCAGATCTTAACAAATAAGATGACAGGCTTGAGGCTTGTTATAATGATAAATCTTGCTGGTATCGCTGGCTGTGCTAGTGAGATTTGTGATGTCATTGACCATTGTAGGGTTATTGAAGTCTCTGCTGGTAGCCCCAGCCTCAAAAATCTAAATGTTGTAGTGTTTTATTTAAAGGTTACTGGATATTGATATCCACAGTTTTTACATTGTATTTATTCATTATTCTGCAATAGCTCTAAATCTTTGTTTGAGGCACATGTAGGCCAGAAGTGACCAGCATTGCTCAATCGAATATGCGACATTTGAAGTTACATTGTTGTTTTTATTGATATCGTGAGGATAGAACTTCCCGGGGCTACTCTATTCACTCACTACTCACACAGAACTGCCCACAGCAACCGACCGAGCATTTCACTGAGGAGTAGAGACAGACATATACGTAGTATATTTCTGAGAATGAGTTGCTGTGCATGAAAGTGCACGTCTATACTACGGGTAGGGAAGGTTGATCGGCTTTGTAGAAACGTTAGCAGTATGCTTTTCAGATATACAATGGAAGTGAATGGTGGATGACTGATGCCTTCCGGTCTGTGAACAATGGATTTCTTTGGTTTATCAGTGAGAGGACTTAATATTGAAGTAAGGAAGCCACAGAGTCGAGGGTTTAACAAAAGTTAAATACTGCTTTAAGTATTTAACATCTCTCTTGTGAAAGTGAGACATCTTTTTTTTTCTCAAGGCTAGAATATACACCACAGCAAAATGAAAATACTGTGAAACACCAGCTCTCTCAAATAGCGCCAAAAGTGTGCGCGCGTGTGCACACACACACACACACGCGCACACAGACTGTTGGAACTACAGTTAAAGAAAGCAGGCTGGTAATGTTTGGCCCGCTATGGCTTTTGTGTTCTTTGTAGGAGGTCAGGGTGGATCTCTAATGGCTTTGCTGTCTCTCTCTCCCTCCTGCAGATGGCCTGCCTGCTTTATCTTTCTCCATCAGTTCCCTGACCTTGATTGGCATGCTGGCAGTGATCACTTACACGGTGAGTGCGGCCCGGCGACGGGCGGCGTCTGTTGCTCGGAGGCCTTGTTCTGCACATAAATTGCAGCTCCTCATCCAAGGGGATGATTTCCTAAAGTTGACAGCCCAGTACCTTAATGGGACATGGCCTCCCCAACAGTTTAACCTTAAAAAAAATCAAAACAAGAACATTTAGGAAAGACAATTCAGGCTTTTGCTTATTGCTTATGTCTATAGGCTATTGTATAATTATCCACATACAGGTGGATCATTTATAGTCGTAGCATCGGTGGGTTGCCATCCCAGATTGAGTTGGCAACATGTGCAGCTACTTCAAACCTTTTTTTTGTTTTTGTTTTTATTTTTGTTGAGGGGGGTATTTTGGCCTGGGTTCACATTCACTGTAGATGCACACAGTGATAGAATGTCCTTTCAGCATTAGTAATGCCTTGTGATTCTAGGACTCCAGCATTCAATCGCTCAGATTGCTCAGGCTGCTGTCCTGCGCCTGAGACTTTAGCGTGATGTATGCCCACCCCAGCATGCAGCCCCCCTTCGCTTATCTGCTGTCTATTTATATGCAGAGATCTGCCTCAGTGGCCATTAGTACTTGTCTGGCATTTGATTCTGTCAGCGTTCTCTAGTTTGTTGGGGTTTTATTCATCATAGATAAGAAAAAGGGACTGCTGTAACACTTGTTAATGTTGTCCATTTGTTTCATAGTGGTTCTCATGGTAACTAGGGGGTGAACATTATCTAGAGGTTGTGGAATATTGCCTACTAGAGAACATTAGGGAAATAGACTGATTTTCAACACAGGGGGAAAGGGACAGTTAACCCTGATCTGTCTGTTTCCTGTTGCGCCCAGAGAGGTGGCCTGTTTGATAAATTACACATTTGAATGCGTAGTTCCTCCTGAACACTAACACAGCCGTTCAGTGTAGCCAGTTGTGAAATTCCAATCTCCCTTTAGGACCTCTAATCCATCTCTGCTGGGAGTTTATCCACTCCTCTCTCACTTTGTTGCTCACAGTTCTTTAAAGAGTGGATAATTACCCAGCCAGTCTGGAGGATTGGAAATTAGCTCAGATTTGCATTGACCTCATGTTGTTAGGGACTTGGTGAGTGCCCCCTCTGGAAGTCGGGGGGGGGGGGGGGGTAGCGGCTCCCTGTGGCGCTTTGTTCTCCGTTTTCCTTGTTTTGATAGACTCAATCAATATCGATATGAACCCGGTGGAAGACAAACGCAGCTGCGGTCCCCCATCCCCAGCTTGTGTCACACACACACACACACACACACACACACACACACACACACACACACACACACACACACACACACACACAGACACAATCTCACTTTGTTCATCTCACTCTTCTCATCTATAAACTGCACAACCCTTGTTGGCTCCCTACCCGGCCTCACTGTATTTGCAAAAAAAAAAAAAAAAAGCCAGTGTGTGATTTATCATTCTTCGCTATGTGTTACTTTAATGCATGATCAACCTAATGGAATTTAAGTGACGGGTTCCGTGTGCGGCAGGGCTGTTGTCCATGACTTCCTGGGTTAATTTATCACTATGCGCTGTGCGAAGGTAGCCGCTTGCCTTTAAACATTCTGGGATGTAAAATGCATATATCATCGCGGCCTGGGGCATTTGAACTAAATGCAAAAAAGCAGGTAGCTTGCAGGATCTAGAGCTCACGGTCCCTTTGGCGAGACAGTGCGGCACATTCTGTGGTCCAAGGAAATTCATATTTAGCCACAGCGGGTGTAACTACGTGGTATTGTATATTTTTCTGAATCTCTTGGGTTTAGCTTGATTTCTCTCAACAGTTGTGTAACAATATCCAATGTAAAGTTTCCTCAACTTTTAGATTTTATTTATATTTTTGTATTATTTTAAAAATACCTTGTTTGTAGCTTGCCAACGCCTACAAAAGTTTATTTGGTCAGTTAGCAATTTGAATGTTGGGAACATTCATACATTATTAATTCCAGCGCGTCTATTTTTCCAATAGATAGAATGCTGATATGGCATTTAAAAGCAAATTAAGCCTGTGCCCTGAAGGTGCATTGGACAGCTATGGATAAGAAGAACTAAAATAAATCGACGCCCATCCTCTCTGCTACCCTTGTTCCTTCCCCCTGTCCAACGTATCTGCTGGAGATGAGAGGTGTTCAGAACGTCTGCAACGCTGAGCATGTGCACGATTCTGATTGGTGGGCACAAGTAGGGAATATTTTGTGTCAGAGTGGTTACATTTGGAGTGGAGCGCTGAGACTTTAGTAAGTGTAAATACATGAATACAGAGTCAGCAACTGCCACAGAGAACCAATGTTTCTCATGGCATTTGACTTACTGCTAGCTGATGCCATAATGGAATTAGATGGATGTGTGTATGCATGTTACTTTAATGCCCAATACATTTGTACCTACTGTATATATTGTATGTACATTTCTTTGGTTCTTAAATTCCCACCCTTAAGATGATGATTCTGAATGGAACACATTGAAGAGGTGAATGGATGAATGGGGGTTGTTGCCTAAATATACACAGGTGGTTTTCTACTCCATCGCAACCTTGTTTTTGTGTGACTTTAATTTACTCACTCAATTCAATATTTATGTAATCTTGTATGTATCTGTATATTTGTATAATATACTGTACAATTGGAAGGTAGGAGAATATGAGAAAGGATAGTCTAGTAGTTAGGGTTGTGGGCTAAATGACGTAATTTGAATATTGTAAATGATTAGGATTTTTTAGAATCAATTTTAAATGAATGTCTTATCTTTCATATTTGATGCAATTGCATGCTCTTATAACAGCAACATAAACTTGCAAATCATTTAAATTTCAAACAATTTCAAAGCACTTAAAATTTAATGCCATCTCATCTTAACATCAAAATCTTTCTGGCAAGTGTAAAGATCATGTTGAAAATGTGGGGCAATAAACGGTCAAGTATATATTTAGTCTAACCGTGTAAAGTAACCATCAAGAAGCCCTGGCCACAGATCTCAAGCTGCTTTCTAGCTGAAATTAAAAGGTCTGAGATGTGCACAGAGGCCAAACCCAGATGAGCCTTGCAAGTAATTGGTCAAATCTTAAAATCTGTTCTAACGCCCACAGGCAACCAGTGGCTAAAGTAAAAGTTCAGCTAGTTTTGCTGCATCCTAATACTGCTTAAAAGACGTATTGTACTTTTAAACTTTTAAACCTGGCTAAATAAATGAATACACGAATGACTTTCTTTGACATACCAAAGTCTTAAAGGAGTAGTGTTTATTATTTGAACACTGGGGGGGCAGAATATTGAAAGTGGGTCCCTGCACCACACAAACGTACATAGTGGTTTGTCTTTCAATTCAAATCCTAACACAATGGTTGAATAATAAAATAAGTGTAACTTAGCTCCCAATAACCTTTCTAAATTAGGGATTTTATAGCAATTGGATGGAAACACAACACAAGTATGCTCATGTATTATTCATGTTACACTAGATATTAAAACACTTATGAACATGTGCAACCCAACGCCTTTAGACTTACCTGAATCAGCTTACTGAAGCTTTCCCTCTTCATACAAATCCTGGCCATGCAAACAGACCTTTCTACCAAATACTGTATCAATAAGGAACAAGAGCATGTCCCTGTGCCACAGACCTAACTGAATGCGCTCCGGTAATTCAGTGTAGTTCAGTTATTTGAAAACCACTTTTCAATCCAAGGTGAGAAGCTAAGTTGTAGCATAATGGCACAATCAGGAGATATAAAACATGTAGGGGGCCGCATCCTTC
The DNA here is from genome assembly GCA_025447815.1 of Percopsis transmontana. Classification (NCBI taxonomy): domain Eukaryota; kingdom Metazoa; phylum Chordata; class Actinopteri; order Percopsiformes; family Percopsidae; genus Percopsis; species Percopsis transmontana. Next base: position 4,443,803 of record JAOEHI010000007.1, on the reverse strand, counting down.
TTTCCTTTTCAACACCACTAGTATAAGTAGGCAAAGCAACAAAGAGAAGACTTGTGAAGGGGACCTGTGCCAATCTAACCCACCCTCCCCCCTCCCTTCCTATTCGTCTTGTCACGTGACACTCGTTAAATGAATTCAGCCAGTGTCTTTTCACTGCCACTCCACTCTCGCTATTTGTGGTTATTATTAACCACGGTGGATTTTACAATAAGTTTAATGTGCACTCATGATTATGTCTGACCCGTATGTAGGTTCAGATGTGGTGGAACCAGGGACACCTGTTTTGGGGTTTATATATCTTCCATGCATAGGAGCCAGTTGGAAGGGAAGGGATGTGCTTCTCGTGGGATCTGGGACAGGTTTTCCTTTTTATGAGTGTGTTTGATATTCGGGACATGCTTCGGCCTTAAGAGCTCCATGATTCATTGCTAGAGTCGACATTGCCTGTAGCTGAGATTCACAGCAGAGACTAATAATAGTCCAGTGTGACTTAGTATCCCGTGTGACTTCCCTAATGCTACCTACACTCAGAAACTAGTAAAAGTTATTTTAGAAAAACATGAGCTCAAGAATTTCCGCGATTGAAAAACTTCAATTGCACAGAACGAGGACTGACTTCTGACAATGTCATGAACCTAAAAATGGAACCACTCCAAATTGATAAAGGCAAAGGCGCACAGGGGATGGAAGAGGGCATTGGCCCACCTTTTTTATGTATTTTCATCTTGTATCGATTTATCTCGTTCTGGGGAGTTTGAAGTGTCCGTCGTTTTTATTTAAAGTTCACCCATCCGGTGTTGTGTCTGGCAGGATGCTATATTTATTTAATTTTGTCAGCCAAATGATCCACCCTCAACACAAGACATTCCCAAACAGGCTACATGCATTATTGTCTCCAACTGTTGTACCTAGCTTCCTTTAGCAGTAGAAGAGATAAGTGCTGCCACATGGGGGCACTGTTAAGCTGTAAATTGCATCAGTGTGGTATAAGCCAATGTCATAGTCACACAAAATGGTTGCTGCAAATTCACCATTAAAACTGTAGCACAATTACAAATTGTGCCATTTTCATTTTTCTCCCTCTACTAAGGATGGCATCGCCTTGAAGGCCAGGGATGCTAATATGATTTGCTATGTGTGCCTGTGTGTTTGTGTGCATAGTTTCATTTAACTGTTGCCATGTGTTAGACACTGCATCAAGCAGGGCCGTGTAGGTGTGGGTGGAGGCATGTGTAACTAGCCATATGCACCAGCTCAGCACTGATTATAATGTGTGACTTTAATGAAGGTTTTACACTGTCTTTCAGGCATACGGCATGTCAGTGCTCCCACTGAATCTGATAAAAGGCACCCGCAGTGTTGTCTACGAGCGCCTGGAAAACACAGAGGACATTGAGGATGTTGAGCAGCAGATTGAAAAGCTGAAAGCCAAGGTTGGTCCCACCAGATCGTAAGAATCCCCCAAGCGCTAAAGGGACCGTATTCCCACACCAGTGCAAATAGCAGTAAAGCTTGGAAAAGGTTCATAGAATGAAAATAAATAAGCTGGGCTGGTGTAGTTAAATGGTTCATAAACGTATTAACTGTAAGTATGTCCTTTATTCCCTTTTTAGATGCCCTGTTGAAGGCAGAACATTGTACCTTCTTCTATAAGTCAATGCAATGATAATGTTCCCGTGCTTGTGAGCAATCACCATCTGATGTTCTCGTTCAAAATCTGTAATAATATTTGCTGTTTGTGCACAGATAAATTAAGCCTAAAGCAGGCAATGACAGTCTTCAAATATTACATTTGCTCGACAATTCAAATACTAACCTCCCAGAGTCCATGTCTGTCTTTTTGTTTGTTTAGTAGTAGTAGTAGTAGTAGTAGTAGTAGTAGTAAATCTTTTTCTAACATTTTCACGTTTACCCATCCTCATTTAATGTTTATCCATCCTCATTTACTAATGTTTATCATTCATTATCCAGGGTTTTTCTTTTCTAGCCCTGATAAAAACATGATAAAGCATGATAAAAACAACATATGAGTGGATCTACAGCAGGGTCTAACTTTTTGACCCGTGACCCCCTGCAAGAAGTGGTTTGTTACTTGTGATCCTCATATAATGCCGGGGTCACAAGCAATTTCCCACTTCTTTTAACCGCTTCACATAACAGCATAAAATATGCAGCATTACAAATGTATGCATTTTGTTTGTTTTGATTCCTTTCATCAAAAACTTTGAAATGTAATACATAATAAAAAGATGAAATAAAAAAAATTCTTTAAATCTTTAAATTTGTTCTCGTCCCAACCCCCCAAAGAAAATAATATTTCTGACCCCTCAAAAAGTCCTGACCCACCGTTAGTCGCTGATCTACAGTATGTTCATTATGTTTTCCAGTGTAAGGATGGACGCCCTCTCTCCTCACGGGACCGGCGCAGCCTGCAGGACCTGGAGGGTAGGCTGCAGGTTCTGAGGCGCAGGGGCAGACACCTGGAAGTCGCGGAGCACAACTGCTGCTCCAAAGTAGGCAGTGCACTCCGACCCGTTAAGGTGAGTCTGCAGCAGACGTTAGAATGGACACTGGCCTCGTTTTACTTTCTACTCAGAAAGTTTCTGCTCAGGAGATTTATTGCTGATTATATGTTTTTTTTTGCTTTGCGGGCATGTGCAGCCCATGTTATAGGTCATGAATTTCTAACTATACAGTACTGGATTTTTAAAATGTTAAAATTGTTACTATTATCGTAATTATTATTATTAATATTAATGAGTCTAAGTTGTTCCTACAATGAAACTCTTTATTTAAAGATCCTCTGTAAAACTAGGGTGAAAAACGTGAAAAAATGTATAACAAAGCACACCCTGCAGCATTTAGATCATATGGCTAGATTATTTACTTATGACGGACATTTCTATATAACCACTGCTAACTCTGCAAGCTCTTGCTGTGCTAAACCTACTGTCGCCTGCCACTGTATAAGGCTGGCAGAGGGGGAAGGGGGTTCCTGCAGCATGAGTGACTCTCAGCATGTGAACACCACCATCCAAGCCGGCTGGAGATGTGTTTTTCTCTTTAGCTCAGGAGTATTGAAAATTTGCATTGAGGACAGGAAATTTAAAGTAATAAATGTAAACTAAAGAAATATTTCTACAAACATATTTTGTTAGTATAACAGTCTAAATTTAAACTTAGGAGAGAAAATAACACATTTTTAAATTTTGTAAAGCAGTGCGATTCTTGTGTTTACCATTTATTTTTGTCAGGTTTCAACTGTTTCAAGGCTGAAACACTTTATGGTTTCCCTTTTCTTCTATTCTAATCTGGATTTGTAGTTAGCTCTACATGTATTTGTAGATTTCCAATCCACGTATCTGCCATGTTCCCGATGGTATGCTATTCACGTAATGTACTCTGGTAGTGACTCAGGGTGCTGTGCGGTGACCTCCAGCTCTCCAGGTATAAGCAAAGACAGCCACATACTGTAGGCGATAGCCACCTCGATCTCAATTTTGAACTCCTTCCTTCCTGTTCGTTGAGTGCATCATCATGTCAAGACAATTTATTTTAGTTTTCAAAGAAGGTATTGTCAACATTGAATAATTCAAGGTTGTCGGCCTGTAATAATGAATGCACCATTTGGCTGTTCAGAAGCTTGATCAGCTATAAATGTTTTTGTCGCGGGGCAAAAAAAACGTTCTATAAAAAAAAGTCTGTCAAGAATTTCACTAAATTACTTGACTTAACTTTTTCTAGTTTCCCATGAGTGCCTTGACCTTGATAGCTATACAAACTTTTTTTCGCCTTCTTCTTTTTAGTAATTACATTGATAATAAAGAACTTTCTCTTTAGTTAAACAGCAAATTCTTAATTGGCATGTAATTAACATGCATGAATGTCAGATGTATGAAACCGTATTTAAATGTCGTCCATGGTCATTCACACACGAACTACATCTGCGTATTAAGTTGTGCCTTTTTAGGACGGCCAATGTTCCAGCATCATTTCAGCTCCTCGTTCAAATGTCAGCTCCCTCCACTATTCATTGTCTGCTAGTTAACAGCACTGCGGGCACCCACAATCCTCCAATGACATCTTAAACCAATGTCTGTAACAGTGTGTCTTTATCCAAGGGGTGGCAGCTAATGGCCGTCTCCGCACTCTTTATTTACACAGTAACGAGATGGGAAAGTTATCCGCTATATACCCAGGCCCTGGCGAAGACTGATAAGCACAACACTGAGGCGACAACGCTAATGTTTTTCTCCCTGTTTCTTTCATGTCAGCCAATAGTGAGGTGGGCACAGCACTGTTGCCTTTTGTGTTTTTGTGTGACTAGGATATTTCCCTCTCTTACCATTTAGTTTATTGTCGTTGCGGCTTGCATTAAAATACAGCTGTTATTGGATTCCAGTGACTTACAGCTTTCAGCGCTTGTTGTCATAGAAATATGTGGAAATTAGCAGCAAGAACAGCTAAGCGAGAACATTGAGATGAATTTAACAAGGATCAGTGGATAAATGATAACAGCCTCGCACTGTCATGCTCCGTTTTACACATGAATAGTGGCGTGTGGGTGTTGACTGTGTGTTTTCATTTCCTCTGGCATTCAGAAGTTGCGTACTACGTATATTCCTTATCTGACACTTTATTGTGTAGAGGTGGTTTTCCTGTCATATGTTCTTGTTTTGACTACAGCTAAGAGAGACATTTTAGACAGATTTGAGGTTTTAAAGGCCACTTGGGGGGCTACCAGTCCAAAGGGTTTACTCAGCTTCTCACCTGTCACATCTCTTTACCTCCCTGTTTGCCTTCCCCGCCTGCACTCCTAGTGAGCTGTGCCATTGCTTCACCCTGTCACCTTGGGCCACGGTGCCAGAGTACACCGAGACGCGCCATATGGCCCTGCCTGGACAAAAAGAAAAAAAAAATCACGACCCCAAAGGTTTCATGTGCCCGTTCGATAGATGCGTTGGCTTCCTGTTTTTTTATTTGCCTACACTGAAGCCTTGAATGGAGATGATGAGTATCGCAAGCATCCCTTGTTTACGCATACAAATGACTGTTTCTCTTTCAGATATTGTTGGGTATCTTCTTCATCCTCGTGGCCCTGCTGTTCACTGTTGCCCTGTTCATTTCAAAGTAAGTTCTAACATCTGTAGTATTTACACTTACATAAAATATGGCCACATTATAGGATGTGGTAGGGCTTTCGCTTAAGTAATGTAATGTCTTTGTGTTTCAGTTTGGATAAAGCTCTCCATTCTGCTGGTATTAGCTCTGGGTTCATTATCTTTGGCACCAACCTAACCAATCCCCTGAATGAACTCCTGCTAGTATTACAGCCTGTGAGTACATGTGAATCTACTGATAAACTACTGGCTTTGAGTAGATCTGTTTTCAATCTATATCTGTTTTTGTTAACCCACGTTCATGAGGCATAGTGCGAATAGCGTTGTTCTTGGTTAGTTTTGTTTCGGGGATTCTGGGGTTCTGAATAGACCCATCCTCTGAGTATAGTCTAAAATATCGTCTCATTTTAGTGTTCCTCCATTTCCCTTACCTTGCAGCATAACTGATAATAACCAGTGCCCTTGTAGGTTAATGTACTCTAGATTTTACAATGTGCCACCTATGCAGGCTGCTTACAGGGCATTTACACTAACAATTAGGAGGAATCACAGAAAGCATAAAATGTTTTTTCCTTCTATAGCTTGTTTCAAGATTACACACACATGCATTATTATCTCCTGCCAGCTGTAACTTTAATGTATTACACTGCATGACAACCCAGTAGAGTGTTTCTATATGTCTAGGTTTAGCAGTGGACAATGTACAAAAGGATTTTTTAAAAGTTTAGTTTAAATGGAACTTTGTGACTGACAGATGTTTCATTTAGTGACACAGCCTTTCAACAGCCCCTATGACTCCAGGTCACTGTTGCAGGTTTTGGAACCGAACTTATTATTCTGCGGCAGGAATTACAGAGCGAAATGACTGACAGCTCAGACCATTCGAGTATTGCTCTGCTGGATAGTGGAATTGATTACATGTCCAAAGCCAGTATTTAGAAGTATGACCTTCCCATTTTAAAATCGCTAAGTCATTTGAAGCCAGTGTGCTGTCTCATCAGTGGAACAAAGGTTCCATCAGAACACTGCAGGATATAAACTTAGATTAAAGATAACACACACAATGATTATGCATATATATAGTGTTGTACCAATGTATAGGTGGATCTTATTCATGTGGACTAACAACTATTATAAGGACTTCTGGGACAACAATCTGGGACAACCTCCTATTCATTATTTTATTACTACTGTAATTACTAATAATGTAATTATTCATCTGTGCTATTGTTATTGAATATGACGGAGTTAGGTGTTAGGTGCCTATATTGAGCATTTTGTTTCTTTTCTCTTGGCTTAGTTGACAGGGTTAACTGGCCTAAACAAAGATCACTGTAGTAGTGATAATAAGTGGCGAGGAAGAAAGAGAGGTCACTATTCACACGCCGCATGTGCTCTTCCCTGAGGCAGCAATAATAACCTGATATGGGACGTGTAAGCTGAAGAACTGAGATTCGACTCTGTTTCTGGCCTCGCAGGTTTTCCCCTTGGATTACATCCTGATCACAGTCATCACCATGTACTTTGTACTCACATCAATGGCTGGCATTCGCAACATGGGCATCTGGTTCTTCTGGATAAGGGTAGGAAAAAAGCACCTTAGAAGACTTCTAAGCCTCCTAAGGCTTCAGCTGCCAGTCCAACACAGTCCATCAGTTGTCCTGTCCAGTATTTAGTATAGTCCTTAAAGGGACAGTTCTGACTATTTGACCTTATCTCCATGTTATCGAGCCATATTGATCCTTTATGATGAAAATTGAATCAAATAATTCCGTTCAGAGTTCTACTGATGTCTGCTGGGTGACTCCATAGACTACAATGGGAACTACAGGGCCATGACTAGCCACACCAAAGAAAAGGTGTTCAGAGCTCTAAACTGAATTATTTGATTAGATTTTGCTCCTAAAAGATCGATATGATTGGGAAAAAATGGGAAAATTAGGTCTATAGGTTGAAATTGGCCCGAGTCACCCTTTAATCACAATTACTGTGTCAAAGGGCTTCATGAGCACACATTTCACACAGGAAGTGAGCGACCCCCCCCCCAGCCCTAATCCTATATTGGACAAGGAACCGCCGCCGCCTCCTTCCAAAAAAGAGATTTATTTCAGTGATGTTTTGTGCTGCTCTCATCACTTCTGCAACGCAGCAACACTGACTGTTTTCCTTTTCGCAGCTGTACAAAATAAGACCCAAACGAACCCGTCCCCAGGCTCTCCTCTTCCTGTGCATGATCCTCCTCCTGATTGTTCTCCATACCAGCTACGTGATCTATAGCCTGGCCCCGCAGTATGTCATGTACGGCAGCCAGAAATATCTCGTGCAGGTAAGGACAGGCCTGCGTCACCGCGGTGACCAGTCGCTTCACACGCAGCTCCGTTAATGCAGCCTATGCACTTCAAGCCTGTTTCCCTGTGAATCATTGCAGTCTGGGAGAAGGTGCTGTGTTTGTGTGTGGGTGTGTGTGTGTATGTGTCTGTGTGAGAGGGAAGGAAGGAAAGGTTTCTGAGAGCACCCATGCATCTATAAGATGCATGGGTATTTCTGTTTAAAGGGCTTCACTGAAATGAAAGCGATGCTTACAGAAGGTGTGGTCTGTACTTGGAGTGTGTGTGTGAATGTAAATTACAGAGACAGATCGAGATCCTTGTTAAAAAGACTCCACGTCACACTCGGCGTGCACTGGGCCTTTGTGTTTGCTGTTATATTTAGTCTACTCCACTTTCTCCCAGCATCATTTGAATTGTGTGTTTTGCAGGGACTAACTTTATATCGAAACCCCTCTAACTTCTCATCTACTGGTCTACAGTTTGTTTAAGCAAGGGATTGTATTGCTTGCATATCTAAGAGCATCTAATTAAAAATGGCCCTGACAATCGTGGGGGCATTCCCAACCCGAGGCTGGTCTTCACCGATTATCTGCCCAAAGTGCGAGGGGTTTACAGACATAATCTTAACGTTGCCGACTGGCTCGGAGTCTTCCCGATTTTTAATCATAAATAATATCAAACATGTTTGATATTTACAACTTTAAATGCTGTAGTGTGAAAGGAACAGCGATGGAAAGCCAGAGCAGAAACTCGCAGTAGCCAATAAGAGCATGCTGACCGGGAAGCGGATAGTGGAGAACAGAAACATGGCACCTCCAGCTCGCGCTGCAAAATGAATAGGCCATGCTGATTCCGTCTTCTCAGCCATGACTTCATCCACAGTTTTTTTTCTCTCCTGTTTTGTTTCTCTGTGCAAAACATAGCACATACAAGTGCTACTAACTGATGGCAACGGTCCACCTCTATGTTTGTTTTTGTTCTGAAGTCACGTTTGATCACGCAAGTTTCTGTGAGATCCTAAACCCCTGGAATTGCCACTCTGAAATCGTTTAGGATAAACGCCAAGTGTGTGGTCCTGCATCTTGGGTGAATCGTCTTGGGTGTGCAATCTATCGTTATGTCTGTGGTCTCCCACGTTTTTTAAAATTGGTTAAGATTTGAAAATCTTCTAGTGTGCACCAGGCATCATACCATGTTTCTTTGTCAACAGTACAGAGCTCATATCATGTTAGAGTAATAGTTTGTTCAATGCCGGAGGTTATGGTTGTTTTATGCCCCCCTTTTTTTGCCAAGCCTTTACGGTTTTGTAGTATATAAAATGTGTGCTTTCGCTAAATGCATACACGTCTCTTGTGTGTTTTGATCAGAGCCAGATGCCCTCAGTAGTGCTTACATCTGGGAATGCTTCCTATGGGACCATCAAAATCTGTGATGCTGACGCGCCTCAAGGTAAGTTTGTTATCCCTGCAGACACGGTAATAAAAAAACTGAAAAAAAAAACGCGAAATGAATGACGCATGAGCTTACCCGTCCAACTCAGAGAACATACACAGTGTACAGTGCAGTAAAGTTTGATCTCTGGACAAAACTGTGTGTACTCTCAAGAAAACAAGCTTTCAGGCACTTCAGGAGCTTGGGCAGACAAGCACGTTTCTTGTACAGCAGTATCTTTCATCATTATTCATTACTTACTAGATAAATTAGTTAGCCTCTTACTTCCTCAGTGCCGACACTTATCACTGTAAATCAGCCATGAAAACACAAATGTGGATATACATCATTCTCATTCCAGTATCGCAATATTTTATTCATTTCCCTAATGCACAAGTCATCCTTCTTTTGGTTGTTGAGACTAAATGGAATGCAACATTAGAAACCCAATGTCACATGTGGTTTTCAGAAAGATTGTATCAAACCCCCGGAAGAAAGAAACACGGGTTAGGTTCAACTATAAGGCAACTGTATCACATATCACATATCGTTAATGATTATGCTGGAAGGATGTTCCCATTGTATATAAGCTTTGAAGCCAAACTCTAAAACCATTTCCTTTTTTCAAAATTTCAAAATCATAATTTTATATTCACACAAACACCATTTAATATCAAAACATCAAAATCCAATCCATTTCATTTTCACACATCTACAGATGATTATCATGTTGCTACAGTATTCAGCTTTTGTAATGCAGTCTGAATTAAAACGCTGGGAACCAAAGAACATTTACAACATAGAATGTATAGGATATTTGACCACTGGCTGCTCCATTGAGCAAACCTGCTCACCTCAGTCAGTTATGACAATACATGATGATAGAAATGTGTCTACCCGTAGAGATTCTGCTATATCGTTTATACTGTGGCACGCTGAATCACTGGCCAGGACTGTTTTGTGTTTTTTGGCAGTCTCTCAGGGAGGCCCCCATGAGGCGGCAGAGTCCTATGCATATTTTAATACTATTTAATTCACTGCATTAGGCGAAAATAGACCAGATGGTTAGTTTATATATACACATTTCGAAATTTAATTTCCTGAAATAAATGTGATGTATATATTGTTACCATGATATAAAATGACATATTACCGTGTCCATATCGCCCACCCCTAGCTACTATGAAAACTAAATCCTTGGTAGAGGTTTGTTTGCTTTAGCGGTGCTCTTTTGTGCAATGGGCAGTCTCCCGTATTTCCATTCAAATGAATCATTGTGTTGAGGCTAAATCACTCTCAGTCCCAGCAGAGCCATTATTGGATAGTAATTATAACAGCTAATGAGTGTTGATACACAAATATGGGGTTTAAATGTCAAGCATGCAATAAAAAAAGCATAAGCTTTATGCATAAACAATGGAGTGGAGGTGGTAAATCTTTCTTATCAATTAAAGATAGGTCAATGTGTTTTACACCATCTTTATAAACTGTATAATTTACAATATTGTGTTATTAGATTATAAGCAGTCAAATCTAATCAATATTAGATTTAACAAGTAAAAATTTAGGGAATATTTCTTGTGCAATACCATGTGCATATAGAGTCATGAGCAGTACTGCAGTCAACGCATAGAAGCTTTCTGCAGTCTTTTATATCTCATAGAATATTTTATAAGACAAAATAGTCTTTACAATTAACCATCACTTTGAGGTTTTATTTTCTTATTAGCAAGTCTCTTCTAATGTCTCACTTTGTTGTCAAGTTGCATCTACAGTATTTGCTGGATTTCACATGTGTATTTGAAGTGTGTGTTAATGGTGGACTGCTGTAGTAGAATAGAGAACATAATAGACAACATCAGCCAGGAATCATTTTAAATATTTTTTCAAATATCTCAGCCGCTTTTTGTCATGTGTGGCCACCTATTGAATTCTAAAGTTAAGACATAGGCACTGTCATATCAGGGGGTCAGAATATATAAATGACATTCACTTTTTCTATACACAATTCTAATTTTGTGCCTCTCAGGCAACTCTAACTCTTTCAGATTGGCATGAAACAGTACTGGATGAATCTTCACTAAACAGTTGGTAGTAGTATTGTGTTTAGACAATGAACAGACCCATCAAAAGTTTACCAAACTTTATTCTCATTAACACAGAACCTCATGTTGTAACAACGGTCTTATAATGTACGTGACTTCGTCATAGTACATACTGTAGCACTATTATCAAGTTGTAAATGGTAAAACATGATTACTGGAAAAACAACAGTTGTGAAACAACATACTTCCAGGAACAATTTTATTACTTTACTCTACTTTTGTATAGAGTTATATAGATTATTTATAACTCCATATAACTATATCTATATAACTCTATATAAGAGTTATATAGAGAAACTGAATATCTTGGGCTAGGCTCTATGGTATGGACTTGCCTGACCTTTTTAGAAAAGTACATTTATACGGAGGTGTCCATTAGGCTTAAAACATTAATTTGGACTAAATGGCAATAAGATGCAGAATGAGTGATTTCCGCAAATTGCATGTTTTGAAGGGTTTTATTAAAGGAGATGAGTATTCTTGTTTATTAAGCTATTGAAACAGCATGTCTGCATATTGTGTATAAAGTCAATATAAATTAGATATTAAGTTTAATAAAGTAATACTGATGGCAGAATAAGGTGAAACTAGCTTTATGCATGTAACCCATTTAGCACTCACACTGAGATGAGGTCTAACCAAGGCAGGACTCTTGTTGTGGATCATCAGTACAAACTTCAATTGAATTGAGTGAGTGAGTGCCATCGCTTGTGCCGAAATTGGTGCGAGGGCGCAGTAGGGGCGTCAGTCGAAATCGAGTGGCACAGTGCTAGTTTGGTGTCAAATAAAACCAAATATTGCGCTCGCACCTACGCCTGGTCAGACTACATCTTAGCGCAGACGCAGGCGTTGCGTGGTAGTTTCGGGCACATACGATCCAAAAACATACACGCCACTTTCGTGTATGTTATGTGATCTATTTTGTGAATAATTTAACTAATGACTACTGTCCTTAACCTTTTTAATCACAAAACAAACTATATGCACGTGTATTCTAGTAGTTTATTAGCTGTGCCATATTTGCGCACTTGTGCACTGCCCGAACAAGGACATCATTTTTAGTAATTTTCTGCCGGTCTGGATTTTCGCCGTCTATTACGAAATTGTCAGTTCGCAGAGATAGAGAGTGCGCTGCTGTTAAAGGGAATGAGAGGAGCGAATTTGATTGGTAATAAAGATAGACCCCACCACTCCTACTGATAATAGATTCACTATTATAATCCAACCCCATTTACAACTGCGCCGCAGTTGCATCCACTTACTGCCGTCCCGAAATTAGCAAAAAAGTATTGGCCACACCTTAGATCCACTTGCGCTGTGGACTTGTGTCGTGCGCCTCCGTTTGCGCCTTGACTGGGAAACTAGGCCCCCTAATGTCATTCACCAGTGCCATGCCTAAAGGTTCACTGGGACAGTGACCAATTTTTTTGGTCACTTGACCAGTCTCCCTTGACCAGCTTAGGACTTTGAGCCTGTTCTGGCCATCTTGGAAACAGCTCCTGCTTTCATGACAGCCGTTGCTAAACCTACCATGAGGAGGAGGAAATGTCAAGCAGAGACAACACATGTGAGGGGAAGGCTTGAAGCTCAGAAACAGATACATATTGTACAGTCCAGTCCTGTTACTGTATTGTTTTAATCATTATGTGGGCAATGGCAGCAGATCGACTAAGACTATATACTGTATATATGTAACATAACATAGTATGTAGTATATAGATCATTCCAAATCTTAATTTCACAAACTCAAATTTCAGTCAAATTCACTTTAGCTCAGTGGTTTTCTAACTTGACCAAGTGGTTCCTGGCTCTCGGCTCTCATTTAGCAAACTTTTAACAGCCTTTTTTTAGCCTATGTGTACTGTATATAGGCTATAATTAAACAACCTTAAATTCCAAATTGTATATGTTTAAATCATCTTGTCTCCCCTCCCCCCCCCCTCTCAAAATCACCCCAGGCCCCCGTAGAGGGTCTCAACCCACAATTTGCAAACCCTGCTTGTTTTATTTATGTCATCTGGAACCTCCAAATACGTCAACATGTTATTCCTCTTTTGAAAGTCGAGTCTAGTGCTGCAAATGTGGACGAATCATTCCCTGAGCAAATGAAGATCGCCAGGACTTGCTTAATGAGGGGAAGAAATCCTGGCACTGCTCCACTGACAATGTGTTGCAGAGTAGATTTGTGGGCTCAGTAACAGTACCTTAGGTGATTTATAGAAAGGGAATAGGGAGACATTTTATTATTCATAAAGGAAATTCAAAGCATTTTTTTTAATGTAAGACGACAAATTAGCATACTAGATGATAGGCTCATGATATAAGGCTTTCTTCTTTTGTTTTGGGCACATTATGCACATTTTGAGTAGAATTATTTACAAAATAGAAAAAAAACTGCTTCTATTATTCTCATTTCAATTCTCATTCAATTAATAATCCCCAATTAGCTGTGATAGTAATGTTCTATTATATAGTATATATCGTTTTTTTGGCATGTTACCATTGATATAGTGCAGCACATCATCAACCCAGAAGTCCTCAACTGCAATTAACTGCCAGAAACTGGAGGCAACTGCATTGAGGACCACTGCTTTTTAGCCCTATACAGTTACTATATAGATAATAATAACATCCCATGACGGAAAAGCATTCACTGCAATCATTTGCCCTCAAATTCTGATATAGCAGAACATGAGGAGAAATGCATACATTGGAGCAATCAACAGAAAGTGGTAATTGGACATATCACAGTGCGATTCCCTCCCTCCCACCAGTCTGCACATGATATGCCTACCTCCTCGCATTCGTGAAACCTGTAATTCACTACTGTAGCTGTGTAGCCGTAAAACGGGGGGGAAAAAAGCAGGTGTACTGTAGGTCACAAATAACCACCCCAGGAGCGGGCTACGAAAGGGCATCTGTTTGTAATACCCTAGCTTCTAGTGTGACACGGCGTGAACAGACAGGCAGGGCGCAGGAGGGTAGAAGTCAAGCTGGTGACTGATTGGCCAGTGGATCACAGTGGTGTAATGGCACTAACATCTTGGTGAGCAGGTGCTGAGTGCCAAGCTCCCCATTATCTACTCTAAGGTCATTACCAGGCCATTATTCATTTACTCAGTATAATGGAGATAAATCTACAGGAACAACCTCGGACCAAAAGGTAGTGCCTCCAGCAGTGCTGGGAAACGTTACTTCTAACAGTAATTGTTACGTTACATGCTTACTTAGTACTGCTACAGTATTAGTCATTATGGAAAGTAACTCGTTGCAGTTAGATGGTGATTACGCAGGTCAATCACTGTCAGTATAACTTGCTTTAGGACCAGTGGGCTAATCTTTAATTTTTTTTACTTCACTTGCACGTCTGTATTTCAAATTCATATTTGTAGCTCAGATGAATCAGGGAGATTTTCTTCTGTGAATGGAATTACAGCTTCATAAAGTAATTGTCCCCATTGGCAGTTATCATGTTAATGAAGGTATTTCTCCTCCAAGACGGTGTGCTTTGGAAATGCATCAAAGTAAAGCCAGGGGACTTTGAACTATGAATGTCAGTACAGTTTGTTGTGAAATCCATCAGTGATCATGGATCATTTTCTGCTGCTGATGCATGAGGTGGAGTGGGTCATGGGGCATTATGGTTTCTATTATAGTTTTATTTAATGCCTAGCCCTTTCACCCCTCTCACCCCCTCAACATCACTCCCCGTAGACCTAAATGATGGATAAGTGCAGTGAAATATGTCCTGAGCGTTTATTAAGGTGTACCTAAGATTGTTATCTTTTCATTATTATTATTTTAGACACTATCCTATCCTATAGATCCAGTGCCTTTTTAATTTTAATGTGAAGTGTATTTGTTTTGGTGGGTTCATTCCTCTGATAGTGTGGCTGAATGTGTGGCTTTTGATATAAGGCCACATTCTGTCAGTGGGTTTGGTTCACTTTTAACAGAATCTGAAGTCTAGTCTTATTCATTATCTTAAATGACAAATCACATTATTTCTACACCTGAAGTCCCACTGACAAAAGTTATAATATAGGGATTTGTGATACTGCACCATAGACTGCTGTCTGTTTCCTAGCAACGGGCAGGTTTCCACAGTCTTGCAGGTTGCGATTGTATCTGCTGCGTATGAGATGTCAGGTGCCCATGCAATTTTCAACAGGAGGCTCCCTCAATCCCTGCACAAATTATCGTAATTTTCAGTGCACCAGGGGGATTAGCAACATCGAATTGCATTACAATGGGATATGTCACTCAAGAGCTTCTCCTTTCTTCTGAAAGAAAACAGTGCCTCTTGTAATCTACAGACACCTACAATCTTTAAAGGAAAGCAACACAAAACAAAATCTGCTGTTGTTCTATTGGGGAACTAACCCTGACACAATGTCACAAGAGTGTTTCTTATAAATCACTTCAGTCATACTGAGATATTTTAAACTAGTATTTCTAATATAATTTAAAAAACACATGTTGAGCTACTGGTGCCACCCCCGTTATGCTAACTGCTTGATACACACACTGCTCTTTCCAAATCCCAGCAATATTGTAAAGCTTTCCATGCCCCCTTGCCTTCCAATTTCCTCAATATCTAAGAGACTTCTCCACCGTGGTTTGTTATTCTATTTATCATTTGGTTATTTAATCACAAAACATTTTTAACCAATGTTAATTTTCCACTCAAGCAAATATATTTCATCTTGTTCAGCTAAACCCTAATTAGAAGCCATTTGGACCAGCACAACAATATCATTTGTTAGATATTAGTTAATGCCAACCTCTCTCCAGCAATGGAACACTTCTTCAAAAACCTGAAGCATTCAGCTGAATCACCCCCGTAATCAAGTTAGGGTAAAGAGGGTTTTTAAAAGACCAGCATTTTAAGTTTCTAGAATAAAATTAAATGGCAATGTTTTCTATACAGTTTGAGATCAGTCTCTCTTAGGGCGTTTTCACACCAGCACAGTCTGGTTAAATCGGACTAGTTAGTCCTGTTAAACTGTTTCATTTTCCCCCTTAGTTCATTTTCCCCCTTGGTTTTCCCCGTTAGAGCAGGTGTGAAAACAGTAATCGCACTGGGTGTGGACCAAATTAACCGTACTGAGACTTAAGGGGAGTTGGTCTCAGGTTCGGTCACAAGCGAACCCTGGAGTGGTTCGTTTGTGGTGAGAACATGAGTCGACCTCGATCCGACCCAACTACCAGGTGTACTTGCAAGTTTTTGCTAAATGGCTCCCGTAGCCTCAGTCGTCTGAAGGCAGTACAGCGTTCTCAAGATGTGCCCTCAAAGTGAATTTGGCATTCTGCTGGTGTAGTTTAGCCTGGTATGATGCCCCCAAGTAATTACCACAGCAATGAACAAATGCCATCTCTGCCATTGCTCCATGTTAAATTGCATAGATGCACTACTCCACAGTGACCTTCTTCCTGTATTTACTTGCTTGCTCCCGCGACTGCCCCAGACACATCTAACCAATAAACGGAGGGAAAGTTCTCATGTGGTTTGTTGTGATGTATTTTGGTGATGGTTCTCTGTGTGAAAAGTTTTGTAGGTGATTGGACCTATGCATGATTTCAGATCCCTAATTGTAGAAGCGGTTGTTCATCTTAAAGGTACACTTCTCGATTTGTGTCCGAATTGCCCTGTGGAGGAAATCAGCGTTACTGTGCTGAGTGGCAGGCAATTCTTGATGCTCCTCCCCCTACAGCTATCATAGGCTCACACCAGCCTCTACCCTTCCCCATACAGCCCTTAAGTGAACAGTAGTGTTTCAAAATATAAAAAGTGGGCTGGGGGGATGCTATAACTCAATCGAGGAGTGTACCTCTAAGAGCTATCCTGCTTAAGACAGCAGTTTGTCATCACAAACTGAGTTAAGAGTTGATTATCTTGCACTCCCCAAATCCTGCCCGGACGGGCACTGAGCCATAATTACATGGCACAGCATTCAAATTAATTAGATGTTTAAATAATAGTTCAATTAATATTGGAGCTCCAGAGAGATTCTGAGATATTCTTTGATGTCTGTCTTTTGTATTTGATCTCTTTTCTAAAGAAAAACAAATATTTAGTTTTCTGAATATGAGGAAGGTCTTCAAAATGACTCCATGACAAATTTGCTGTTGCTGGAGATTCATCCGCAGTAATACGCTGGGAAGAGCTTCACTTCTGCCGAAGGAGTTTCAACATCCTCTGAGGACATTGAAATGCTAGTGTTCATAGCTTTTGGGACTAGAGTAAAGCACGCGCGCAAGAGTGCTTTTTGATTAAGAGGCATTCGGAAAGAACAGATGTTGGCCTGTGTATGTGTGCGCACAGACCTCTATGCATGTATTTGTGTTTGGATGTTTGACGATGAAAGCCATACATAATGCATTAGGCTACACAGTACACCGCTACTCTCAGTATCATAAACTTAAGGTGAAATTACCTGCTCTCACAAGCTGCCCCGTGGTCCTCTCATGGAATGGTATTGGTTTCAAGGTGAACTGGGTCAGCGGTGTACATGATAATATGTTTAGGCAGACCACTGTTGTGAACCATCTGTGGGTCCAATTCTGAGGCCTGTAATTCAAGTGAGCAGCTGGAGAGCCACAGTACAGATGGCTGAGGACGAAAAGAGTTGGGACACGGGGTGGAAGATAGAGCTGTTCTTTTCATTATGTATTGGACCTCTAGTAACAAAGATTGACCTTCGGTATATGATCCTCCATATCTAATTGGTTAGCAAAGAACAAATGATTGACACACTGATTTTTTTTTTTCCACCTTCCCATACAAGGGACACAACACTAAACCAATGTAACCAAGCCTTGCTAATACTGACTTTAATAACATGTAAGAATGACGTGTCCACTTGATATCGGCGGAGCTCTGCTGTCTAGTGCCTTGTACGGATGTGAGAGAAGTGCTCATTGCGAAGAGCGGTTTGAGGAACAGTGTGATAGGAGCAGCCCAGCAGGGTCAGTCTTAATGCTCCAGATGGCCCTCCAACATATCCAGACAGAGCACGTCTTCACTTCAGCTGCACAGATTTTCACTCCAGGGTTCCCCAATAGTCTGCATTATAGCCGGGTGTTTTTAAGAACCTAATTTCAACGTCTTGATATGTAATTTGGATGGCTGACTAAATAATACCCCTTTGATCAAAGTCAAAGTAGTTTATTTTCCATATGTGATCTGGCAGCTTTCTCGTGAATGGGTGCCAAACTGTCCCAGTGTAGTAGTGGAGCAGCTTCAGAACTTCAGACAATGTGTTGGCATTAGCCAAAGACCATTGCATTTGCTGAGCTTCGGTCTACGTCCGTTTAAGTGTGTAGAAAGTGTCACCAGTCAGCCACAATCTCCCACCTTCCTGTCACAAGGAAGGCTGTCATCTGCATTTCAATTAGGATGGACAATAGATGTGTCTGAACCTGTATACAGGTATAAGACACTGTCGGGTTTATACTAAGAAATGCCCTGATATTACCTATGCTGAGAAACTGTTGATGACATAGTCATTAAAACTGTTGCTGGTGGCACACTCTTACCACAGTACTAAACCTGTGACTACAGAAAGAGAAGCAGTACCGAGCAGAGCACCTCCTTGCACTGGAACTCGGTGACTGACTGCCTAACTGGAAAACAGATAGTGTTTCCACCACTGTAGTCTCTCCCACCAGAACAGACCATAACACGGCATGTTGCACACATGTTGCACACTGCAAGATTATCATGTATTAACACCCGTATTTTGTAACTATTTGCCACATTTTGTAATAAACCGGTTGAACGTATTTGGTTATAACTTATTACATATTGGGGTGGTTAGGAACTGTATGACCTAGAGATATTTATTTATTTATAATTCATATATCATTTATTCGTATTAGGCCCCTTCCCTATGCACACCCTTTACCTTTTTTCAATTTGATTTTATAATATTTTAATATTCATATTAATAACTATATATTTGTTAATAACTCGGGAACTATATGGCCTAGAGACATGAAACCACCGTTGATCTATTTGTTCTCCTTCATTTCTTTCATTTGCATACACTACAAAAATTACGAAAGCGCATTGCATTCACAAAAGAAAAGACCTTATCTCGTAATTACGAGAATTATAAGTAATTATGAGATCTTTTCTCATAATTGGAGATCAGGATCTCCAATTACGAGAAAAGATCTCATATTTACTCATAATTCTCGTGATCTCGGGTACGGCAGTAGCCTGCCTGCCACCCTGAGCCAGCAGCTTAAACAGCATCTCTTCTTGGCCAACGACATGCGTAACGGGAGGTTATATGGTGCCTGCATCCATGTATTTATTTAACACATTTCCTGCATTGCTGTAAACTCCCGACCGTAGAACACCTCCCCTCCCTCCTGTCTATATAGCCTACTTTGAATAAAGCAGGCCCATTTGTACATTAGTTTTAATATGATTGTGCGTGCGGTAGTTCTGACCTCTTTGGGCCAAAGCAATATGAGACTGAGAGCGTGACATGCATACTGCTGTTATGCTGTGCCAGCGTTGACCTGGCATGATCAGACATGGGTGGGGCTCATTTAAAAACATAATTCTGAGTTTAGTTAAGCTGTAGTTGAGGTCAAGGAAAGTATTCACAACATTGTTAGAAATGTAACAATGTTGTAATACAACTTAATCACATCTTTTACGACAAATCCAAATTGTACCACTGTAGTTGAGGTCAAGGGAAATGTTCATGACACAATTATAATAGTCTCATGACAGACAACCAGTTTAATGTAATGTTAACACATAAAGCTAAATTGTTTAAGTTTGATAATTTGGCCTACCATGGGATGTTCATGACAGGTTATGTCAAGTTGCCATGACAAAGACATTTGTAGGTTATTTAATCTTGGTTAATGTCAAACAATGTCAATTTGACATTAAACTTGACATTACCGAAAGACACTTAATGACAACAGTCATAAACATTCATAAAGACTACTTCATGTTCATAACATATGTCATGTCATGGCTATGATGGTGTTATGTCAGTCTTATGCAAACCCCTTCAAATAAAGTGTTACCTTAGATAGTTATTACATAATGCATATTATTATTACATTTTCCTCACAAAAAAGTGCAACCATTGCATTTTGTAATTAACCACCGCAATATGTAATGTTATTACAAATGCGGGGAAATGTATTACATTTTGCATTCAAGCTATTTATTACAAAATGCGGCAAATTGTTGCAAAATGCGGGTGTTAGTACATGATGAAGTGAAAAGGTATTGCATAGATGTACTTTCAACCCCCCTTTTCATACGTTATTTGATCCAGATCCAAAACACAGGTTTTGTTAGTTTATCAAGTATTTTCCACCAGCTTGTTTGAGGCCCATTCCAATTAGGTGGTGGATATGTGGCGAATGTCTTATAAGCCACAGGTTTTTACCCAGTTCCTCCCACATGTACAACTTGAAATGTTCAGCAAGTCCCCATTAAGTGTAACATCATTCAAAACGTACGTTTTTGAGGTTCACCCATATCCACAGTGACATGGATTTCCTCTTTCCAGAAGAATGGTTGTCCTTTTTAGTTAGACTGACAAGTTAGCCTTAGGCACGGCTCCGTGTTGTAAGAGCAGCCTGTTTGGGCTATTTCGTGAAGTCTAGGCCGTCTACAGGAATGACTCACATTTACAGCAATCAGAAACACTGCAATGGCACATTATGTACTCTAAGCTAATATTGTTTATCATTGTCCTATACCACAGTCGAGATTATAATCACTTCCTATCTTTCTCCACGGACTTAAAGCCTGTTTCATCAGGATACCCTTAATTATTATTCTCTGCTTCCAGCTCCTAAATCGAAAAAGCGGTAGTTATTGTCCTTGGCCTTGCTGCTGTTATTATTTACAGTAATAAAGGGATTGGTTTTTTTTGATGAAGCAGTTTTTTATTAGCCTACTTTATATCAAAAGTTTGATATTAAAACTTTTGACATTACAAATATAGAGTATGTAAGCCAAATTTTTTACTGTTGTTTGTAATTCTTAAACTGTTACGTGGAAGGAAAGCATCACTTTTCTTGAACACATTTTTCTCACATATGCGAATAAATATGTATCACAGCTGTAAAATAACTTTCAAAATACATACAGCACCTGTTTTTATCAATATATATGTATGGTAAATTATATTGTTTTTTTATAAAACGCAAAAATCCTAATGCATAATAATGCATACAGCTTTTATTATCTCACTTTTATTATAAAAACAAATATGGTCAAGTTTTTTTTTTTTTACAGAATTGACCTGTCCTTTTCTTCTACACTTTTCAGACCAGTGCACAGTGACAAGGTCCTATCTTTTTCTCCACAAGTTTTGGTTCTTCAGCACCATCTACTACTTTGGTAATTGGGTGTTTATTGGGGTAAGTCCTCTAACTAATGTGTTTGCTGTCTGATAACCATCCGATGTATCTGCTTATGAAACTTTTCCCGTGGCGCTGTACCCAAATGACCCAATGACCTAACCACAGGACCTGTTTTAGCAGCTGTTTCTCATATAGACAATGTCTATTGTCATAACATCTGCACTGTTGTTGCACTGTGACGTTACATTACCCCACCAAGTACGGTGTTATTTTCCACTTATTGCTCCTGTATAAAATATAGAAAACCAATAAAAAGCTCCTCCATATGCCCTAAAACAAAGTCATTTTAAAATGCATGCCTTCTGTTCCCCTTGCTGCTTTGTTTTCATTTTTTTCATTCTTTACTTGTGTGTGTTTTCTGGGAAACAAAGTATCACACACAAGTACACACACACTGTGTACACACAGTGCCCATTAGGCGTCTAGTAGCTCCACCAAATCCTTTTCTAGTGCCCATCTTTCCCTGGCAGCGGCATGAGTCACAGGTTCAACCCATTAAAATCTCCCCAGTGGAAGAAGAGAAATTCGCTCTTAAGAAGTTTCACAGAATCCATCAAAATAATGGAAATGTGTTTACATTAAAACACCATTTAATTTCTTTGTATATACATATAATAATGTACGCCACCACTGGCCTGAGGCAGGACTTGTGAACAAACGCTATCAATTTAGTGCTGTTCAGAAATGAATTAAAATTAATGTCAGACAATTGTCCTTGTCAGATAAATAGCCTTTTCTGCTACACCAGATAAACTGTTGATCTGTAAAGCAGTGGGGAGCTGCACACAGTCGTCTTCAAAGTGTGGGTCGGGACCTCCCAGTGGGTCATGGGATTATCTCAGGCGGTCATGAAATGAATGAATAAAAATTGGAAAACTATTAATGTATTTATTTGTTATTTTGAATGGTGTTCACAGTTGTTTATGTGTATTCTATTCTGTATGTTGTTTGAAGCCCACTGTCTTATCGTGTGCGTTTCTTGTGACTTCCAGGCTTTCCTCATTGGCCTGGTGGTGTCCTGCTGCAAAGGGAAGAAATCTGTGATTGAGGGCGAGGTGGAGGCTGATGATTCAGACATGAGTGAAGATGAATATGTGCACTGAAACACCTATATTTACTGCTACTGAGCTGGCCAAGTTCCTAGCAGATCACAAACGGGCTAGAAATTGTTTCACCAACACATCAGTGAATTGCCGTTACTGTGTGAAGATGAGCGGTCTTTCCCATTTCGGCTTCCTTTTTTTTCTTAGTCGAATGCGCCCACCATGACACTGCTGAGATCGATGGCTGTGTCTTCCCTCTGCAATATTATTGATGACATTGGGATTTTGAGGATTGACTCCAATTATATTTTCTGTCAGGACAATCGAGTCCTCGACTTCAGTATTTCAGTATTTGAAGCAGGTTGCCTTGGTGAGCTTTCGTTACTGGCGAGGGTTGTTGGAGTCTTTAACCATTATGTCAATATTTATTTTCATTTGCAGAGTCAACCACCTAAACTTAATGCTGACTTGAAATGTAAAATTCTAAATGAATTTGTTTGTTATTGAGGAAATCGCAAGTAGTGTGACAGCGGTCTCGAGTTAGGGGGACTTTTGCCGAACAGATGCATGTTCGACAAAACTTATGCTAACACAATCAAGACATTGCTCAGCTTTGGTTGTTAAAAATTCTGTTTTAAAACACTTTAATATAAAAGCATAATATGAAAGCAGTTGATTTTATTTAAATATATTTATGTGGGGAAACATCATTTGCTAACTAATATAAATTATGTAATGATGTTTTCTTATACATTTTTTGTTTAGTTATATTTTTCCTCAGTTATCTATCTCGGTTATTTCCACTATCTATAGGTCAAGGTTGTTTTTGGACTACTGTATTATTGCAAAGTGCATGAATGTTTGTGTTTCAAATGTAAACAGGAACAATTATATGCCATGTTGTAAAGATCACACAAGTCAACTATATGATTTCCTACCAAATTGGTTTAGTACCTTTTGCCTCTTTGTACTCAAAGAGTATATGCAATTTCAATGAGTTGTAGCTCTAATTATTATTTTTTTTTCACATTGTTGAACTATGACTTGATACAACATGTCAAGATATTGTTGCAAGGTTAAAGGGGAGAAAGTTTGAAATAGAAATTAACATTGTATATTAACAATATTGAGCACAAATTTAAATAATGTTTTTATTTTTAAATAGTGCGTGCCTCATTAAATGTAAAAAAAATGCATCAAGGTGTGAAATGCATCAAATTAATTAAATTACTGATTTGCTGCAATGCTTTTGTAAATAGGAATGAGCAAGTTATTGTTGGAAATAAATGTGATTTTGATAATCGGTTTAATTTGGTTAGATTTTTTTTTATTTTAATTTGTATTTCTATTATATAATACAACTTTATGGAAGGTGTATAAAAGGCGATGTGCATGCACAGACTTGCTGTTGGCAATCAGTCACTTCACAAGGTTGTTTCAGGAAGTGCAATGCTTGTTCTCATCATAATGATGAAGTATGCTGACCAAATGAATTATGCTGACCAAACCAACAGTATGGCTCTGTCACTTGTTTTATCAGTATTATTGGACAACAACGGAGTTCTATGACTTCCAAGATATAAGCTATATTTGACATTGGCTGCATATTTATATTTGTTATTAGGAGAAATCATGTTCATGTTTGTAGACGCATTAGAAGTATGTTTTTAGGAAACAGAAGTAAATGGTGGACGATTATATCTAGCACCTACTGCTAATATGGCAAGGCACTTTATTTATAGAGCACGATTCTTACACGAGGCAGACTCAAAGTTCTTCACATAAAAAAAAACATGTCATACAATAAAACAGGATTTAAATTTATGCATAAAAAGACATTCAAATTAAAATAATAAAATAGTAAGAAGAAGCATTTAAATTAAAGAATAAAAGAATAAAATTGAATTGTCAAAAATAAAAGTGCAAGCTTTGCAGATTAGCAGAAAGCAATGGTGAACAGAAACGTTTTCAGTCTAGATTTAAAAATAGTCAGTGTTGGTGCAAGTCTTAAATCCTCTGGTTCCAGTTATTTGTAGCATAGTAGCTAAACGCCGCCTCTCCATGTTTTTTCCTGACTGGGGACAGTTAACAGACTGGTCCCAGATGACCTGAGGGGTCTAGAGGGTTGATATTGTAAAGTGATGTATTTTGGCCCTAAACCATTTAGTGATTTAAAGGTGAGCAGCGAAATTTTGAAATCAATTCTCTGCCACACCGGGAGTCAATGCAGTGATTTGAGAATTGGTGAAATGTGCTCAATGTGCTTTTTTAGGGAGACTTGAAAAGAAATCATTACAATAGTCTAACCTACTAGTAATAATAGCATATAATAATAAGGGGCTAATTAATTGTGAATTTAGTATTGAGTTGAGGAAGTCTAGGGTTTAACAAAAGTTAAAAAAAAAAATAAAAAAAATCTTTAAACAATATAGCATAATTAGACAGCTTCAACTAATGGATACGAATTTGTTGCAATAATCATTTGACTCGCTTGTTCTGCCATGTTCTTTTTTCATGTCAATGTCAAAACTAGGCAAAAATGTCATACTGGATTCATGAAATTTACAAAGAAAATAAAGTCCTTTATGACCACCTATAGGCTACCCCACTAGCTTGTTTAGTGTGTGAGACTAATTCATAGTTGCTGCTACAACCGACAATGTTTTATTGTTTCTTCAAAGATGTCTATTTTTGAGTGACTGACAGACAGTGCATGAAAGTAATGATTTAGAAGGCTCTGCTTCATTGTGGAGCCGGTGGAGTCATTCCCAAGGGTAATCACAGACTAGCCAAGCTTTTGTCAGCCTCTCTGTATCCATCATCTACTGTATCTTTCTACTCCAAGAGATGAAAGACGAGATGAAAGAAATGTCTTTAGCATTGTAAACTACTGCAGAATTTTAAGCGTCATCTTTTTCTTCTTTTAATTAGCCACTCTATTAATTACAGTACTTGGTACAAACTTTGACTCTATAACTTACCTATTAAAATATATTGTATATGGTCTATCTATAAGTTTGTTTCAGGCATTGTGATTAAAATCAAAAGGTGTTGATTTCTTCGTTTTCTTCAAGGTAATATATGTATTTGTACAAGTTCATTGTAAGATTTCCTCTCCGATATTAAAAACAAAAGTATGGAGGCTAGTAATAAAAAATTACCCTTTAACCAAATAATCTTGGTTGTCACGATATATATACAATATAAGCCATAAGTAAAAAAGATGAGTGAACCAAAGTTTCATTATTTATAATGTACTTCCTATTAACCAAGATAAGTCCTGTCTTTAACATTTCTGAACGGCTTGAGATTTGCCTATACCCTTCAGCCAGCCTCCAGGGACGGAAAGTGCAAGAAGGAAGAGCGGGGGAATCAATGTGTTAGCGTCACTCCGGTGTTTGCGGGCCCTAAGCAGGTTAACCTCTATGCCCTGGAGTGCCTGTGGGACCTGCCACAGTCCTTCTCGAATGAAGATCGTTTGGCCTTGTCCAGTAGGCCAAGGCCTGTTCCACACACCCCAACTCCACTCCCAAAAAGCTAAATAATGCAACCGTCTATTGCAAGGACACAGAAACGTGTATACATGTACAGTATGTAAATGGGGGGAGAGGGGGTATGATTAAGTTATATGTTAATTGCTCTCCTCATTTTGTGTCTGGAATTTCCCTTGTGGCCGAAACCAGCATTACAAAAACGAGAGAAAAAAAGAGAGAGTATGCCCCTCCCACACCTGAGTGCTCCCATTAAAGAGCTTCTCATTTACCTTCATTCTCATGCAGTTCCAGCTGGTGTGGAATTGTGGTATAACGCAATCAAGGAGTGTGCTTTTAAATGTGCTTTTAAATGTAATTTGGATAGTGAAGATATTATATAAACAACAATAACACGCCAGTCAGTGTGAGGACATCCACAAAGTATGTTTAAAATACAGTCTTTAACAGAGGTATATTAGTGTGACACATGCCCTGATCAAAACCTCAGAAGAAGCTAGAAAGAGCTACAAAAAATGTCATATGCATTAATCAATCCTTAGAGCAGATAGTACCAGTGTGTTAAACAAGAAAGAAATAAGAAAAACACTGAATATGAGTGGATTTCAATATTGAGGCACACCACAGATTACCACATTTTTCTCCTAAATAAATTCCAAAAGCTCCTTGGATGTTCCTTACTAATAACGGGGCAAGGTTTTGTGGAAAGACACGGCAAAGACTTAACATTTTGGTTAAAAAACAAAACTCAGTTCTTTCTTTAGAATAAACAAAACACCAGCATCATAAATGGCCGAGGGAGTATGATTGGGGCTGCTTTGCTGCCTCAGGGCCAAAAGGGCCAGAACAGCTTGTGATCAGTGAGGGAACTATATGGAGTAATCTGTCCATCATCTTCCAAGCTTGGTAGAGGTTGGGCCATTCAGCTAACAATCACCCCAAACACACACATCAAACAGAATATGTTGAACAGAAGAAAATTCACATCTCAATTCACCCGAATAGGCCCTGAATATTAAATATTCATGCTTTTTTTCAGTTTAACATGGTGTGCCCAGAAGGTAGGTTGGTTATTTATTTATTATTTAGTATTTATTATGACAGGTGACATGATAGTTAGGTCAGATAACAAAACAAAAACGTGAATTACTTATTAATGTATCCATACTGACTATACTGTATGTGCAGTATATATATATATAATTTTGTGTCTATGAATCTATGTCTGCTGCTATTGGATTAAAGTTGACTGTTTCTACAAATGTAAAATACTGCTGGAAAAGAAAGGCTGCCAAATCTCAAACTGGAAACAAACTCTGTGGTGATGTCCTTAGAGGAACGGAGAGTAGAACAAAGCACTCTGGGAAGGAAAAACAATGCTTCACATTGTGAAAAATAAATGTGTGTCAACAGCCCACAACTGGTATAAAACTAGGCCACTGAACGCCCATAAAATAAACACATGCATTAAATAGCACATTTTATCTCTGGCACCCAGAGTGCTTTATGATGACCCTGTTTATTTTAGGCATGGCTTGCTGGTGCACAGGGGACAAAAAAGGGAACAATCTGTACTTGAACCATAATCTAGAATTCTTTCAGGTTAAACAAACCGTTCCACTGTTCCAACAGATAGCATGAAGAGACGGTTTTTTTTTTTTTTGGTGCAAAATTACACCTTTGTGGTTCATAAGCCACGCTAGGTGGTAGGCTGCAATTACAAACCATGTATGCCTGCAGTATGCTAGGCCTATTCGTCTATGAATGTGTACAAGGGCATTTTAAATGCTCCACAGCTACTGGGTTAAACTCACTTGAAGTAAGCTACAATCAGAGTTTAAATAGTCTGCGTAGACCGTACCGTACATTCATCTGAGCGGTTATGTGTTGCAACACATCAAGAGTGTTGACTCATGCAGTTTTCATTCCCTTTATTCTCTCCCTCTCACTCCCACCCTCTTTCGTTCCTCTTATCATCCTCCCCCTTGACTGGCGGTCGCTCAGCGGTGCATATCCAGCTAACGCCTCCTCTTTTCTCTCCCTTCATATCCTCTTCTGCTCCTGCTGGATGAACCGCCGCTTCCTGAGGATACACTCGGATGCTCCCTTTTGCCGACACGCTGCAGACCACCCGACGGAGCGGACGAGATTTCACATAAGCCCCTCAGAAACCTCATCCCACCGCACCCCCACCCCTGCCCCTGATTCCCCTGAAAAACTCCTGACTGATCTTATCCGGTTAACCTTGTGAAGGCCAAGCTGAGGCACCAAAACCAAAACCTATTTGTGTGCGAAACAGAGCCAGCAAAAGTTAGAAATCAGATACAGGTGTGGATTTGCGGAGTGAGTCGAGCAGCTTACTAAAGCTGCAGACAGACTCAGGTGCAGCTTAAATGATAGAGGAGATGACATTTCAACAGTTATTTTAGGTTGGAAACTGTCCCAACAGCATACTCTGCTACAAACTGTTTCAAACTGAGCTATACAGCAACTTTTCCTAATTACAAACATGAGGTTACAAGGGAATATAATTTAGGGGTAAAGAATGAAACTACTGTATATACTACTTTGGTTATTTATATTTTCTTACATGACAGTAAGTTGGAAGCCTAAAGGACTGGTGTATTTTCTTTGGCCACTGGGGGCAGAAGTTCAAAGAGGATGTGTGTTTTGTAAAATTGTCTTTCTTAAATTGCATCTAAACCACATGGTGTTACAAATACTCCTGAGATTAGTTCCTCCTGTTATTGGAGGCAAAACACAAATTCTTCTCAGCAGGTATGCATGTATACAGTACATATAGAAATACCTTGCCCAAAACAACAGTTTTAAAATTCTTATGAAATCACATAATGATATCAGATTGTACACAGCATGACTTTAACACAGCCATTATATGACGGCAGGGTAGACTGGTAGATTTTTTGGTTAAAATTGAGAGCAATTCCACAACCAACAAGTCACATAAATTTGACACAACCTCTGAAGCAGTACGAACATATTTCCTCTTTTATTTACATTCCTTTTCAAATGTTAACATTTTTCGCTATAACTTTTGATCAGGTTGGCATTTTTTTCTCATTAAAATAAATTGGCACAAGTAAAACATATGTAGACAAAAGTTTATTTACACCATACAACATTTTGTTTTTAAATATTTTGTACAGAGCTGCAGATGAGAGAGCTTGCTGGGATCCTTCAAGCAGATTCTGCAGTATTAAAGTTGTGAAATATATTATTTATATAAAAGTGAGTATTATCTTTATTGCATTTAAAGCAATGAAGAATGTAGCTTGACAAACATTCATTTTAATATGACAGAAAAAATCCTCTTTGCCTCCCATGTTTTATATTATAAAGTAAAAAGTGTAGTAATGGCCAAACAGACTGTTATAAACTTTTTAAAAACCTGCATAAATATATACATTGTGCTTCCGGGTCTGGTTTTATGAAATCAAAACTAGACCCATTGAAGCTGGGACCACATGGCATGTCTTTTGCTTTTTGAGGTTCCATCTAAATAGATTTCCCTTTTTTTAGCCAATTAAACACATATTTTGAAACACATGATGGTAAATATTGTACACCAGGCTGCCCCACACTAAGTACACTAGTGAGAATACAAAAAGTAACACTGATGTTTTTTCCCCTTTTTAATATTTTTTCCCCCCTGTCCTTATGTAGTATTGGCACATATTGTCCCTGCCACACTCGTATAATCCAGATATGTAGGCCAAGGCTGTTAGAAAAGTCTGTCGCTTTTTCAGTGCAAAATACATCCTTCCTCCTCCTTCCCTGGTTTTCATTACCGCCCAGCTCCCCCCCCATCCCCTTCGTTCTCCGCCCCCCCCCACCACCCCCATCTAGACCTCTGTCTGAAAGTCTCCCTCCTGGACGTCCAAGGGTAGGTTCATACATTTCTCCCACTCGGCGGGTGTCATCTCCAGCGAGTCCTTGGTGTCCGATTCTAGTACATTCATAGTGGTGTAGTTCTGGTACTCACAGGCCGGGTTGTAGCTCTCCCATGGATTCTTGTTAGGCATTGCCTTGTCCTGTGGAACACGCCCGAGGGTACATGAGGTTAGTAGCGTGGCTTCGTCTACAGGTAAACAAATACCATAGTTTCCCACCACGCTCTTTGTCGCATAAAGGCTCTCCAATTGAGCTGCCTTTAATGTGCTACACTGACTCCTAATGGATGATCGGTAAGTCCAATTAACAAGCGCCACACCGTGAAAAGCATCTGCTAAACACAAGCGCCAAAGATAGCGTATTCAGCTTGAGCTTTGCTATTTTGACACCGCTGTCATGTGAGAGGATTGTGCGTTCCCCTAGGCCCGGGCGCCGGTAGACTATATAGGCTTACTTATGGGCTTTGGTTATGGGCCATTCATAATGGGAATGTGCTCTCATTGACAGGCACGGAGAGACTTAAGCAAATAAGGGAGACAGGCTGCTCCCAGCCAGGGACTCTAGAATGGTTACTAATGTCTGCACCCTGCTCTGCTGTAGACTCTTCGCGGAAGGAAAAAGAAAAGAAAGAAAAAAGAACGGAAACGGGTGAGTGAGGATGTAGTTATACTTTTCTATACAAAAGTCCTTGCAGTGGTAACTAAGCAACAAGCAGCGCATTGCATTGTGCTGGGGGGGGGGGGGGATTGAAATGTGAGTGAAAAGAGGATTACACTCAGCCAAAAGGTGGCTGTGTGACTGACAGTGTCTACAGTATATGCGCGCAAAGGCGCAGCATGGCCACCGGCCCATTTTCTGGCGTCCATACGGTACCAGGAGACGTCCTCCCGGTTTGTGAGTGAAACCTTGACACGTCCATTGTTTACAGCTCCCTCCAGGTATAAACAGGGGACGGCTGCGCTTGTATTTTTAGCAAGGTCAATACGAGTTCAAGACAGAACAAAAGGACGCCTGCATCCAATGTGACCGGCAAAACTGTCACAAGAAAGAATCCCCCCCCCCCCAACACACACACACACACACTAACGTCAGTATAGCAAACTCAAGGTGGTATTTGTATAGAGGTTGATAGATTAAATAACTTGCCATGCATTCATGAAATAATGATGGGGTTGCTGGGTTGGTAATGCTAGGTCAATATGCATGTAAATAAAAGTGCATTCATGGCCTTGCCTTGGAATGGATGCACTCTATTGTGACTGGATTCTCATGGACGGCCTCCCCTCTCTTCATAAGACTGGCCTTGTGGAGGGGAATGTTTCACCGCTTAGCCCCAGCCCCACCATCCCCCAGCCCCCTGCCACCTGCCCCCCGCCAGCCATTGGCAAGACCACCGGGCATAGGAGGCTTCTCTTCCACATGAATACATTAGCTGGATAAACTGCTCATTTGCACAATCAACACGCTATGTTGTCCTGCACCGGATATCTAAAACTGTTTTGAGCGACTGGCTGGCTGGCAGCTGACCTCCTGGTTTCCTGTTACTCACCGTGCTGCCCATATTTGGTATGTCTCGAAATCGGTCCAGGGTTTGAAATTTCTGATTCAGTTCCTGGAACAGCTCCATGTGTCTTTTCCTGGTGTGCATGACTTTCTGCAATGGCAAGGGGTGCTTTGGTATTGAAAGCCAATATTGGAAATAGCTTTGATTAAATTCTCCCCACCCCATCAAAGTCTTTGTTCATTTTTCAGGTGTGTCACGTTGGTTTACTGATTTCTTTCTGGATAAAAGTGACTGCCAAAATAAAGGAAACACCTAGATATATTGTGTTTAAATAGAGTAGAATGCAATAAGGCCCCGGGACTATTTAAAGATAGAGTGCCTGGATTCAGCATCACTCTTCCCTGACAAATTCCATCACTTAGTAATGGTGATGGAAAATGCTATTGCAGGTTATTACCCTACACCTGACCTTGCCCTCTGAGGGGATACATAACGTTAAAGCACACCCCACTGTACCAGAGCTCTCACAACACGGTTATTTTTACATGTTTCCTTTACTTTAGAAGTTTGTACATTATACTGTATAACCGAGCATATAAATGCCTGGTTAAAGTTTACCATCCAATGGAACTGCTAAAAATGTCTTAAAGGGGTTTTGGGGTGTACTTCCTTGGCTTGCAATCTAATATTACTGAAACCAGTGGAAAATTCCGATGTGAAATGTGCAAATGACTTTTGAAAGCATATATAGTGGAAATCAACACATAGCCAATGGATGAAGGAGATGAGGAAAGACAAAAATGGATGACAGAGCAGCCGTGCTATTTGTCAGTTGAAAGCCTTGCTTCTACCTTAACTAGACAGCATGTCAATAAATCTGGTAGAGTCAAGGCTTCAATAAGCTTAAGTGCCACAAAAAAGTAGTACAAAATCAAGTGACAAACACGAATGCAACATAATGGATCTGCACTATGTAAAAAAGAAAGCATGTAGATTAAATAGTTCCTTACCTCAAAGTCCAGGTCAGAATATCGCGACTTTCTCCTCTGTAAAAACAAAACGTGACGTTATCTTACAAAGCACAACGTAGCGTTCCGTAAATGCGTAGCGCGCGGAATGCGTACCTCTAAGGAGCTCATGGATATCGTGGAGCCCGTCTCGCTTCTGGACAGCCCTCCGCTCTCCTCCATCTCCGCCAGGAAGTTCTTGACGGCGGTACGCGGCTCGAAGGGCAGGTTCTGCATGCGCTCGGGCGCGCTCGGGTACTGCTGGTGCTCCAGGCCCCCGCCCATGTGCTCCATGCCCGGGGGGCCGAGGCCGTAGTCGGGGCTCATCTTGTAGTGCATCAGCCTCTCGTGGGGCAGAGAGTCCATGCCGATGTTCATCTTGTCTTCCTTCAGGAGGGTGGACATGTTGCCGGCCGCCGCCGCCGACCCCCGGGGCATGACGATGTAGTCCGTCTCCATCATCTGGCCCTGGGCCGGGTGCCCCTCCATGTCGCGGCCGCCCATTTCCTGGTCGCTCTGGCGCATGGCGTCGTCGGTGCACAGGTAGACGGTGCGGCGCATGTCGGCGTTGCTGTCGGCCATGCACGGCTCCCCCAGGTCGCCCGCGCCCATGGGCATGTGCAGCGCCGACGGCTGCTGGATGATCACCTTGGAGATGATGTTGCCGGGCAGCGTGGAGTAGTTGATGCCCTCCGGGGCCTTCTCGTCCTCCTCGTCGTTGAGGGAGATGCGCGAGAGGGTGCCCGTGATGGTGGCGGCGCGGCAGGAGCCCATGTCTTTGTGGAGAGCTGTCGGGGGTGGGGTGGGGGGGGGGGGGATCTCCGTAAGCGATCGGATCACAAATAACTTTGCGGATGGAGAGCAGCCTGTGCTTCGCCTCTGCCTGTTCAATCTCTACCTCCTGTTGCTGTCCGCAGGGACTACCCTTGCTATTACTCTAGTTACAGGAACACAGGCTGATTACTGATTCACACGGATAAAGCAGTAACACTGCAGCGTACAGTACGTCCCTACCCGTGTGCAACCGAATACCAGTGGCAGCGTGCCGGCCTGAGTTGAACCATTATTCATGAGCGATACTTAGTCTGGTGTGTGTGTGTGTGTTTTGTATTGACTCTTTGGCTACGCCATGAGGGGATGCACCAGGAGCTATCCACATGGACAGCCTCTCACCTCTGTTACAAGCTGTGATTCATAACACTCTTAATAATGGGGAACTCAGGTGGCCCCGGCAGATCCATTCACATGGGGCTCTTCAGTGGTTCAGAAGTGGCTTCAGGCTGGTGCAGTTTGCCACAATACGTTATCACCGCTGTCTGGTGAAAACTGCTCATTTTTGTCAATTCTGCTTTGATTTGATACGAGTTTGTGTTCTCAACTTTTTGGGCTTCTGTACCCCCTTTCCATTCCGTACCCCTTAAAGTACTCCTTTACCGGACTACAAAATTTTTTTTATTACAAGCATAGAACAATTTGCACCTTTAATAGCTTTAGGAGAATTGACAGATTGGAATTCAACGTCTTCATTGTCTATTTAAAGGCCTAAATAGATGCCTACTATTCTTTAAAAATTGGCAAGTACCCCCTGTAGTACCTCAAAGTACCCTTAGAGGTACTAGTACCCCCATTTGAGAAATACTGATCTAAATAAATTAAATACATGTTCTCAGTAATCACCACTCAATAAATCTTACACACAGTGTAAGACAGTAGAGCAAAATGGAGGGACCACCCAAAAAGCCAGACGAGATGATGCATTGTTTCTTTTATAACATTACCAGTGTGATGTTGTAAAGGATAAGCATAGTCACTGTATTTATATTCAACCGTAGGGCAGCCAGCTGTCACTGCCATCACAGTTGCAGTTTTGCATCAATTGTTCATTTAGACCTGTGAGAGTTTCTGTTATGTTTCTGTTTTTTTATAACTACGTCTATTAGTAAAAAGCATCAAGAGCTTTTGTTTATCAGGCACCATCTGTTGCTTACCTGATCGACAGGCGATATCCACGTCTTTCTCAAAGTCTGTCTGTAGGAACATGAAATGCGAATATTAATCCCTATTATATGTACAAAATAAACAGATCTTTATAGACAGAATTCAATATCATATGTATATCTGTGTATCTGTCTAGGGTAAATAGACTGATAGCCACATCGTGATGACCCACTGTTATACTGTTTATAAATGCTTGACATGGAAAAAGCTAATGTTTCAGTTTCTCCCTGCATCCTTCTTACAACATATTAATTAAACATCAATGGAAATGCAAGGGCAGCAATAATGCATCGTTGGAAAGCTTTTGAGCACACTGTTAATGGCGGCATTCAACCAGAGGGCCTGACACCATTCTACCAGTGTGGAAATGATTTCCCTCTGGGGGATATCAGAATACTAATGGCAGATCACTGGAATTGGCATTGTGCAAGATAAAGACATTTCAAAGGTTAGTCAGAGCGGTCTTTTATTAGCCCACCAACAGCATGGGGAATGAGCTAGACATGACAAACATGAACAGTAAGTTAAACCAAATAGAAACAGAGCACTGGTCTTAAGGCCAGTGAAAAGAGAACTGTCATTTAATGGAGCAACATTGGCCTTCCCTGCAGGCTACTGCAGCTCAACAGAAGCATTATTTGAAATAGCACGAATGCATCAGAAGCAATTAAAAGAGGCCAACTAAAAACAAAATCTAAAACATCAGCCAGTAGGAAATGCACGTGCATAAATCACTAGGGACAGCTGGGCCTACCATGATCTGAGCATGTCCATTAGGGAAGGTTCCCGTTGCGTCGGCATTGATTGGATCTTGGCAATTTCTGAGTCGACATCTAAAAGAATCTTGTACCTAGAGACAAGGAGAATCTCTTCAGTCACAACTGAGATTGTAGCATACACATACTTTGGCCAAAATGAATTCGATTCTGAACTTTTGGCAAGCAACAAATAATGTGCTCAAAACACTGAAATCACACCAAAGGAACTGTGCCAAAGGAACATTATTTTTATAAATGTGTGTCTTGAACTCACCTTGGAATATGTCTTTAAAATGTGGATGATTGACCTAAATGATGGATAGGCTACTACTGGATAACACTTAAGTGGATAAATACAGTATCAAAGTAATGGGAACTAATCTTGTGTGCGAACTAAATACCACCACTGATAACACAGTCTAGGGTCACAATTCCAATAAGAAAACTTTAAAATGCGCAAACCATAGCGGGGACGAGTTACACTATGTGCAGAAGAGAGAAGAACAAAACGGTATGTACCTCTCTCCTGAGGATACAGTGCACCATTACAATGACGAAGCCCTGCAGCGAGTCAAAAACAGCGAAGAGTATCTGAAACAGGATGGAGCGCTTGTCTGTCATGGCCAGCACTGCAGACATCCAGGTCAACGCTAGCAGAGGTAAAACAACACAGGAACTCCACAGGGACGCCCTAATAGAGATCAAGAGAGGCACAGGAAGGGGAAGGGGTAAAAGTAGGTTAATCAGCATTATAAACAACATAAACAATGGGAAACAATTTTATATTGGAAATTACAATGTGTGTGTATGATTACACATAGAATAAAATATACAGTGCATGTCATACATACGTATACATACTATACGTTGAGTAGAAGACACAATAGATACAAAACACATAGTATAAATACGTTTAAAAAGACAAAACATACACAAACATTGTATGTTTATATATAGATTTATATATAAATGTTTATATATAAATACAGTATATATAAATGTTTATATATAAATACAGTATATATAAATATTTACATTTGCATTTGCATTTTTTTTCTATGCACATATATTATCATGTGCATTAGCATGTCTGGGCTCAGTTTATAGTGGGTAATGCTGGTTGATGGCTCTCTAAAGGACAAGCCACCCGACTGCAAAACTCTACTGTAAGTCAAGTGTACCGTGGGTTATGGATGGCTCCAGCAGGTCATTAGCATAATGCTGCAACTGTCTTGAGAGTCAGCCCGACCTAGAGACGTGGACCTCGCTGAACATGCAGGACTCCCTGTACCATCATCTTATTGATTCAGGAGACTTTGAAAGGCACTTACATCGCATTGCTAGCTGTAGTTGCTGATAAAGCAGTTGTTGATACAACACCACATTTGGCACACTTGAGAGTTAATCCTGTATGCGGTTCACTCATCTGTCTGTGGGACAGAGAACATGACAAACATGACAAACAGCTCCAGCACGTCGACTCTTGATTTTAACATTTTCACGTAATATTTGGCACAGCAGGCAGAGCCAATATGTGGGCGTTTTAAGGGTTTTCATCTTGGACTGATTCTGCCAACGAAATACGACGCTACATCGCTCCCAAGAGAGATATGGCCTCTTTATATTTATGCTTCTAATTTCCTCTCAACAGCAAGAAAAGGGGGGTCTAAATCTCCATAAGGAACAACAATTCCAACCAAAGTGCACATTTATACTGTAATGTTCAAAGTGTGAGTGTATAAGAAGGAAAAATCACAAGTACTAACAGCAGTGTGCTGTCATACCCTGCGCGGTGTTTTAACTTCTTGTCCAGTATGCCATCTCTGGACACCAGCTTATTAAATACCAGGATACCAATCACCATATTGACCTATTGGTAGAGGGGAAATACAGGAGCATTCACTTAATGGACTGAATCACTAAAACACACTAAGTGAATCGTCCAGTCCCTTTACATCTGCCATTAACGTACGTATTATACATCCTGATTGTGTCCCTGTGTCCTTGCTAAAACACACATATTTAATTTGATTAAAAAATATATATTATATACCTATAAAAACAATTTAGCCATAACATTGGTTTGAATGTAATTTGTTAGTTTTATTTTGAATTTACCCTAAATGAACATCTATTAAACTTTGTTCCTTCTGGCTATAAAAAGGTACTTCCCCACTTTCAACAACAGTAATGACAGTAACGTACCAGAACTACTGCGGCTGCAGGTCCAACAAAGGCATATAGGAGGCCCCCTTCAAGAGACAGCCAACAGCTGCGGGAAAAACACGAAAATTCAGCAAAGTCCCATGAAGACATTACCATCAGGCAACAAATTAATGGTGCACGGCAGCATACAGTTGTATTCCTCTCAACTGTCGGGGGAATAGTGCCATATGGTTTGCTTCTCAGAGTTTCACAGGGAAATAAAACGCTAAAGAGTTTTTTAAGCATTGTTTACGCATTTATTATCCCGCCAGGATACAGCTCACAAGAAATTGGGGCTTTGGGGGCCTGTTCTCAAATTAGATTAGGGTTTATGTGAGGCTGGTTTAGACTTTTTCCCGTCAGTTCTCATGCTAGCAAACCAGTTGGAATCCAACTAGAAGAGAACCCTCTGAACTTTACATGTGACATTCATGTGTTTTTTTCTGTCGTCCACACAGTCTGAAAAACCATTAATGGGTACAAACCTATTGGATGAATATAGAAAAATAACGGTTATTTCAACAAACAACTTACTATTGGGGTGTCCCGTAGCCCTTCGCTTTTGTGAATCCCATTGAAACCGCCACCACTAAGGCTGGTAATCCTTTAAAAGAGAAGAAAAATCAATAGCGGTATGAGCAGGGCTGGTTGCTTGTCAAAACTGAAGGAAATTTAAGACCAGCGCTATACAGAATAAATAGGCTTCTATGCCTTTCAGTTATTAAAGGAAGTGCAGCCAGACTCACTCCATTAGAGGCTACAGACTGACATGGTTTTATCAACTATGTGCATCGGTATAGATTGTACACAGAATTTCAATCTATATATTGCATTACGTGCCAGTGGGCAACAGACTCCACTTAGTATTTGACAAAATGGCAGAATTGCACTGAATGTACAGTAGATATCCATAAAGGTGAAACTGTCTTCCCCAACCATATACTATGTATAGGAGGATTTTCACTCTTTTGCACCCTCAGTATGGATTTATGTAATGGGTTGTTGCATTGCATCTCGCGTGGAGTGTGCTGAGAATATTAACACCTTCCCTCTGAGTGCAGCCCAGGCTGGCTCTGCTGATGCAATCAGCTTCCTGGAGACACAAGGCATGCGGCCTGTGGCCACCTAATGTATCCTATCAGTGTCTGAAAGGTAAATGGTGCCTACCTAGCGTACGCCAAGATGTCATAAATGACCACATTGGCAAGCAGCATGGGTGACACGCTCTATTACAAACAGACTGGCTTTAGACTAAATACTGTATGAACATGAAACGTTTATCTTCTCATAAAAATACATTCTTCTTTGTTTGTTCGTTTTGTTCTGTATTGGTTTCCTGTGTCGTTGCAAGTTGCCATGCCATTGGATTGCAGAATGGTTACATATCATCTAATGGAGCTCTCAGTGTCATGCCCTGAGACATTGATTACCTTATTGATCATCAAATGATAATCTTTTATGTTTTTTTTTTTGTTTTTTCTACACCATTGGAAATGAGCTTTTGAATCCATTTCTTTCAGCAGGCAGTGGCACTGCAATGACTAAGAGAGCCTTGTTTGTTGCTAGGTAACAAGAATGAGGGTGGCTCTTTCGTAATCAAATAGCTTTTTTTG
This sequence comes from Percopsis transmontana, assembly GCA_025447815.1. Lineage (NCBI taxonomy): Eukaryota > Metazoa > Chordata > Actinopteri > Percopsiformes > Percopsidae > Percopsis > Percopsis transmontana. The sequence goes on along the minus strand of JAOEHI010000007.1, from coordinate 4,404,876 downwards.
TGAAGATATCTGGAGTCTGTAAGTAAGAGCACTTTGGATACAGATTCAACATTTTATTTAATATCATTTACACCTTATGAAATGATGACTACCTCCCTAAAATGTGCATTTTATAATCCATATGCTTTTTATCTGCATGTTTTTCTCACTAGAAGTTGTCTTGTGCCATTCTTTCTTGTTAGATGCTATATATTTATCACGTTAGGCTTAAGTTAGACTTCCAAACTAATCTGTCTAATGGCCATAATGGGCAGAATATACAGAAATACAAATATATAACTTTATTCTATTTGGTTAGTTATAATAAGTTGTTTGTGTTAGACACGACAATATAATTTGACAGAGTAATATATTGTTTAAAACATTTCATTGTCCTGTAAAAGCTCCGTTCTCATGTGAATAAGGTCCCACTATAGTCCACATGGATCCCACATAAGGATATTGTAAAGTGTTAGCATAAAACAGCCAGGGCGTCTATATCTCCCGCTGGGCAAGACCAGAGCATTAGCCAAGCATCAGAGAGTGTGAAAGGGCCTCAAAGATGTCACAACAGAGAACCTGTCAGTAAGAAGACACAACACTCCCGCCGATCGAGGACGGAAGACTGGAAACCCCTAAGCCATGGGGGAGGTACTGTATGGGGAGAGATGTTAGATGGGCTTTAGGAATCACACTGCTCACCCCATCCCAGGCAGAGAAATCGTTTGCGGATGAGCCTGGTCCGAACCTTCCCCGTCACGGCCATGTAGGACTGCCAAGCCTCTGTCAGGACCCAGCAGAACGATGCCAGGAAGAAGAAGTGCAGAAAGGCTGTCGTCATGGTGCAGACACCCTTTAGATACAAAGGAGGAAATGCATCACTTTAGCTTCACACAAAGGTTTGATCTGACAGGAACGCTGCATACTAGATTAATAAAATGCACTGTATCTGGCATGATAGCATAACACTGCGTCGGCTTTACAATGAAATGCAGATTCCAGAAAACAATGCCCCCCTGCTGCTAAATATCAATAGTGTTCCATTATCTCATTTTGTCATTCAGGCAGCGTATAGACTACTTTTGTTACACATTAGGTATCATTTCAAGTTTAAATTGGTCATTTTGGAAACACTTTTTTTCCCTTTGAGTTGAACATTCTGTTTATGTTTAAACTTTTTTTTCCATTTTTTTCCCTCCTAGAGTGGAATATTGGCTAACTGTTTTCAAAATCACTCCAGCCCTTTCAGGTCCCCTCAGACAACACAAACGACCACACAACTGGAAAAACTATTCTGTTGGACATAAAGAAACAAGTGTCTGCTTCAATTACATGGTTGCAGCGAGGCACTGGTAATGATGATGTTAGCTAGGCGCGCCGACATAGAATGATGTGATGTGGTATTCTTCTGCACTAACCCTCATTAGTATGCTACTGATCCTACCTGGGGGCGTGTGAACCAAGGTCAACCGTTTTACACAGAGAGGAAGGTAACAAACCACAACGCTCCTCAACTGCTACATAATATGCACATTAGGCTGGCAGAGAGTGCCTTAGAAGCTGACAATAGAACAGTGTTTTCCTGCTTCATTAGCCAGTTCATTATTGTCCCAGACCGAAAAGTGCCTCCAAATGAGGGTTTAAAGAGAGGATTAGAAAATAAAGATGTGTCTTTAAGAATCCTGCCAATGAGCGCTGACATTTGCAGCGAGTAAGTAGAGATTAAGCTGTTTCAGTTCGGGGCCACTGACTATTTGTAGTGGGAAGCGCTGGTAATCTGAAGGGTACCGCACAAAGAGACCACGGTTGAGTGTATCTACTCCTCCCAGGCCGTCCATACCACACTGTGAGATCTCGTATAGTTTACACCCCCACTGAGAGAAGCATGCTAAACCCATCCAACCCCTGTAGTGTAGTGGAGCTCATGGGGGACCGTGATTCCACTTTGTCAAATAATAATGAAAAGCGTTTACCTACAGTACATAAGGGATATTAATTATATGATATAAATGTATTTAGCGACTGCATGGCTGCGTTTACAATTATTTACATTGTTATGCATGTATTCCCATTATTATCCCCTAAGTATACAAAACACTGATTGATGTGTGATAGCCGAGGTATAATGTATAATACACATTACAAATGTTGCACTCAGGTCCCAAGTGTGAATAAAAAAAGAATGAAAGAAAATACCAAGGTAAATTATTTGAGATGAACTACAGTGAGTTGAGCTGGGCTTTTAAATCGTAGCATCACATTATTGAAGTAAGTCCTTGGTCAAATAAATGTACAGTACTGTATGTGTATAGCAGTACATTCTTTGGGTTTCTGAACATATCATAATAGGTAGGGATACAGCATAAACCAAGCCTGAAATCATGTTGAAGGAGGATCCAGGTGCCAGAGGAAATATTCATTATCTATCCAATTATACAGTAAAATGTGCAGTAATTAGTAGTCATCAGGTTTCTTATCAAAACACCAGATCAAAACAGTGTGATAGACTACTGTAAATATTATTCCTATTATATAGGATGATTCAAGCTTACTCAAGACTCTTATTGTTTGCTACTGTACATGCAAATGCTACTTATAATTTGTGGGATTTAAATGCCTATTATAGGATGATTAAATAGGTTAAGATATAGTTAAAATACTTCATTTTTGCATGAATATTAATGTAATGTAATAAATAATGTAAACTCTCATGTATAAAAGCATTCTTGGTCTTACACACTGCATATCAACGAATCATTGCTAATAAGGAAATGACAAGAGAGATTGAATCTAAATGTTTAACTTTTGGCTATAGGGAGGAATTTATCATTTTTAATAGTATGTTGTAAAGAAAAACCATCAGTGCGAGATATTGTCTTGGATTGAGAGCAATATAAAGCCCACACTATTCTCCTCTGTGAGCTATAATCATGATTATGTCTCAGTTATGTCACACGGCAACAAAACTTTCGCACACTCAAACCTTCTAAAATCTATTGGAGGGTTTCGAGTAGCTTGTGTGCTGTCCGAGGTGCTGAAAATAGAGCAGGGCTTGTTTCCTGAAAACAGGTCGCATGCATCACTTGTGTTTTACGGTTCACTAAGCAACACCACTGGAGGACAACAGTGAGAATCTATACAGTCAGCTGAGCTGCATCACCTTAGTGGCAAGTACATGTACTCTATATGTGAAGGGAAATCGTCACTCGCGTTATAATACACTGTGGGCAGTCGTACAAAGAAATGGGAGGTTGAAGCCCTGAGCGCACGCTGCCCTTTAGAGAGGCAAACGCCAGTGAGATGTGGAGCTCACTATGTCAGTATCCATGGAAACAGAGGAACTGAGGAAGGACCACTTTGAAACATTGCCGAGCTGACGTACATGGACTGAAAATCCAAGGATGTTTCCGAGTGGCCCGGCTAAGATAAGACCTGGGCCCAGTTCTATTTGGTCTCGGGTATCCTCAGGTTGGCCTGCTAAATAAACTACACGCTTTTGCTCCATAAAGCTGTAGACCCAATAAAATGAACAGAGGCTTGACTGTTGACAGTTCTTTTATATCTGTGTGGAGACCAGTTGCTGTGGTCTGTGAATTCTGCTCCTGGAGAGAAGCACACTAAATGCATTACATACATTTACAGCATATTTGTCTTAATGTGATCTCTGAATCAGTACAGAAAGGATGGCTTTATTCTAATTGGAAGAGCCTTGAAGTGCCATGTACTGTTATATTGTCAGCAAGTCTGCCCCTGATGACCATAGCTGTTGCCATTGGTTCTATATCAATTATTTAGTAGCCATTTACTGTAGACATAAAGCTTAGCTTCACCTTGAATACTAATTGCAGATCAAATCTCTCAATCTTAGACCTTCATACAGTAAAGACAGTACAGACAGTAAAGCTTGCTGGGTTAAGAAGATGCTACATCTAAACAGTAATAGTTTAGAAAGAAGTGGAATGACCTGTGTACTTTTGTGTGTACGAGTACGTTTGTGGCAAGGTGACACAGGACATATGCTAGGGTTGAGCTTTCCTCATGACTAGCTGCAGTTTGAATTGTCTAAGATGTCAGAGGAATTGTGCAAAGCCGACTCCCCTCAGCTCATTACATTTCAAGGAGCCTTGTTAACGGCTAAGCATCCTCCATGAATAACAAACAAACACCCCACTGGGAGAAGCGAATCAGAATGTGGAAGCTAGACCTTGGTGACAAATCGCTCTAAATGTGCTAGGAATCCCTATATTGCTAATATTTGCTGTCTACAACTGTCTCCACAACCTCACCTGCTACATATTTCTCATGTATTACCATATAGTAACTTGGGTGGAAACAGTACTGTGTGTATACATGTTTAGACAAGTATGCGCATATGTAAACTCTACAACAACACAATTGAGTGCCACAAATAATACTGCACAGCTATCAGTCTTTAAATGCATTTACAAAACAGAAATATGCATGTCAGTGATCATGCTCACATAATAGAACCGGTGACAAAGCTACGCATCAACTAGCATCCTGGGTTCTTTATTATCTTTTGTTAATAGTATAGGACATATGCCATTATGACTGCCAAGATGACAAAGGGCCTAGGCACCAACATCCTTGCCCCCTAAAATATCCATATATTAGTTCTTAATATGGGCTGTAAATTTAACATGGCTACAATCTATTACAAGAAGCTGACTGGCGTCATCAGTCTACATTACCTGCCAAGGTAAACTCTGCATGTTGCCATTCAACCAAAAAGAACACAGGCAGGACAAAGCATATCACACATGGGCAAAGACTCGTTAACTTCCTGTTTTCAAAGGATTCTTCCACATCCAAGAGACTAGTCCTATTTGACAAAGAGCAGCTCTGTATGTTGTCAATTACATACACTTCTTGCAAGAGATAGGCAGTGGGAGACAGCCTGGTAATTAAACCCACACAGGGTCCATGTTTTTCTCTGCCTGCAACGCCACCACTCAAACACACGATTTGGTGCTTTATGAAACAATGGAAACCTATCTCAAATACTGTTACAATGGGGCGAGTAAGAGAAGAAATTAGCTAATAACAAATGCATTGTGTAAGAAGCCTTACCTACAGCCCCATGGAGACAAGGCAAATGCACTTTATTTTTAAATTGATTTGACATACAATAATGGACAAATGTACCTTTAAAGGTCTATATTACATAAGTAGAATGAAAATGAAGACATGCAGATACATAGTGCCTTTTTAATCTTCAGATGTGTAAAGAAGAAGCTAATGTATCTATGTTAACAGAATTTGCCCTTTAGGGATACATTAGAGCTAACTAAATCTACAAGTTACTCAAATATTTATGCTCCTGACTTGGGGTGAGGATCACTTTTCCATGTTTGTTATTTTTTGCAGAAAAACTAATCTCTTTGCAGATATCAGAGACCTATAAGTGTTGTCTAGTGAATATTCCCTGTAATGTGGTAATGGAGATGGGGGATGACAAGAGCCTTGATTAGATCTGACAAGCCTTCAAATCAACACCAGAAACAGCTTTCTGCCTCTGTGGCCTTGGATATTCACATATCTGGGTAGCACACAGATCCATTCATTTGTGTGAGTGTGTGCTGCAAATGTAAATGATATGTGCCTTTCGACAACACAAAATAATTACTTCTATTAATGAAATTGCAATAAATGATCTACTAGCTAAATAGCCGCGCTTGTGCTCGCATTGGCTTCAAACCATTTGAGCCAAACAGAAGTGGTTCATTGTTTGAGACATGAGTTTTATACATATCCCTTTTCCACTTAAGTTTTATATGTATCGTTTTCCACAAAATTTTTTTAGATGTTGAAAATTAACCAATTATTGACGGTTTTGAGGAGTGAATGATAACTTTCGAGTAATGTACTAAAAATGCATAGGTAAAGTAACCTTATGACATAATGCTGTCCTTATTCTAAGAGAATGTTATTTTCTTGCAAAAACTGGTGGTTAACCAGTTAAACTGTTGACAAATGTACTAATTGTACGTCACTTTGGATAAAAGCGTCTGCTAAATGCTGTAAATGTAAATGTAAATGTAAACCAATTGGTAAATACTAGTTATTGTTTTACAACTTCAACCATTTTAACAAATGGAGCTCAGTGATACAGTGTGACCCTGATAAAGGTAAAGTTATATTGAGGATTTGCCTGTAAAATAAAACCTCTGTGTTATCGGGCATTGTGTAATTCTGCAATGCTGCCAGCTCGCTGAGAAGTGGTTCTATGTGGGCAGCTTGTAAATCCATACAATGGTTTGCCAAACAATCTTTTACATTAGCTGCTTATTTACTGGCCAGTTACAAAGTTGCAGGGAGGCAGTGATACATATTTATTGGAAACAATTTTCCTAAATTGTGGGCGGGCTTTTGTATTCCCCAAGCTGCCTAGAGTTAAGCTTTGGTACTCATTGAGATATCTGAAAAATATGTTATCCTTCTATGATTCCCACAAGTCATTTCAGTAATGCACTCTGCACAGTAAATCTAGGTAAGTAAGCAGTTTTTATCCTCCAACCCTCCTCCGCTGGGTTTTATAGTCACCATTAGTGAGTACTTCCAAAGAAGGCACCACAATAACTTCATTAGGTCTGATTGACCTGTGCATCATGCCTCCTTCTTCACCGTATCTAACGCACACCAGAGTTGAATCTCAACTATGCTGCTTTCGTAATTGCTGTGCCATTCCTACAAAATATAGCAATAAAACTGACATCTGTATTTTTTCCAATGTTATTTGCCTCACAGTTTCTGTCTTTTCTTTATTCGTTATTGTTTTTGTTGACCAGTTGTAATAGCCTACAACATTATCCCTGCCTCAATGAAGACAATGTCCAGCTTACTAAAGAAATGTCCCTACTCAAAACACATCTACATGTTACCGAGTCATTCAATTATATTGTATTTGTATGAATGTGTTTGTCATATGAGAATAAAACACAACAGAATACTGTATACTTTGCTCTTTCAATATCAATAACTGAGACACTGTTTTGCAAAAAAACAGAGCCAATGTGTCCTCAGTTTTCTCAGGTGAATAGGAAATCCTGCACATTCAAATGTCAATCTTTTGATAATGTACAATTGTCACATGACTCACATATGATGAATAGGTTAAATGGCATAGTAAGATGAATATAGGTTCTCACTGAGCACACAATTCTAACATAAATATTGCAAATGGACACTGCATGTGACAAGAAGTGCTTAGAAGATTAGTTATTCTGGATTAAAGGACTCAAACAAAGCAAAGCAACACAAGCCTACATCTTACCATTATTTGGATTAGGTTAGTTAAGGGGCTGGATACTCTAGTGGCCCTGGAGTTGGCCTACCTATAAGCATCCTCGAGCGAGATGTCTAGCCCTTATCTGCTCCATGCAATACTTGTACTGATTAAAAGCTAGCTGCAAGTATTTTTCTACTGTATTGTACAGTATTGAAGCAGGTCTATGTTTAGGCTAATATCTTTATGGTGTAGGCCATCATTAGGACGTAGGCTGAGTACATTTTAAATTGACACTTACCGCATTGTGGGTCTGGGTTTGTCCAACAAGGATTAATATGTTCGAGCAGATTATGGACAAGCAGAAGTTGATTAAAATGATAGATCTTTCAGATCGAATATATCTAAACAAAGGAGGAAAAAATAGGGAATTTACTCAATACAAGTTATAAATATGACAATATTGCTGAAACATCCTATATTACAGTTACTGTAAATTGTCGGACTTGATCAGATTTTAAATCTGCAACATGTTCCTAAATAGTACGAGACGAAGGATATTTATTTATGCATAATTGCTGAGAATTATCATGGTTGGATGTGTTATAATTACCTCCATAGCACAGCATAGATCACTGTCAATGTGATCAAGGCGAGGCATGATAAACCACAGCCAACTATCAGTGTCACAGATGGGACCCCTGAGTACTCCATGGTCTGTAAAGGAGACAAACCGGTCAGTGGGAGGTTTGATGTAGTACACGAGTCTGTACTCCTGTCCAGAGAGACCATTTTGAATAGTCCATAGTGGATAGCTTAATAGACTGGAGGTTTGTGGGAAATGAGTAGGTTGGAATGTCAATAAAAAAATACATAATTAAAAGCAGTATTGTTCCACATATATTCCATGTTTTACTGGTACAGATGGTACAAAACAGTGCAGACTATGTGTATACTTAGCAACATACAGTTAAAAACCAACAGCTAAGAATATACAGTCCTTTCTGTCATAACATGCAGTGGTAATTAATCAGGCTGTGAGTTAAAACAGGCCAGTAACGCAAAGCAACCTGAGATATGCAGATAAGGTGTTACATACAGTATATTACGACCAAAAAAGGTTGTAATATAGGCTAGGCTGCTGAATGTATGTACATTTGCATTTTTTTCCCTATGTTAATATGACTACAGTGATGCTTGTAAGCTACTGTATACTATAAATTAAGTAGTGTTTTACTGTACTGAAATATATAATATAACATGTAGTGTCAGATTCATACATGATGACATAGCATGATTAAGCAGTCTGTTAGCACCAATACAATTATCATCAATCTTAACTGAATTTTCATTGGTGGATGAGAAAAGACAGATTGACTCACAGACACACAGATCATCCTGCACACACCCACCCGTACACACACACACATGCACACACACGCACAGGCACGCGCTCTCCCACGCTGCAGAGTTATAAAAATATATTAACAAACTAGAATGAAGACCATTAGCTTTGCAATCGAGTATCTTAATAGGATTATTTCACTCCAGCTTCCAAATACCCCGAACATGCAGCCACGGGCTATTTTTCTTTTAATATGGCCTATAGCATCATTATCAAATGACAGATCAATGGTACTTACTATTTCTCTTGGTTGTTGAGCCAAAATGGCGAAGGTAGATACACGATCACATAAGCATTTTGTATGGGAGGCATCTGTAAGCACGGTTTTACATCCTTTTGCAGACCAGGTTCCCCAAGAATCGTTCCTGTAAGGAGAAGTGAGAGGTAATGAGGCTAATTCCAGCGGCTGCGCGACTTCGCACGACTTTTAGACATCCGTCCTGATTTCATCAACAACTGTGCTGTCTATGGAATATCGTATAAAAAAAGCGAATAGCTTCATCGACGCGGCTTTTTAGAAGGCTACAACAAGCATTCAGCTGTAGCTGAGAAAAAGGCTGAGACACAGAGGAGGGGGAGGACGGAGCGGCGAGCTGTCCAATACCGAATGGTGCTGACTGATTCTCTATACGCACATAAACGGCAACAATGGATGTCATAATACATAACAATATCCATTAGTCCTTATAGATAAGCGAAACTGTCATATTTACCCGTGTTTTGCTTGCGTGAAATTCTTTTCGTCTACGAGTTTCCAAACGATAGGGTATAGCCTACTGTATTTTTTCTCGGAATGCTCGTCTGTCTTATTATTTCTGTTATTTTGCTTAATGTCCCGCGAATCGTTATAATTAGCGGTTTTTTGATGCTTCCTAAGGGGGATTTTCACCCTGGAAACGGTGGACAGCATCAGATTGATACTCTGTTCATCTGTGCTGCTGTAAGAGGGGGAGGTTGTTTCGGTCAAAACTGTTAGTTAATTAAATCCATTATTTAAACGATTATAGTGATAACCATGGGAAGCGTTTTGTTTCGAGATATCTAAAAAAAAAATCGTATCACTCCTGAGTTGACACTCCCCTATTAGAAGTATTTGACAAAAGGCATCGCAAAACTACTAGCCCACCACCCCGTGTAAGCAGCGCAAATGGTTGCAACCAGCCCCCACCACGCTAGCACACACACTGGTACGTGAAATGAAAGGAGCGCATCTCTTGCATTTGCCATTAGCTCTATCTAATTTTAAGTCTTTGAAATAACTAAATTGATTGAGCAGCAGTTTTGAACGACTGCTTTATTTTATGTCAAGCGCAAGCCTTGTCACGCGCACACGTACAGACCAGTGTACACAAACGCACACAGCAACAAACACCTGTTGGTGTAATGAACCGCAGTCTACTCCAGTAGGCTATACATAACCTGTATGAAAGATACAGTGCGCATTTGTTAACATATTTTTTCCATAGAAAGGCGGTTACGCAGTCTTGGCAGCTATAAAGACAATGGTGCTACTGTACCAACTGAAGTAAAAGGCCTCAATGTGTAATTTCAATAAGGCAAAATCAATAAGTATTAATCACGTGTAGGATTGAGTGCCATTTGTGGAGCCCATTGAGTATTCCACTTGCATGAAACAAAACATCTGGGAATGCTTTATAAAACAATGGCTGATGAAAGATCTTTCACTTATCTCTCCACCAACCCCCCAACCCCTCCTTTTAAATAGCATAAGTACAAATGCTAATACAGGAATACATCATGATGGCTATTTTCCAATAACAGGTCAAACTCCAAAGCCTTGAACCGGGACCTAGACCCTGTTTAACAAGTGCGTAAGGCTGCTGTTTTATCTCAATGCTTTAACGAGTATGGCAAGCACATTATTTTAGTTTTTCAAATAAGTAAATAAGTAAAATGAAGATCAAATCGCCTCAGATGCATCATTTGATGCATCTTAAAAGCCAACTTGATACTGTGTAGAGAGACCTCTCTTGGCCATCATCTTTACTTTGACAGACAGTTCTGGCACTGGCCAACACCATGACCAAACACTAGCAAAATGTAGTTGGCAGTGCACTTGAAATGAATGTAAGAACTGCTGTGATGTTGCCATGTCTCCTCGATGACTTTGGTATAAAGCAGACACTTCCTTGGTCTCCACTGGACACTGGGATCTGTGTCTCAGTTACCTTACACCTACACGTGCTGTGAGATGTTTTCTGCTTCACAAATTACCTTCCGTGCCGGCAAGGGACCTTGACAGGGGTAGCTCCCTCTTGGGACTTAATGTGAGCATTTTGACGTATTGTCTGACCTTATCAGGACACGGTGGCCTCGGAATCCGAGAGGATGCGACACAGTGTTGAAGCTGCTAAAATTCCAGTCCAACCACATAATTGTTGGATAACCTCCTTTGTGTTGGATTAATTTGGGGAGATGGATTTATTAACACTGAGATCTACATGAAGAGTGAGTAGAAGTTTGTTGTTTATTGTATTGTGCATGGCAAATACAAATCCATTATATTTTTGAATTGAGTCCATTTTAAGCAGTGCTGCAGCAATGACTCTATGAACTTCCATTCTTGTCCTGTGCCATGGTGGTGTGTGCACAGTTTAAAGTTGGATCGTGATTTTTTTATATGTTAGCTTGGTTAGCATGACTGTGCTATGGACAGTTAATCGCCAGCGTGTGTGGTGCACATAATTGCTGTCATTCCAATTTAAGAATCATAGGCCCTTTGGTCAGGTCACTGCCTCGAAAAGCATTCCTAAACTGAATAGAGTATATCTCCAAAACTACAAGGGCTATACAGATAATCTAGGTACCAAAAGAAAGGTAACACCTGTGAGATTGCTCTGGAGGTGTGGATGTCACTGTGGATGTTACTGGGTCAGAGTACATGAAGCTAGAACACAAAATATATGGAAGATTTAATTTTTGCCTGACAGAAAGATCATGTTTTAGAATGAATATTTTATTGGAATTATGCAGCAGCAGCCCCAAAACACAAGTATATTTAGGCAGATTTACAAATGGAGAAATTTTTATGCTGTTAAAATTGCAAATAACTCCATAAATGCATATTCTTGTAAATGCAAGTATATGTATAAAGTACTTCCTGAAACGCCTTCAAGACAAAACATTTGTTGACTTGAATGCAGCACTGCCCTGGAAGGGCCGTGTGCAAAGGTGTGCACTGCCATAGAAATGCATGACAAATACGCAGGCTGATATCTGACAACCCATTGGTCAATTTTTACATGTGACCCCTCTATTTAAACGGCAGAACCAATCTAATATTCTAACAGACTGTCAATGCAGTGCGATTGCATTCTGGGTCCAAACGATAGCGATATGCACACTGTTGTGATCGAAAGCCACTACCCACTTCATATGCAAAACACTTCCTGGGTCATGTTTACAAACCAGAAGTCACTGAGATCGACTCAAAATGATAGAGCGACTATGGGTTTTACGTTACAAGTGGTCAAACAAACAAAAAAAACAAAGGTAAGAAACAGTTTGTTGTTGTTATTATAATAATGGAAGTTTGTTTATGTATGTTCTTTTATGGATAGTACAATAAGTGTTCGTGCATAAAGGTTTGCGATATGCTTATTTGTTTGTTTAGGGTTGGAAATATTTTTAATTTGGGAAACAATGGGCTCCATAGCTTCACTGTTGAGACCCTTCTCGTTCTAATGGTGTGTCACATGACTGTTTTCACATGTTTATAGGGCTTACGACTTCATTGTTTGAGAGAGAGGGAAGGGTGACCCCGGATCCGGGGCATCTCGGGAAGAAGAGGATTTAAACCCCCAAAAATGTCCATGATGCCATTCTGCTATTTCTAGTGAGCAAGAGCATGGCATATGATAATATGATTTTGGACCTTGACATAATTTCCCTCTCTTTTTTAATTATGCCTATATGAAGAACATCTCAACCAGTTTTTTCATACAGGTTGGTATCGTCTTAGTGACATCTGTACTGTTCTGTTCAATTATACTGGGCTATTGTAGTCCACAAAATTGAAAAATGCAATTGCCAGTGGCATTTGTCCTGTGACATTTATCTTGCAATGATTCATGTTTCTACATAGATCCTATTAAGATGTTTTCTATTATAGCGAAATGCAGAGGCTAATGTTCACACATTAAGTAAGTTTGGGAGCTTATATCGTAGGACTATAAGACAGTTTGAGCAGGGCTCAGATACTGATATTTTTGTTACAGTATGGGTATGTATGCCATGACCATATCTTACTATTAGGAAAAATGGAGATTGGTATTTTACTAGAAAATTGGGGTGGGGGTGCAATACAAAAATACTTTTGCTCTACCCTGTTGCCACATGGTGAGACCTAAGGGCTAATGTGAAAGTGTAAGATAAGTGTAGCATCATTAACTGGGTGCACGAGGTCCTGGGTTTAGCCCAGAGGAGCTTGAAAATGTGTAGTTAATGTTTTCACATGTCTTGCTAGCATTCATTTGCCAGTGTCAGTGATTCATTTCAGGACAGATGGTGGAGTGCACACTAGTAGTTTGAAAACTACACATACTCATTTAATTCCACTGTGTTTTAACTATCTATTTCTAATTTATCTGCTGAATAAGTTAACACTGTAGATCTAGACTGAATCTGGCATTCATTAACAGTATACATCTTCATAATTAGAACTATGAGTAACAAAGCAATTGATGAGCCATCTGTAGAAATGATTTATAACTAATACATTATTGTTAATCATTCATCTGTGTCCTACTCTGTTTCATCTGTTTCATTCACTTTTGCTGCTTAATGCACACAGTTGTGACATTTATGCTGAACTAACATGCCCACCTGCTGCCATAGGATTATAGTAGTGTGTACAATATGGCATTTAAAATGCCTCAATGACAGACATTATTTTTTGCAGAGATCCCTAGAAAAAAAGTGCCCCTTTTCCATGTCCATTTTGCATACAAGAATAGGCTTGAATTGTCATAACTGACTGACTGGCTCTGTATCTGAATGTAAATTAACTTTGTTTTACAATAATTGTAGATACATTGGATTTGTCTAATATCATTTTATTGTGTGTAACATTAATGAGACAAACTTTCTTATGGATAACTTCTGTTTTCTACTATACTACTATACGACTATACTAAAACTAGGTGTTGGAAATGCAGGGTTTGTTTCTCTCTTCATATGAAACATGTTTTGTTGGTTCTGTCTATTGTGCAACTCTCATTAGCAGGGGCTTATAACTGTTTGGTAATACCAGGGAACCACCAGGGATAGTTGCCATGTCTTCTCTCCTTTGGCTTTCTTGCCATGCCATGGCCTGTCTGGCTCAAGACCATCATCTCCAGATGTCTGGAGAAGCAGGCCAAATCTGGTTAGAAGAACACTGCTCGAGCAAATGAGCTCCCTTGCCACAAGCTCTGGCACAGTATTCACAATTATTGATTCAAGACAGCACCTCGAGGTAAACATGATCATGTGTGTAAAATTTCACACAAAAGGGAAATGAAAAAGTTCATCATCCCTCACAGAGCCAACCAGCTGCACCAAATTACACCACGGTGCTCCTTCTCTTTTAAATGGGCCAAAACTACAATGGGGAAAAAGCCAACATATTGTAATTCATCTGCACAATATTATGAGGTTTCATTCATGTTAACTGGGTCTTGTGAATCATTTGGCAAACTGATAACGTTCCTTTTTTTGGGAAAACCTTTCTTACTGTATGTCTACTGATGTATTGTAGTGTCAGTTGTTTGTTTTTTTGCCTCACTGTACACTGTTATGCCTTGTTGCATTCATACCACTGGCAGGATGTATTTAAATAGTTCAAATTATTCTCAAGAGGCCAGAGTTGGATTCAATAGAAATTTAATTTAGTAAATGGTTTCCAGTTTTTCTTATCTATCAGGAAACATGGGAAAGCCTTGCTCCTTCTCTCATTACTGCAGGGCAACAGACTAATTTCTCATATATTTGAGTCATTAAAATTAAATGGCACAGTGTAAGGTGCAATGCATTGTTGTTGTTTTTATAATTTTGTCTGCATGATAGCCAGTGGAGGAAAACTGGAAGTAAACCAATGCTTGTCACAATGACCACAAGCAACCTTATAACCAACCGCTCTGGTGGCACATACAGTAGTATAAAACTGTGGTTTCATAGTTTTATACTATGATTGCAAGTTTGGCAACTTGAAGTGCTAAAAATTGATAAACAATGTTTTCACTTGTTCAATCATGGTAAAGTAATGTTAGCATTTTAAATTTGACCCTACAGTACATCCAGCGCAAAGATTTAGTGTGAGCCACCCACATGAATAGTAACAGCAAAGACTCTGATGAGAACATAAAACCACATGTTGTGTATCGGACCACGCAGAGTCAAATACAGCAGGGGAAAAAAACAGACGAAGGCAAAAGAGAAAATGCAGCGCTCCACTTGTGATCAACATTTTCATTTGTTTCACTGAGCACTGTCATTTGGTTTGAACCAATGTGGCAGACAGATGGCATATTAGCCCCTCAATGAGCCCTCAGAGTGGCTGGTGTTGTATAATAAGGACAAGCCAACTGACTGTAATGGAACATAATCATCATAGTCATTCTGCCATACTATGATTAAAACGAGGCACACCATGGTTTTCTATTAAACAGACTAAAATTAAGACAATATTTAACAGAGGAGACCCTTGAAACTAGTCCCAACAAGCACCGCACAACACATATAATATGTTATAGCTGAATTTTTTTTAAATAAAAATTAAAGGCTGTAACACTATATAAGGGATAACAAACTTAACAAAAATGGCATATTTATGGCATACAGTATAAATAGTAGGCTATAAGCCTACTAAACAAATGTATTTTACTATTTATTTACCCTATCACATATACAGTATAATTGCTCTAGTAACTACCAAATATAACTTGTACTTGTATTTGTACTTTAAACAAACAAAACTACAATAAACAACTGACTTAAAATCAAACAAAGGAGACCTGCACTTGTATACAAATATAGCGTACATACTGTATGTAGATAGGTTTAGGCACTAAATTCTTGTCAGTGGCTGTACAGCTGTTGGACTGCCTACTGCGCTATGCGCTATGCGCTATTTAGTCACCCTGCTAATTAAGTAATTAGGCTATGTGCATTTTTGAAGATAAAGCAATTATGCAATTGTACCACTTAGCGCAAAGAATAAAAATACTTACACAGCAATGTATAAAATACAGCAATGTATTCTTTCTTTTCTTTTTCTTTTTCTTTGGGGGGGGGGGATTAATGAACAAAAATGCTAAAGTGTCCACTTACATTATGTTGCTATCCCACAGTGCGCAGTAAGGATTCAATGTTCCCTGGAAGACAGAAAAGGGCATTGTGACTATGTTTATCATCCTCATCATCATCATCGTGGTCATCATGGCCATCATTATTATCATGATCACCTCCATTATGAATCAATTGCATGTTTGTCCTTCAATAAAACCACCAGAGGAGCCTTTCGTGGGTCACATAACAACCATTACATATACTGGTATTACATGTACGGTATTTTATCACCTTTCATAATAACTTTTAATAGCATGTCCCCCAACTCTCTTTCTCTCACATATATGCCAACACGTGTGTATGCGAGGTCTCAAAATAAAGGATTGGTCTTCCAATTATGACTGTACTGCAATGTGCTGGTCTGGCACCGGGTGCCGGCAATTATCTAGACACCTGCATAGAAGACCTTCATGATTACGGCCAACATGCTGTATTCAGAATGTAGAGAATAGAGAACAAAGACAGAAAAGCTTGCACACAAAGAATAACAACAATCAAACAAACGCAGAAAACATGCGTATCGCCGCACGGCGCCAGGTGGCAACGAACCACTGAGATAAATTGATGGGGAACAAGATTAACTATTTCTTAGAAAAAAAAAACCCAGACATGAATCATAACAAAGTCGTCCTTCAGAAAAATATGCAGCCCTTTTCAAGTCTGTAAGTGTAATTAAATGAATACGTATTTGGCATGCATGTATGAATAGTAGCCTTCTGGATTCTTCAGAGTTAACTATATAAAAAATGCTGTAGGTTCTTGATGACAAACACCCTAAAGACCCTATCGAGAGTTTTAAAAATACTTGTAATACGTAATAGTATTTTTTTTTTATAGTAGCATGTTTTTCCAGTTACATGAGGATTAACTACAACAGTTGTTTTCTAAAGGTAAGTTAAATGTGCTACATTGCTGGAAAACTGCTGTATAGTAGTAATCGAATCAAGTAGGAATCAAGGGCTTTCTTATCAAGATCAGACAAAGCCAAATTTTTTGTGGGAATAACAATGGTACATTTGGATGGAGTAGTGTTTTCAGAACAAGCTGTCATGTCCATATATTTTTACAGCAGTCTCTTTAACAAAATGCAAATACCCTCTATCCATGACAGCTCAACCGGAAGTTTGCCAGGACATGTTATGGTTTGGGCCTCCATATTGTCCCAAACACCATATTTCCAAAAGGTTAACCTTTATTTAGCCCAGAAGTGCTGCCACCAGTGGCTGGAAGCTATATAAATGATTCAGTAAATGATTTCTACACTACAATATATGGTGGACTGTGAATTTCTGTCCCTGGCCACCAGTGGTAGAACTGAGGGCACAAAATAAAATGTATATATATATATATATATATATATATATATATA
>JAOEHI010000007.1:4332442-4385652 GCA_025447815.1 Percopsis transmontana | reverse complement strand
GTGAAGGTCGGTCCCGGGCCCCCCGGGGTCGACCCGCGGGCCCACCAGACACGTTCTATATATATACATATATCTATATATATATATATCTATATATTTTTTTTTTTTTACAGCTTTCTCATGATTGTTTGACTTTTGTAATATACACCACGCACTATAGTAAAGGGCTAGGATGCTTACATTGGTCAGGTGAGCAAGCTCAATCTCTATGTGAGACTCTGTTGCCTTGGTTTCGGGCCTCACTGTTACTGCAATGACCTTGGAGTTGACAACAGTGTGGTTCCTGTTTAAAACAAAACAGATGTCAAAATAATTCATCCACAGGTGAAATCAATAACGTTCCCTTGGATACTGCCATCATGCAACAGTGATTTAATTTCCCTTAAAAAACATGCTGGAAACACTGGGGTTCATCATTGAAAAGTACCAGCAGTACGCTGGTAAGTGTACCTCTAAATAACAATGAATTACTAATTCAACTAACTAGCAAACAACACACAAAATAAAAATAAAAATCAAAGACTTATCTGAGCAGTTTGTATTTTCAGCTGTTTTAATGATGAGATATTTAATGTATCCCTGCGAGCATATTGAATTCAAGTGCATTCATTAATTTAATGCCATTAATATTGGCCTACTAAGGAAATCAAATCATTTTGCAGCACATCATGAGAGGTTCCCTCTTGGAGGCACACAATCGACGTTCCCAAGATATTCTGCTGATGCTGTGGCGCTATCCCCTGCATTATTGGCGTACATTTTGATATAGTACAAGTCAATATTTGTTGGCTAAATACTGAATAATGTGGGAGGGGTAGTGTGTACTATTTAGTATGATTGCATGATTTCATAAATATCTATATTCAACAAGCTTTTTCCATGTTGTAAAGATACATAGGCTAATACCTGAGCAGAAGTAGAATTTTGCCTTAAAATGCCATAAAATCCCTTATTTGAAAAAAAGAAAAGAATGTGCCCTTATATTAAAGTAAATATATAATTTAATCATTTTATGTGGTTAACCACCAAGCATGAACCAGAAAAGGCATAAAGGGAAAACTGTTGATCTTACTTTGGTGAAGGTAACATGAGTCCTAGAGTCTTGTAAAGGACTGTTCCCAAAATGAAGACAGGCGATCCATCCATATCTAACAGAGAAAAAAAACAGTTATTTAGCATTTGACACATCTTATGTCATTATAAAATTCATGTGGGAATGAATACGATAAATATATTTTATGCTCAGAACAATATTATAATATCAAATGTCTGTATATATTGTATCAATCTGGGTAATATATAAAACTCATTCCTTTTATATTAGAAAAAAATGTAGGTCAAAGGAAACTAATTCAGAGCAACTCTTGGCTAAATAACAGTTTTTGCCATCATGAAGTTTCAACTAATGCCAAAATTGTAGAGGTGTGTCTGTATGATTTCTTGACAAAGAAGCATTTTTTGCCACTGAAAAATACATTAACTGTGGTTGGAGAAGCACTGAACTTTTGCTGTCTAAATGGGAATGACTGGAATGAGGCATGCGGCATAGATTTCAAATCAATCCCTTGTTTCGTTATCTGTGATATAGTCCAGATAAAACTGATTACGCCAATTAACTAAATTGCCTGGCACTGAATTGGGATACACTCTAAGGCCCTTGGCTGTGTTAGAATGCCTGCAAAATGGGCTGAATCAGTGGAAAAGTCAATGACTTAACTGGCTCAGGCAACCAAACACAGGCTTTGTTTAAAGACTGGATGCATTATTTTATGTTCCACAAAACATTTATAAAACCTTAAATACAATTTATTAAATATTTGCATGCCCTTGTATATCTACAGCAACTGTTTAGTGGTGTATCAGTCTGGGGTGAGTGGTTTGCGGTCACATTACCTGCTGACTGGGAAACAAACAGGCCCTTTGGAATGACCACTTTATCTTCTGAGTTCCTGGCCCAGTCAACCATGCCTTTACGACCCTTCATGGGGAAGTTGATGTCAGTCATCACAGAAACTGCTGGAAGTCTCTGGATGCTGGCAACTGTGAAACACAAAAAAAACACACATAACCAATGGATATACCATAAAACAAAATGATTGATATATACAGTTCTAGCAAACTTGTTATTTACTTTCGTAGTTTTATTGCATTTTATTTCAGTCACCAATGAAAGCACGATATCGAGTTGTGTAATTGTTTGTATGTAATTAGGGACTAACAGGTTTGTCGATCTCTTTCTCAATTTCAATAACATCAGTTCGATTTCACCATATCCCTTTCATAAACCTGTAATCCATATTGTATACAAACACACATATGTGAAAGAAAAAAACATCAAAGGTAATCAGCATTACTTATGTACAATCTCACAGTTTTAGTAGCGTATACAGTGGGGCCAGTCCATGCGCTATGACAATGACCAAGAGAATTCCAAGCATTAAATGAAAAAGAGGTCTCAGCGGAGGAAGGGAAGGATGAAAACTTTGCTATAATGTTCTCTACCTGGTATCACAAAATCCCAGTCAGACAGTACTTGAGCAAAGGGAATCTCAGGCTAATCCCGCCATTGATGTGAAAGTGCCATTATTCCTTGTGCTCTGCCGGTAATACAATTCCAAACCTGGCACAATTCAGGAGTGTTGAACTCATGACAATTGAATAGGGACTGAGGGAAAGGGTGTGTGTGTGTGTGTGTGTGTGTGTGTGTGTGTGTGTGTGTCAGGGAGAAAGAAAGAGAGCCGGAGTGCTCGTGTGTGTTTGGGATGATCGAACAGCAGGCATGAAATCACAGAGCATCATGGGACCTGCCAGCCAAAGAGGGTGGTTCACAGCACCAGATGTTATGAGCAGCAGTGGTGGTGGTGGTGGGGGGGGGGGGAGCATTAGTTATGGCCCACATTGTGGAACACAACGGGGTACTGGAAAGCTCTTTCAGGATGCGGGGTAAATCTGCAGGTAAATGGTACCTTTACATTTGACTGATGGGCATTAAGTGGCCAAATAAAATGATCATTTGTGTTTATAATGCTTCTATAAAAGGTTAAACATACGTATTTCTGTATGGATATTCTCGCTAGCATTAATTGGCCATTGCGTCTGCATCCGCGAGACAGTTGGCATTAATTTAGCCGCTGAAAGTGTACAGTATATTTGCAATTTCTCACTATTATGAGCAATGACATTATGGCAAGGATAAAGTGCAATAGTTCAACAAAGAGTATAGAAAACAGCACTGCACCCATTGGCACTATTTAGTTTTGAAACATGGAGAAAGCCTCCTCCATACTCCAAATGTTTCCTTAGCGGAGGTTGTGAAAATGGAAAGCTTTTGCAATCAAGGTTATTTGGCTAAAAGGAGGAGGACATCGGGCGATGCATTGGTGACAGCTAGTATTTATTTGAGTGTCAAGAGGATGCTATAAATTAGTGACAAAATGATGCCGCAATATCTTACGCTGCCAGATGCCTCCATTTGGCTTGCAGCAGTGTATCAGCTACTTTCCATTCCTTTAATCAAAATGGCCAACAGCAACCAAGGTACTGTTTTTGTGAGAAAAAAAAAAACTGGCTCCCAACAGGTTTGAGTTTTGTTGTTTCCCCAGGTTATTATCAACCATGTTCTAAATTCTACAAGAAAAAAAAAAACAAGAAAAGGAAAAACTGAGAACAAAATGTAAAAAACAAAAAGCTCACACAGTTCACATTGCAGTCAAGATTTTGACGAATTTATAGCATTCAAAAGACACAGTCTCTCGTTACCTTCCCCCAGCCATAAAGGAACAACAAGCTTCTAGTTAATACTAGCCAGAGGCTGTATCCTCCTGCTTGACCACCAAATAATCACCTCAAAGCTAAACTCTAACTACTCAGCTATATTCTAAGGAAGTAGTGGCTGACTAGAATATAATGGGGTATTTAGACATGCTCCTGAAAAGTTTATAATACAATAAAGGGCATATCTATGGGGTCTACTTTTGCTCCAGACGTAAATGTGAATGGGGTTCTTTGAGCACAAATTTGTCTTTATTTCTTAAATAATCCTTTTGGTCAAAAAATCCTCAAATGTCATAATACTCTAATGACTCTAACTAATGACTTTAGTCATCCAAAATGTTGGTTAGTGATTTGAAGATGGACAGGTTGGTGCAGTCTCTGATGTTTTTGGAAAAAAAGTTCAAGAGGGAGGGGGCAGCTATGGAGAAGGTTTTGTCCGGATTGTCATGAGAGACATGAGTATCTTTCTATGATGGCTGAAGCCTGATGTTTACATGGCATTTATTTATATTGCTGTGTATTCTGTTTTTGTATATTTTGTATATTTGAGATGCTTAGTGTTTCTTGACTGTGGGCACTGTGTGTAGTCCACTAAATCTAGGACTACAATTCCCTTGATGTTTAGCCATACAAGCCTAACTGATTAACAGAGGTGTTCTGGATGGAAGTGCTGTGTTTTAACGCATTTTCATTTGCTACCTTTACGTGCTTTGAAGAAGGTCACCGACTGAAAGCTCGCAAATGAAAAAATAATTTTTGCATATATTTGAGTTTTTGGATGCTTCTTTATATTTATTTTAATAGAATAAAATACAATTTTAAAACAAAAATCTTCACCCATCAGTCATATACCAAATATTCAGCTTTGACTGGCATCTCAAACATTTTAATGTGGTCAGAAAGCCAGAAAATGTTACTGAAAAATCAGATATTTGGCCAACATGGCAACATTATAGTTAATTGTAGTTATGAGTTGAAATGCCTTCAACATAGTTTAAGCATAACCGGAATAAAAGGGGTGTGGATTCTAAACTATAAAAGCGGTGCACATGTGGGAAAGTTGTCATTAGTGTTTGATGGTCAAACATATTTTCTTCAAATGTTCATTATTCAATTTGCTCACGAAAGAGCTTTAAAATGGATTACACACATGATGGATGCATTCATTATATCATACGCTATTCTTAGAAGCCACCCACCCATCACTAAGGGAATATAATATCTCAAAGAATTTCTATATACTGTATTGGCGTTTATAACAATTGGGTCAACCTAGCTAGCTATCCTAAGGAATGCGCAACACAGTGGCTCGTTTTCTTATGCACTTGCATGAATAAATAAAGGCTGCAGCTCTATTATTCCATTCTGGGAAGATACCATTTGCTGTTAAGTAAGAAATGAAACACCACTGGGACCCCATCTCATCCAGGAGGCTGTGGAACAGCAAACTAAAAGGACCCATGAGAATGTGAGCAAAAAGAAATTTAGCTGAAAGACTTTTAGGAGATGGGGAGTTATGATGTGGACCATGAACAGTGGTCAGCACAAATGTTGGCCAACTCCATTTCAGATGCAAAAGTATAATTCAAGTTAAATCTAATGAATCCCAATTCAATACTTATCTTGCAGTGGAATGACACAGCGTAATTGCTTCTGCTGCATGTGCTTCAGGATGGATGCAACTGACCTTGCAATTATTATTTGATTTAATCACATGATTTTTTAAATCTCTCTCTCTCTTACTCCTTACAAGAAATAACGTGCCTAAACCTTAAATCAACCCAGTTCAGTAAGGCTTTAAGACACAGAGCAGATGCGCTTACTCATCAGTTTGTTCATTTTCTGTGCAAGCAAAGAGAGAGAGGTAAGTATCGTTCCATTTCACATTTTCCTTCCTCTTACTTACCGTAATGCGAATTTTTAAGGAATTGCAGGTGAGGCTGAGCAGTGGTTAAATACCTTTTGTCTATGCATTATTAATCACTTCCCATTTCTAAAAAAACCTTTGTACCAATGTAGCCTTATGTACGTGTGAGAGCGGCACACTCCTAAACTGTAGTAAACCATTAATGACTGTGGCTGCAACACGTATCTCCTAAGCAGCATTACATGAAAAAGAGACTTTGGGGGGAGGAAGTCACGTTTGCCTCTCAATTAAATTGAGAGTTGAAATAGAGTATTTATTTTCTTGTTAGTAGTTATTTGCTTGCTATTTTCTATATTCTAGATAATATCTTTACAACATCTCTAATTTAGGGAAGCACATTTGATGGTCAGAAGAAACACAATTCTATAAATGACTGCTCTGCGCCCTGCTAATATTGTATTGACTGTTGAGTGTTTTCACAGGAATTTAGCACATTAAGCGCACGCTCCGTTTTAATTACCACTATTGATTTGCACCAATTTCACTCCCCCATGCTAGCCCTCACCATGCACCATTTATCCTAAATTAATGATGTTGGGCAAATTGACATGGGGAGTCAGAACAGTGCAGGGATTATGTGTCTGTGTGAAGCAGAAATAAATATTGAAACAAGGCCAGGGAGGAAGAATGCTATCCTTTCTCACCCAAGTTCCCAGTCATCAAGTAGGCATTGTGGAAATCCTTCATGCCCATGCCAACGACGTGGATGAATTCCTCTATGACCTGCATCAGCTCCACTGCTCCAGGGTAGATCTAGACATGGTAAACGGGAGAGAAAGCAAGTCAAGGCAAGGCACTTTATTTATACAGCCCATTTCATATACAAGGCTCAATGTGCTTCTTATAAAAAAACATGCTATACAATAAAACAGATTTAAAAACAATGCCTAAAAAAGAAATTTAAAATAAAGAATAAAATAATAAAATCAAAATGTTTTACAGCATAGCAAAATTAAAAAGTGAAAGGTTTGCAGTTTAGCAGAAAGCATTGGTGAACATAAATGCTTTTAGTTTTGATATTAAAGTAGTCAGTGTTGGAGCAAGTCTCAAATCTTCTGGAAGTTTATTCCAGTTATTTGTTTCATAGTAGCTAAATGCTTTTTCTCCATGTTTTGTTTTGACTCTGCAGAAAGTTAACAGACCCGTCTCAGATGACCTGAGGTGTCTAAAGGGTATGTTTTGGCCCTAAACCATTTGGCTTAAGCACTTTTTTAGGGAGACCTGAAAAGCTATACAATAGTCTAACCCACTGGTAATAAATACATTAACAATTCTTGTTTGGACATGAGTCCTCTAAGTCTTGGTATGTTTTTAAAGTGAAAGTAGATTGATCTTGTTTCTGAGTTGATGTGGCTATTGAAATTTAGATCTAAATCCATGATAACAAGATTTCTGGCTTGGTTTTGGTTTTCATAGATAGGGAGTCAAGGTGTGATCTAACCTTTAGCCTTTCTTCTTTGGCACCAAATATAATCTTCTCAGTTTTGTCCTTAGATGAAGGAAATTCTGGCACATCCAGTCATTGACTTGGTCAATGCACTGGTACAGCAAATCTATAGGACGATAGTCATTGGGTGATAGAGCTTTATAGATTTGAGTGTCGTCTAAGCGATATAGGTTACTTCGCATAATTTGGCCTTGCGGGAGCATGTAGAGGTTGAAGTAGCTTTGAACCTTTTGGGACTTCACATGTAACATTAGTTAGCTCAGATACATATGCCAATGGAAACAAAGTAGATCCTGTCTTTGCTTGTAGATAGGACTTGAACCAACTTAAGACTGAGTCGGAAAGCCCAACCCAATTTTCCAACCTGTCCAAAAAGTATTGTGTGGTCAACAGTGTCGAATGCAGCACTAGGATCCAGTTACACGAGTATTGAAGCTTTACTAGAGTCAGTGCGAAGATTAATATAATTTAGAACTTTAACATGAGCATTTTCGGTGCTACGGAGGGGGTCGAAATCCTGATTGGAAGTTGTCATAGCAACCAGTTGAGACTAAGAAGTACTGTAATTAAGTTGCTTGAATACAACTTTATCGATAATTTTACTTATGATACTTATGATCTGTAGTTGTTAATGATAGAAGCATCTGGGCTCCGCTTTTTAAAAATAAGGTTAAATAACGGCAGTTTTCAGGGCCTTTGGAAAGTTGCCTGATTGAAGAGAGCTGACAATTTGCAATCTATCGCCAGGCAGTCAAAAACATACTTAAAGAAACTCGTTTGCACTGAAATACATTATTGAATAAAACAGCGACTCCTCCATCTCGTTTTCCAGTTCTACAAACATCCATGAAGCTAAAAATTAGGAGGAGCAGTCTCAATAAGGTTGCACTGTTACTTTTTTCTAACCATGTTTCAGTTAAAAACATAAAATCAAGTTTATAGATACATTTTTAGTTAATAAGATCATTAACTAAAAATTATTTGTTAGCCAGGGATATAACATTAAGCAGGCCTAGCTTTACGGTGTTTGTGGCAGGCCCTAAGGCCTGGATTTGACAAGTTTGCAGTGTGAGTGGAAGGTTAGGCTATTTCAACACCGCTGCAATGATGGCACAATTGCATCAGTGGAAGGGTGTTTTTCTCGGAGAGCGCGGTTAGGGAATATAAAAGAAGAATATTGAAAGAAAAAGCTATATCTGAGAATAGTAAAAAGGTCACAGCACCATATGGTGTGAATGGTCGTTTAAAATTCTGTTTTGAAAAAGAAAAAACCTTCACAAACTGTCAATGGACAGTGAATGACACAAGTGACTTCAGCTTTAGAGGTTTGAGCCAAACAACCAATGCCCAGAACCACTGCTTAGCTGTCCATCTAAAATACCAGTGTCATGTTGTGGTTTGTGTGCCCATTCATGGAGACTAACAATCAGCGTCAGAGCAAATTACGTAGGCAGCATTCAGCACCATGGACAGCGCTCTAAGGCAACCAGTTCTTCTGCGAGGCCTGAACAGAGCTCTGGCCTCCAAGTCGATGTGCCAAAGACGCGCTAATCCAGTGATTGACCTTCAAGAGATTGGGCAAATGTCCTGGCTTCAGATCCTTAGGCAATGGGTCATCTCTAATCAGCTGGCTTTGATTCGGGTGAGGGGCTATTTGTGATCTTTGATTGGGACATGCTACTGTACACTACAGTAATAATCTGTGAGGCTGTGCCATATACGATACATATAGCAGGATTACACTCAAACCTAGTGATGTTTTAAAGGCCCTATTTCATTCCATTTTCCAACTGTCATTTTGGACTTTCTCCCATTTAGCTTTTATTTTTTTTTAACATTTACTTGATTTGACTTGGAGTGGGAGAATATGTCATAGAGAATGATTTCACACCTGAGGCCAAATCTTTTTTCATAGGAATTTTGTATAAATTACAGATTTAAAAATCAGTCCGGCTCTTTTAGGTCCCTTTAGGCAACACAACTGATGCAACTGGGAAAAACTGTAATTTCATGATGTGGTACCTTTAACAAAACACATCAATACATAAATTGAGGGACATAAAAATTATTATTATTATTATTAAAGAATTTTTATTTTTTTACATAATGACATAATGAAAGACCAAACGACAGCCAGCTGTGGGAGTTACATTCTGCAATTAACACCTCACTCATGTCCGCGTACAACACACCCTCAGGGAGGCCTATGTAACATGCTTGTAGCATGCATGCTTGTACACGCGTGTCAAGCCAGGCGCACGGACCAGCCATGCTGAAGTTGAGGGCCTCTGACATAGCAGTGAGAGAGCCATTGTGGGTGGGGGGGAGAAAAGCACATCAGTCTATCCCTTCCGGCATGTCTGACGCACAGTGCAGTCATGCTTGTTCTCTTGGTCTCCATGGCAACCGCAAGACGTGGAGCCAGCACAGGGAAATGGCCGCAGTGGAGGTTCTGTATAGACTAAACCCTTCCTTTCCTCACCATGGTAACAGCGATACAGAGGTGAAATAAGAAGTAATTTGTGCACAAAACTAATTTCCTAGCCTGAAGAAACAAAAGGAATCCATAATCTGATGTGTTCCATGTGGGTATATTTGAGTGACCACCACATTCAGGGTATGTGCGACTTGAATATATACAGTATAAACCGGCCCAGAAAACTAAATGAGCAGGTGAGAGAGATTTATAATTATCCCATCCAGTCATGGTCTGCTGAGATCAGTTGACACTGCTTATCCAATGCATACACGCCAGTGGTGTGGCTGAACTGAAGCACCTTTCCAGACAGCCACATAAACAATTTGCCTTGTCACTAACCTCTGTCATGGTCACCCACACAGCCAGTCCCACTTCCATGCTCTGTCTCACCGGAAGCTGATAAAGGTACATTATTCTCTTTGCCAGCGGCAGTCTTTTAGAGACGCCATGATTGTCTAACTGGGTGCGTGTGATTTCAAGGTTCAGGTGTCAGCTTTTAAAAAGACTTGCCAACTGTCACACTGACATATGTGTCTAACAGAGGCCTTAGCCAGAAGGCACTACTCACACTTTTAACAATGTGCTGCAAGTGTGTTGTACAAGTCATTTGTGTTTTCTCATGAATGTGCATGGTACGCATTGTATTGCATATTAATGCTTTTACCAGCGAGCGACTAAAAGCTCTATATATGTTAGATGAGCCTTCTTTAAAAGGAGAAAGTGAGCTTTAGCAATTATAGTGTCAGCAACAAAATGTCTGTAGAGTGTTCTAACAAACTCACATACCCAAAGGTGTCTCGGTATGAAATGTATCTTTTGGTAATGGCTTAACTGCTCTGGTTGCCATGGCACGAGCCAGCCAGGAAAGGGGATGTAATTGCCGAATGAAATAGTGATGAGAGTGACTGGGCAGTCTCTGTGGCAGTGCTGTTGCCCCCATGTGGAGAGTTAAAAGAACTGCGCCTCCCTAACAGGGCGGACGTCATGCCAGGCTAAATGACCTTTCACAGAGATTTGCGTAAAAACGACACCACCTGAGCGCTAATGTGATTTCTTTTAACCTTTCTTTACGCCCTATAGAGATGATACAGGTAAACATGCCGGGACGGGTTTGTCAGGCACACAGCGCCTGTACCTGTTGTGCGTCCTCCCATTTCTCCCTGTTTTCCTCCTCCAAGAGGTTGCTGATGATCTGAAAGAAATTCTGTGGAGAACAAATGGACAGCGCATCACAACTAGGCCATGTTTAAAATCCGTGCTCATTCAAAAAAAAAAGCAATATATACAGTATCTTACTAGTTTCGGCAACGCGTTGACATTTCATGAAATGTTGACATTTCAATCACATCGAATCAGGGACTAAAATAGGAGACAGTGAATGTCCTTGCTAGGCTTAAACACCGTCTTTCAAATGTGTCAGCAGCGGCCCACAACCTTCGCAAATCAGAAAAAAAGGGTTGCGGTGTATTCTGGAAAATAAATAAATAATACGGGGGGGTTGCGGGGGGGCGTGCGCACCTTTAACCCCCTGCAGCTTGCGTTTACCACTTCACGCTAACGAGGAATACAAGCTGCAATCAGACGAGGGAGATCAAATGGAATGTACAGTTTTAGCAGCTGTGCGCATCGTCTGAGCTCCAGATTCTGGTGATGCTTGGGGGTGCATGCCTGCAGTAGTAATGGGGCCCTGTCTGATCTTTTGGCCTTGTTATTTCATCTGGTCTACGATGTGTCTGGGTTTTGGGGATGCGGGTGGGGGGGGGGCTCTCTCCCATGACACAGACTATCTTGTTTTCTACTTGAATGCTTATGCTCCCTCTGGTGGTAATGTGGCCACTTTAACAGTGCATTAGCGCAGAGACTCAGGGATGGGATAAGCTAGCTACTCTCTTTCTTGCCCACACACACCATAGCGCTATTATGATAACTACACGCAAGATGCTTTCATCATCCCCTTGGTTTCTTATGGTGGGGAAAGCGTCTGAAGCAGCCCCTGGTTAAAAAGAAAGATTTTTGGCAGTTTTTTGGCATTTCAAATATTAGATAAAGCAGATAAATATACTGTAAGTAAAAAAAACAAAAAAACAGGGGGATGTTTATTTTCACAGTGTAGTCCGCACAGCTCCTCCTTGTAGCAATTCCACATAAAATCATACAGCTGCCTCATGTAAACAATCCTTGGTTTAACGCTATTAAAACTGCCATGTTGATGTTTCTGTGATCTTCCTATTTTGGATAATACCTTAGTTACACAGGTAATATTTAACCCATTGTGTCCTCTATTTCAAATAAGCAAATAAAGTTCCATATTACTAATATTGAGAAAATAATCCCAAAAAATTAAAATGCTGTAAACCGAAAAACACATGGGATTAGCAAGTACTCCTCTGTGTTGGCAGGTTTTCAGATAAAGAGACCAGTTCATCTGACAAAAACAGCCGTTTCTTTTAATGTACAGGACACACAAGAGCAACTATCATACAATATTATGACATCTCAATAAAACACCTGCGGGGTGCTACAGTGCTGAAACTAAATTAATACATTACGAATACATATCCTTTAATTCTTGTACCAGAAACCAATCAATTCGATGACTTAGATGAATCAATAAATTAGATGAACTAGATGCTTGTTTTTTGGTATACATTTTATATTTCCTCTTCTTTCTGTTTTTTTTGGACAAACCACTTTATCCAAGCTACAAACCACAAGCTATACACACACACACACACACACACACACACACACACACACACACACACACACACACACACACACCCTATGTGGCAGGGACCTCAACAATGCCTTTCCCTTCACAGAGGCCCAGAAAAAGACAGAAATGATCTCATTGGAGATGTAGGAGGAGCCCTTTCCATAATCTTTATCATCCTATTGACATTAAGAGGATCAAGTCCGCTGGCAAGCCCGACATGACAAGATGAAACAGCTTACGGCGGTGGGTGGGGGGGGGGATCTCTCAGACAATAGAGCCCGCATGTTATTTTTGACGTGCGAATCAAAAAATACTTGTGATGATAACATATATTGAGACATATCTGTCATAAAGATCTGAGTTTATCCCATTGTGGGGCGTGAACACGTGTCTATCAATGTTATAGCGCATACATAATACCTAATATTACACAAAGTCCTGTTGTTTTACCTAAACTGACACTGCCGCGGTGCACGGTGTGAAGGGAATGTTCTGCAGCAAATAATGCAGCATATGCAGAGCCAGGAGAACGCCCCACGGGCGAAATGCTAGACGAGGTTTTCACACTCACTTGCACATCATCTGACGACGGCTCGTAGCTGGCCCTCTTGAAGGTCTCGGTCACGTTGCGAAGGATCTCCACCGAGGACAGCAGGTCGCCGGCGTAAAAGTTCTTCCTCTGCGTAAGGTCCAGGAGGTTTTTTGTCACCTGGGACATCCCGTCCCCGGCTAGCAGCGTCTGGCCCTTAGCGAGGTGCCCCTGAACCTCCAGGAAAAGGGGAAAGATAGAACTTGGGGCATAGGTGCTCTCTGCAATTTTTTTTGTACAAATTACACGCCAGGTTACACAGTGGAGTAAATGAGGCGCAAAAAAAAAATTCCTACCACCCCAAGGTCTGTATGTGACACTTTCATCGAAACCACAGCAAATTATGTTCTGCCTGGAGATGTTTTGAAATGAGCCGCTATACAGTACGTGTTAAGCATTAACTAGAGCAGAAGACCTACTGTAGTTTCAGCAAAGTTACAAGGGGAAATTAGATTTTGTGTCACACCAAGGCTGAGGCTCAGCAATTGTCCACGGTGCACAAATATGTGTGCTATGTGTGCTTCAATTCTTTTAAAACATTAAACATTTCTACTATTCCACCTTTTAATGTCAATTTGTTCATGGTCAGGGAGTGTGTGTTTAATAGTTAATAGCGATTCAGCGGCTCGTTGAAAATAATGTGCCACGTACAGAGAAAGACAAAGGCAATTAATATTAAATCATATCTATTCCAGTACGAGAGATGGGAGGGAAAAAAAGTGACGCAGAAATAAGCTGAGAATGGAAAACGGGGGACTGAGATGGAAATTGCCAGCAGCTCTAAATCAAAGAGTTGAAGGACTTTGCGAGGACCATTCATTACACAAGGAAAAAAACTTGTGAAATTAGTGTTTTAATTTGCCCCCTCTATTGAAAGTGGTTAATCTACAGCTACAGTGTGATGGGGACGGGATGGGATGGGGGGAGGTTTGGCGAAAACACGGGGGAGGTAATTTATGATGCGTTGGAAACGGCGGCTGAGGAGGAGGGGAGCTGACTTGGCACCTACTGATTGCTGCAAGTATCTGAATTCATTTGTTATACATCGGGCATAGCTGGGCTGCTCCCAGAAGGCCACGCCGCGATGGTCCAAAGAGCAGCGTCGACTGGTGGTGCCTGCAGGAAGGAAAGGAGACAGAGGGAGAGATTCGGAGAGGGAGCGAGGGAGGGGATGAAGAAAGGGGATTCAGACATAGGGGGGCGTGAGGAGGGAGGGAGAGACGGGGGGAGGAGGGGGGGGGGGAGAGGAGGAATGGGATTAAGAGCAAAAGGGGAGGCAGACGGAGGTGGCGAGGAGAGAGATGGACGCAGGAAATGGAGAGAAAAGACAGAACGATTAAAATTTTGCGAGAGACTTATCTCCTCGCCATTGTCCGTTTCCTTTTTTTACATCACCCACACACATTTTCCACTGGAGGTGGGGTTATTACAGCCAAATGGAGAGAGAGAGAGAGAGAGAGAGAGAGAAGAATTTTTCCTGGCAGGCTTTAGCATTGGTGTAACATTATGGTATGGGAAAACACCAACACACAAGCATGTGCCCACAATCCAGCAGGGGGAAAGGCACTGTATGCGGAGCTACGGAGGCTGGCAGCCTCCCGCACGAACACAGCAGTCCTGAAATAGCAGACCCACCCAACATCCCGCCCCCACGCTGCGCTACACATCCCGCCCTGTACACGCGCAGGGGCCAAACATTGCACTTTTCCCTATAGGTCCCTGAGACCTGCTGGGGCATATATCATCATCGCACGTCACCCCGGCGCTCCAGCACAGGTGCTTGACATCCTAAGGAAAACTCCCACGGCAAAAATCATACCCCCCTCTGGTATCAGTCTGCTCCTTGGGTTGGTTTTCTCTCTCTTTCTCTTTCTCTGTCTCTCTCTCTCACACACACACACACACACACAGACAGAGATGATGGATCGCAGCCACACCCTCTACACACCCCCCCCCCTCCCCCCCGCTCCACTACTGCCTGGCCAGCGGTGCACACAAACCAACCAACCCACCCCCACTATGCTTAGAAGGGCCCAATGATAAGAGACTACCCAGAGGTAGGCATGGGGATGCACACACACACACACACACACACACACACTGTGCTTGCTACAGTATACCACCCACACCAGCTTCACCTGAGCTATTTGATATTTATTTCCATAAATCAGCTCCATATCTTTAAAAAAAAACACCAAAATATTTCAAAAGACTATTTTCAGAACCCTTGTGTTTGTTATCTCCAAGGCTCTCCTGCCCAAAGATACTAGCTCCCTCAAATGCACGTAACGTGGTTGTGTTGCATGTCAACCGTATACCTGCAGGCTGGGATTCGTTTCACAGATAGAATTTATTGACTCTGACATTCCTAAAGGTCATTGTAAGCTGAGAAACACGGCGCGGTTCAGGTGGGCAAATGAATTTGGGGAGGTCACGCTCAAGAATAACACTATCGCCTTTGGTGACCTGACAAGTCTGAGAGATAACTCGGAATGAAATATCCTAATATAATGAATGTAATTGGAGCCAAACCATCTTCTAGGAACAAGAAACACCAGCAACCTCCAATGTAAAAAGTATACAAAGACGGAAGTGTAAAAATATTGTTCCTGTTCCTACCGGTGGCATTTGGGGGACATCTGTTGAAGGCCAGCTCCCCCGAAGGTGTCCGTCTCCAAACCATGGATGCTGCATAGTCCTCGGGACAAATTTCATACGGCGCTGTGGAAAGAAATTGGTTTTCCTTTTTACCTCCACCAACATAAAAAGCACACTATTTCCAGAATGATGTGTTCCTTTTGTCCAGATTAGGCCTATTGTATATTTAGCGAGGTACTGAAATCCCAGAAATGAAACAGCAATCTGTTATTAAAGTTGCATGCTTTCACTAATTCACATGCCATTATTGCATTCATTTTAAAAGTACACATACAGTGTTTTTGTGTATCCAGAGAATCCATGTCATAGTTATAAATGTAGCTCCAAAAATAGGATGTAATGATTTGTTTGTATAATGGAGAGAATCCATGGCAATTTGAGTGGTTGAATCCCACCAGTTATTTGAACATACAGTAGTAACGGTTTATTCCCACCTTATCCATTGATAGGAAACTAAATTAGGACTGTTTTTCTTGGCACATTACATGTTATCAAACAATCACCCTCCCACATAAATGTATTCTACTCCAGACAGGGATAATTATCATCCCATTTCCTACTTGCAACTTGTTCATTCAGCCGTAACGAGTCTTCGGAAAACAATTATCGCGTGGGTTACCTGGACAACGTTGGTCACTGCACTTGCGGACTTCCTCTCCGGTGCCCTCGCACTGTTGCCCGGTGACCGCCGCCCCCTGGCACACCCGAGCCCGCCTTTGCCACCCCCCATCGCATGACTTTGAACAGCCACTCCAAGGGCCCCAAGGGTTCCACTGGCCATTAGCTAAAGAGAAGACATTGACTTTGTTTACACGGCATCCACTTGTATTCCACCAACATCTGGAAAATTCCAACATTGAATATGTCAACATTCCAAATTTCGAATATGTCACTCTTCCAAATATGGCAACATTCGAATCTCTCAATATGTCAACATTCCACATTTGGAATATGTTAACATTATAAACTCGGAATTTTTCAATATTTGATGCTCATATTCCACTATAAATCTGGATATTCAGATTATAGTTGGAATGTGTATGTGCATGTGTATGTAGTCAGTTATAGGGCATCATTTAGATTTCGCTATTTTGAAGCATAAACAATGCACGTTAGTATCAGAGGCATGTCACTGTGCAAAGGAGTTATAATTTATGCCACACATTCTTCCAATAAATTACATCTTGACCTCTATTTGACCATGACATATTTAACACCCTTTATTTCTTCTGCTCTCTTTCGATGCAGTTGACAATTATGTTGAAGCTAAAATGAAGATGTAATAATGTGCTCATTTGTCACAGACTGGAAAGTGGGCATAGATTGTTTTTATGTTGTTGTTTTCTTTTCTTTGACATGCTACAATGTTTCAGGGTAGTCATACACAGTGTAAAACATGTCAATGGTCGAAGATTTGTTTTTGTTTTGATTGATTATACTTAAAATGATCACAGGTACTGTACATCTCCATTACGAATCATACGCTGGTGGCTATTCACCTTAATTTGCCAATATTAAAACACATTTATGCTGAAGTTTCCAAAAGCGGCAGCATTTTATGTCCTTTTAATGAACACTGTAAAATTGTGCATTAGGAAAAAACAGATGCTGCCCTTTAGCAATGTAGTAAATCACATGCCCTTGTCTGAAAGGAAAGGTATAACACTACTCCACCCACATTTTGACCTACACTTACCATTACTTCACGTGTATAGACTGATCTTGTGTCCTACAACTAACCTCTGTCAACAATGGTGGTTACGCTCGGACAAGAAAAAATTAAATGCAAATGTCACAATAATATCTGCTGGTTACAGATGTATACTGTACCACACACAACTCACACAAATATTTGAATTAAAAATGGACTCAAGGACACAGGTGCAGGTACAAGTTGGTGAGTTAGTTTGCTTTGCTTCTGACAAATTGTGACAGCAAAAAATTCAAGTAGCTCTACTCAATGCCGTATAATAAATCAAATAAATAAATAAAGTCTGTTTATTTGTAAACTCTGACCATTCGTCATTGCTTAACAACAATCAACACTCATTCGCCAAATACTGTATTTTAGTAAAAGGAAGGATGTAGTTGGCTGACTGGACATGGCATATCCTCAATAACATTTTGCAATTCTCATAAAGTTTTCATAAAAATTTTGTCTGTGTTACTCCGATGCAGTGAAAGTTGCATCATGGGATTATGAGTGTGCTGGAACCCTCCATATTATTAGACAATTCAGAGCCACTAAGCTCACATCTTACCGCCTGTAATACAGCTATGACGGCGACAGACAGTTTAGACAGCTAACCCTGAATTATATGAATGCTACATAGTATTTCTAACTGGATTTAACAAATCCAATTGATAGAGCAGGGTCTTTTGCATTATTTTTGACTCTCACTACGCAGGGAATCACTGGCTGAGAGGAAGAAGGGGGCAAACGGTGATCTATAGAATCAATGAGCCAATGGTAAATGTAATATTAAGGGTAATTAGGACGATCAGTGGACAATGAGGATATTTTTTTGTTATGTTTGTCTTTGCTGTGCATTTCAAAGGATCCTTTTTAAATGGAGACGTCAAGGCCGATATGCAAGGCTGATGGGCTCAGGGTTTTACCTGTGCAATCAGGATTATAGCACTCTCTGCTCTCTGCCCAGTGACCGCGACACTCTGATCCCCCATGGGCCGCTGCCGAGCACTGCCGGGTCCTCTGCTGAGTGCCATTGGCACAGGTCACCGAGCAATCACTCCAGGAGCTCCATTCCTGCCACTGTCCATCCACTGAGCCACCCAACCAGAACCCAACAAGCATGTCCCAGGTGAAGTAAGGAGAGGAAGGGAAAAAAAGCAGGAGGGATAACAGACAAAAATGGGAGGGGCTATTTAGATTGTTGTTCTAATAGTGTCAACGCCAGAAAAATACATAATATAATAACTGGACACTGTTCTGTATACATTTACACTACGTATAATTGTATTAATTGTAGAGCTGAAAGACGGTTTATGTGTATAATATTGTGTGTGGATATTTCAAAAGGATTTTTTACACCGTAAATGTCAAATATAGCCAGAGCCAATGTACTTCTATTCAAAACAATCTATATTGCATTAAAATTAGAGTGTAAAATGGAGGTTTGATTACCTTGATATTTAGTGTATATTTAATGCTAGGACATTAATTATGCTAGGAAATTAAAGCGATACTGTACTGCTTATTATGTGTATGTTCAGGTACAGCATGAATTATTCTTTAACTATAGCTTGGCCCATTTACTTCCAGTATAACTGGGGGAAGTAAGTAGAAAATAAGGATTAAAACGTATTTATTTATATTTTAAAAACTGTTGAACTAATCCATTAAAGGGATGGTGAACAAAGGAAACCCCCTTAAGCCACACTACAAGATTTTTCCAATCATATGCGACCATGAAAAGACATAATTGGTGGCCTTGAATAGAAGCGCTGCTAGGTCAACACAGCTAAAAGCAACAGACGATACACCCTTTTCTGACAGTTGTTCGACCATGATACATTGCATCACAAATTTAACTGACTGACAAATGCCGACATCTGTTGAACCTGACACACGGACACAAGGACGGCTGTATTTCAGCAACACAAAAAGACGACAAAAAGATAAGGTGTTGTTGCTGTTTTGTGCTACACCCATCTCGCAGGAATGTTTCCCTAAATGTGCCACCTTCTGAGGCAAACTCAATTTTCATTGGCTGTAAAGTTTCCCTACCTCAATATAATTCTGTTTTCATCCTCTTTTTGGCTTCCATTGAATCTCACATCTACGACGTTGGTCGCCGTAGATGGAAGGATGCTATATATCAAGGGTTTGCTAAAGTTCATCATAGTATCACTTTAAGCACTAAGAAATGCACACAATACATACCAGGACATAAAGCAATGTTGCAAAGTTTGGTCTGTGTCTCAGGTCCATCACAGGCCCTGCCTCCATGTAGGGGGGGTGCGCACATCCTAGTCCTGGTGCGCAGACCCCGGCCACATGTAAACGAACAAAGACTCCAGGGTGACCATTCCTCCCAGATACCATGTACTGTGAACACAGGACAGGAGTCAGGCCTAATCAGTATCAGCCCTTGCTATTGGACAAGCCTGTACCTAAACACAAATAGGTTAACACACACACACAATAAATGATAACGACTATAAAAAATAAACAAATATACTGTGGCAATGGAGCTTATTATGGGCTTAGATAAAACTGCTAACTGGTAGCCTCACTAAGTATAATTCAGACATAAATTAAAGGGCCAATATGCAGTTTCCCACCGAAAATTGCATTCTTGGACTCTACACTGACACCTACTGGTAGGTGCAGCTGAGCCAACACTAGCCTATGGTACAAACATGGCATGCCCCATGACAGGGGGACCCTGTTATCAGATTTTTTTATTCTAAATCCTCATTTAGATCTCCTTTTTTCAAATATTGCATATAAATGTGGCACAGGTTGATTACTTTGGGCACTGTTGGGCTTCAAATGCTATCACATTAACAGGTAATTGTCTAACATTTGATAAACTGAATGCCTAAGCGACAAAACTAATTCCATGTATTGTTTCTCAGTAATTGTATACAAGTTCACTCTATAGTTTTGGTGCATGATAAGAATAATGTTCAGAGTTTCTTAGAAACAACCACTTCTCAGGGAAAAAGTCCTAATCAGATAAAACATGCTAAACAACAAGGCCCAAGTCTGCTTATTAAATCACTGTGTTACTGTGCAATAAAGTCAAACTGTCATCAGAAAGGAAAATTGAATTATGGTCTTGACAATGACAGGTCTTCTTTTTTGCCCTTAAAGCCTAATAATAATGAAATAAATTATTTCCTTAAGGCTGCAATAAAGAAAATGTTTGCTTGCAATGCTGGTGAATTTATGTTGCAGTTCACTACAGGAATAGTTGTTTCCTTCTAAACCGCACACCTCCAAGCTCTCCTTCTTTTTTCTCTCTTTAATAATGAAGCTTTCACTCACAAAAAGATAGAATGGGGGAAAAGAAAGAGGGATGACACTAATTGGTGGGCTCGAAGCAATGCTAGTTGAACACAACTACTGTAATAGCAACAGTTTGATAAATTCAAACCTTTTCTAAAAGTTTTTTGACATCATTTCACTTTGCACACACACACACACACACACACACACACACACACACACACACACACACACACACACACACACACACACACACACCAATGGCTACACTGATAACAGTACTTCTGGTAGTATCTGGTAGTATTAGTAGTATCACTAACTGTATTAAACAAATATTGTTCTGTATTTCTGTTGCAATACACATTGCCACTGTTGAAGTCACTGTGCACCAGATATATTGGGGTTTCTTTGGGAAAAAGGGGGGTTGTATCCCTTCTTTTCTTTACTAATATGTCAATGGGATGCTGGCAGGGTGTTTTGGGCAGAATGATCAATAAAACATTTTTCAAGAATCTAAATGAGATTATAAAGGTTATTATTTTAGCTCATTGCACAATGCCAAGTAACATTAGATTGGCATTTGCATAGGCCTATACTATTATACTAAACATCACATTTCTTGTAAGTAAAGTTATATTACATGTACACCCTGTTTACATCTCAAGCAATGTGTTTAATGACATTGTTGGAGAAATGTAAAAAAAAAAAAAAAGATAAATGGTCTGTATATTCTGAACACAAATCCCAGTCCTTTTTGGCATTTTTACGGTAAATTAAGGTTTTCACATTATTAAATGTGTGGCTGTCCCTGATTAGCAAAGAAACAAATTGTCTGCAGGCCTAAGGCCATGTAAAGTGGAAAAAATTCCCGGCGCTGTCTGGTTTTTATTTTTGTGTCTTATGTTTTTTTATAATGACTGAAAATAGTGTGGAAGAATGCTTTTTGTGTTTCTAAATTATTTCGCTCAAGCATATTAATATGCCAAACATAAAAAAAACAAAAACTGCCAACTCATGCTCAACTGCCTGTGCAACATTTTAATACCAAGTGTGTCAAAATGTCAGAGTGTTAAAATAAAATAATTGATCAGCTATAAGATGTAGGGCTTATGCACATACAGTTCAAGAAATCCTCTCCTTATTGGGTAAGGGGTTCTGATATAGTGACAGAACATGACTTTTTATGCTTTTGTTATATGTCGCTATTAACAGCTCAAATGTTATTAGCAAAACAACACATCAGAATATACACTCTCCTAAACTAGCTAATGGTTATTCATTTAGAAAAACAGTGTCCTTACCCAACAGTGTAAACAAAAACATTAGCTTACTTCAATTGCCAGTCAGAAATAACTGATGAATGATACCTAACTTCCTCAAGAATGTTGATACCTGACTACAAATGACTCATTTAACATGCCAGCATGGGTTGAGCAAGATATGCCTCGCAGTATGTTTGAAGAATTGCTGCCAAGCCGTTTTAAAATGCTGACCTTCACAGAAATATAGCCCAATGTCACATCAGTATCTACTGCTCCCTAATTTCCATGCAGATCCACATGACATTAAATCATTTAAATGCCGATGAAATGACATTTTATGTGTTGTGAAATGGAAAACATAAAAGTGATAATGCACAAGTTGCAGATTCACAAAATAACATAATAAGGATAAGGATAATAAAAAGCATATAATAATGATAAAATTAATCTGTTAATGGACACATCAAGGTTCTTAAAGCACAACACATTTCCTGCCATAATGAACAAACGAGAAAGACATTAATATTGAAGACTCTGTGTCTAACACTACCTGGACAAGGGGCAGTGTTATTGCAAACCCTTGATTCTCTTAAAGGGCCGCTGCAGTGTGTTCCGTATGGTGAGACACATGTTCTTGTTCGCACCTGCGACCCTTGACCGCATGTTACAGAGCATGAGCTCCACTGGGACCACGCCTCTGCACCTGATTCACCTGTGTGGGAGAAGGGTGACACTAGTTAAATGCAGCAATATGGTCTCATGACAACCCAGGAGCTAGCAGGGCTAGCCGGGCTAGCAGGGCAAGGCGGGGCAAAGCAGGGATAGGGTTGAGATTGAGGGGATCTAACTTTCACTGTGAAACTATGGGACACACTATTCTTCCTTAATGTGATCTTTAAAAAATGCTAGGCAGAGCTAGACAGAGCTTATTAATTTAGAACTGTAAATGAAATCATTTTGGCATGCTATTGAACGTTGTGGCATTTAAAATTTAACAATGCCCTTTAATAGCATATACTGTATTGTAGACAGATATTCATTTGAAATGAATGATGCTGATTGAAAAATGTAGCGCCGCATATATTCAAAGATCACAGACAAGGAATAGCTATGATTATAACATTGAACAGTAGGCATTTGGGCTACATTTCACTACTTTGTTTGCTGTAATATGAAAGTAATTCATGCAAAAAAAACACTCAGAAACACAGTGTTTAAACAAAGTGGGGTAAACCATCATAAATAAATAAAACTTCTTAAGAGTATGATAACATGCAA
Organism: Percopsis transmontana; assembly: GCA_025447815.1. Classification (NCBI taxonomy): domain Eukaryota; kingdom Metazoa; phylum Chordata; class Actinopteri; order Percopsiformes; family Percopsidae; genus Percopsis; species Percopsis transmontana. Next base: position 4,362,547 of record JAOEHI010000007.1, on the reverse strand, counting down.
GAAAAATATAATTTGAATGGGTGTTAGTCTAAAAACAGGTTTGAGATATGGATTCCCTTGCACTGCACAACCCTCAATATGTCAAATAATTTTTAAAACCAGGATGAAGGAAAATTTGAGTTATCAGATTTTAGCCAGCAGGTCGACGCCAAATTCATGTATTATATCTATAATATTTTTAATGCCTCAATATTGTGTGAGGCATACATGCTACCATAACATAAAAATACAGATATATATATATAATAAAATTAAATGTGAAAAATATTGAATTTTTTTCAAAATTGCTGTATGGCGTATACTAGTTTGTATTTAGGGCCTATATTAAAAAAAAGACTATGTGACGATTCTATAGTGTTCTTCTGTAATTTAGGTTTAGGTTAGTTAATTTAGGTTATAAAATTACTAGGGTAATAAGTCCAATGGTCAAAAAAGCCAAAAATGCTAAATAAAGATAGAGGTAAGGCAGTGGAGTGAATACCAAAGCCATGGATGCCTGTGCAAATAATAAACAATTTGGTGACAAGAGCAATCAAATTTCCTTACAAAAACAGTCACAAAAGAACTGTTGGATTACAGTTAAACTCTCAGGTAAAACATTTTATTTTCTTGAGAGACTTTATGCATTAGCAAAATTTAAGAAGGATCTCTTTAAATTTCAGCTCTGAATACATTTATGTCATTGAAATCAAATCATATTAGGATTTTAAGCACAATGTGCTTAAAAGTAAATATCAAGGACTTGGCTGAACCGAATTGGGATCTTAATTCTACCCTTAATTTTGCAGATCATAAAATATACTGAAAGGTGGATCAATTGGTTAAATGAGGCAGTACAAGGAGATTAAATTAGACACGGAGAATGAAAAACAGCACAGCAACCCATAACAGGGAACTTACATACCTACAGTTTGAGTAAATGGAGAGGTGCTGTTAATGATTAGTAAATGATGTTGTGAAATCAAACTAGTAGTGAAAGGGGTGGTTACCAAAGGACAGCGGTTTCAATGGAACAACACATAAAGAAGACAAAATAAGTTTAAATAAATGAATAAATAAATAAATAAAAATCAGTAAGAACTAGGTAAAAACCAGCCCACCCAGCGAAAAACTCTATATAAAAAAGCAAAAACCTAACTAAACTAAAGTTACATTTTGCTTTAATATTATTGCCAATATAAATATTTAGATTTGATTGAACATTTTGAATTTTTTCATTTATGAAAATAACATTTTTAAGCCTTATTACAGTAGATGTTTCACTACATTAAACTATGGGTTCTTTTTATCTCCAAGGGCAGCATCTATCAGCTCAACTTTGGCCCACTATGTGTTCTCATTTTTGGCTAGAGGGGTGATTTTTTCTTTCTTTTCTGAATGACATTTAATTTATCACGCCTTAGAGGGAATGATTAAATACACCAGGGCCTAAGTTATACTTCCCATTTAATTAATGTTTTGCGACTTTATGAGCAATCCGCTTGCCAACTTACTATGTAACAATAAAACAAACAGACCCACAAAACCCAATTATACTCTGAATTCAAAGTAAATACTTAAAGTGAAATAGAAAATTAGAAAATTTGTCTTGCTCGTTCATATGTAGCGATAGAGAAGGAGTAGGAAAAAATAATAATGTAAAGACATTGTCACTTAAAAGGTGCAGTACAAGAGAGAGCATGCATGTGACTCAGATGAAATTAAGTTTAGGTAACAAAATAAGGTAAAGAAAGATAACTATTGTATTACCAGTTTGTGCCATAAATTTAGCAGATTCAGCTTGCTCCTGCAGGGCCTTTGTGTCATGAACTGATCTTGGCCGCTGACTTTTTACTGTATGCTCTCCGATCATTCCATATTCTAGGGACAGAATAAAGGTTCATATGAAAGCTATAGGCTCAAACATTATCTTCTGAGAACAAAAGCTTATTACATTTTTGTTTTTCCAAGATGTGCGAAGCAACTGCAATGCATGGCTAGAAACAAAGACCACACTCATGTGTATATATATTGGATTTGTCATTTACTTTTAAGGCAGAGAACAATGCAACGAATTTATAGGGGTGAGTTGAAAGTATTAATTAAGCTTGAAAGCACAGCGTAGACACATAGCAAACATGCAAATAAACTCACATTCGCTTTTTTAAGACTTCTAAAACGTCACCAAGTCATCTCCCTCCCTCCCTCCCTCCCTCATACACACCCAGAAAGGAAAAAAACAAAACAAAATGAAAGTAAAAATGTGTAAGCCATCAGAAAGCCACAGAGGAGGGGGGGGAGGGTTCATGGACATAACATGCTATTGATCCACAGTTTCCTAAACATATCATCATTGTGGTTTCGTGTTTTTTTTGTTTTTTTTCTTCTTTGGATGACCCAATCCACGGTATTGTGGAATTAGACAAATGTATTCTGAGCTGTATTTTCTGCATACAGTATGTTGCCTGGTAAACAGTAAGGAGTGCAATGAATATATTTGACTTTACTTTTCTGACACTGAGAACCTGATGCTTGATTGCTTATTATTAAGATATTTTAAGTAAATGCAATATATTGCCTATTACATAAAGCACAGGGTGTTGAATTGATTTGAATAGATTATGCTAAATATTTTCAATCAATGATTTCCATGCACTACTTTTGGCAGTGTGTGGTCCAAGTGAAGTCTCATTTGCAAAACAAGTTCAAATATAGCTTGTGTTAGTTTATTACACGGGCCAGCCCCATATTTCAGCACCTTTCAGCCCACTTGAACACTTGACGAAATGAATAGAAAATAAACAAATAAAATAAATCTACACCACACTAGCCTGATAAATCAAGCTCTTATCAGTACAGTATATTGACAGCCTGTTTCCACCATAACCTACAGTATGTTTATGTGGTCAATTAATGGGAGCTGTTCATTCAGAACCTCAGCATGCAGTCTCCACACAGAGAACCACACACATCAATACAATTTGATTGTAAGTATTTCCATCCTCACAGTCAGCCTGAATGGCTGGTGGATAAATACAGCACGCTGTCTTATGAACCCAACACTTTATACAGTTTGAAGTGTCAAAACTTATCTTTTAGCAAAAATATTACAACTCTGGTCGTCAAGCCATCGGCAATCTCCTTTTTTGTGTCCAATGCCATACAGTTCAGCACATTCCTGTGAGCAGCAATATGAGTTACGGTATACAGTTATGTCATTTTGTCACACACTACACATATTTGATAAGTCTTTTCAACAGACTATGTTGACCTAAAACTAAAATGATCCCAGCCATAGACCAAGGCATAGAAAAGAGGCAATCCATCAGTCACTTCACCCGATAATATTCAACTGAAAGCCAAAGCTTTATGACAAATAATGTCAGTGTTACACATTAAGCAGTTGACATCTCACTCTTAGTCTTCAGCAAACATTATAGTTTACCTGATACCAGTGTTTTAAACTATTTTCCAGAGTGATGTTTTACATAGGGTTGTGCTCTACTGTACAAGTCAATACTATTTGTACACCCCTGTATAGTGGTGTTCTTGTTGTTTTATCTGTTTGTTCTCCTCCATCCCCATCCAATATTTATGAGCAATACAAATGTAAAAAAAGCATTGACCATCACATTGGCGAAATGTATTTCAAATCATGATTCGTTATCTGTTTTTTACAGCATCTCTCTGTATTATAATATCAGTGAATAGCTGTCAATGGGTTGTTCTGATTTTAGTGTATTTTTCCCATTTGCCGCAAACTGTAGATAACTGATGACCAACAAAAAAAACATTGTACATTTTATATGCACATTATGTGTGTTGATGTGAAGAATTAAATATTCTTTTGTTCTTAAGCTGTGTTATTGCTTCCAAATTTTTGTTTGAGAAAAACAAATGTGCAAGAGGAAAGAGCATACCATTTAATCATCATTTAATTAATCAACTGCAATGACATGGAACTAATAACTCGAAGCAGAAAGCTGTTGACATAGTGTGAGTCAAAGGCACCTGAATAACTTTCTATTAACTATTCCGTTGGTTGGATTCAGGGTTATTTTGGTCATCTGGCCAGTAATTATAAATTATACTTCATGGGCTGGCTGTCGTTCACTAAAGACTGAAATAAGTTTATTTTCTGGATATTCATTAACCATTGAGATCGAACAAAAATGCTGACAATATCATTCAGAGAAATCATTACAGGTTTCTTTCCTTTTATGCAGAGTGTGATTCATCCGCCTTATTTGCATGCACATCACAAAAGCAGCACAAAGTTAACCTCAATGACATGCACCACTGACAAAGCATGCCTTATTGGTCCACAGAGCTTACAGTGCAACTGTACACTTGTTAGACTGTAGAATTGGAGAGTTGAGGTACACGGGAATAACAAAACTGACAATCAGTTTATTGCTTTCTGTAGAAATTGAATTTTTTGGAGTTTTAACTTTCTTCGTGTCCAAGATATGGTGTTGTTTTTCAGACCAACCGGAATTGAGAAAAACTGGCTACTGATGAGAAAACTGTTGGTGCACTTCCCTTCTGGAATGTCTCCTCTAAAATCTTTTAAATTTCAATTCGTATCTTGTAATAGAAGGCACAGATTAGCCAAAGTGGGGATTTCTGACGGACATGTAAATGCGTACACTAATTACATGGTAGGGAATTGTAGCCTATCATTTTTGGGTTACAGCAGCCATCTAAGCATATGAATGTGAAACCGAGAGATCACAAGGCACTTTGACAGATAAAATTGTCATGTTTTGAGATAAATGTTCTACAGGCTAACAAAGGCCTTCATCAGTGTATCAAAACAGTCCAAAGTCCTCTGCATTTTTATCAATGTGCAAAACTAAGTGTACCGTCTTACTGTAGGTGTTTTGGTAATGTGAATAATACACAGTACAGTATGTACAATGTATGTATGTGTTAGTGGCTACTGTATAGGTAAGTACTGTATACAGCCTGCTTTAATAACTGGCATTACATAAAAGAAGATCAAGCTACAGGAGTAACTCAAAGGAAATGGAGGGAAATATACTATAGCTTAGGCCCATGACCTTTGGCATCACTGAGCTATGATCTTACATACTGTATGGGAGGGAATTTTAAGCACTGGCACCGATCACATAGCTCCATGTAACTTGGAAGACATTTCATTTCCAGGTTCATCTCCAGCGTGTGGACACATTCCATGTGTCATTTTATTGAAAGGTAGTAAAATTCAGCCCCATGACCAATGACTGATGTGTCTAACCTTGCATGAAATGAGCCTTTACTCGGAGGCCTGTATGAGTAGCTTCCATCAATGGCCTGGCATGCATGCACACCCGCCTGACTGACTGCCTGTCACAAATGTAACTCTTAATGAGAGGCACTTCATTAATATGGCACTTTGAAGAGCGTAACCTCCTCAAATGGAGACCAACATACAGTACTTAAGTAATTCTCCATCCTGCCTTGGATTTACAGTGTTGTTAGCACAGAAACACTATTTGTACTATTTGTTTGTACTGTACATATATTTGTGTGTTTGCAAGCTAAAAACGCTGTTCTGCTGTCTGACTTAAAATGGTATTCAAGCTTGCATAACATCTGTAAAAATCATCAAGCTTTTTCTTCAATTATTAGCAAAACGTTTGCAAAACTGTCTAGATATTGAACTGATGCTGAATTATATAGAATATTCTTAACACAGCACTGACATACAGTAGCATAATTCTAAAAACCTTGCATTAATAATCCAAAATCACCTGCACAGTTTTTGCAAAAAATACTGCGCAATTATGAGTATATTTAAAAATATAAATCTAATCTACATTCAATATACATTTTCCTTTGAGTCAAATAGATTGTAACTTTCTTGTTATACACATACAAAAGGCAAATGAAGATGATGATGATTGCGATTAAAATGACTGTGATAATGTATTTTGAAGAAATCTTCACATTTCAAATTAATTAAATCAAATAACAAAAAAAGAAACACTCAAAATTAAGGTTTTAAATCTATTATAGTAAGATCAGCGTATCTGTATACAGTTATTATACAAACTCATCACTATGGGTGGCACCGTAGCTTGAACCAATCTAAAAAACTCAATCAGGCCTTCATTAAGAAAATGAGGGGGTTGCACAGAATCAGAAACAAATTATGAATTGTCCTCTGAGACATACAATTATCCATCATATTCCTTCTGCCATCTGTTTGCTTCCTGTTGACTTTCCTAATGATATAGATGAAGCCACATTATCATTCTGCCACTGCACCTCATTGAAAATCCATGAGAACATGGCACAAAATGTAATCAGGTTAAGTACACTGTGAAAATATATATATTTCTATTGCAGTTTGAGAGAATATATGGTAAAATGCCATTGAAGATTGCAGTGATAATTGATAAACCAGCAATGCTAAACCAGTTTGTTACTGAGCAGTACCTCTTAGAGCAACCTAGATGGAGCTCTGACGTTATCAAAACAATGCATCAAGTAGCTCGGTTGCCGGGTGCCCAAAGCACATCATTCCGCCTCTTTTACATATGCATAGCTCAGGGAATAGCTTTTCTCAAGTCATCCCAACATTTGCAGTAAGAATTTTTGCTCTTTACAAACTTACAGTATATTATTTTAAGGCTATTAAACAAATAATCAGGCTCTTCTTATCATTGCCATTATCTTTTATCAACATGTCTGTGGTTATACACAATGCATGCTAAATTTTAGCCCAAATATAAAGGGAAAATATATATTACTCTGACATTAACAAGGATTCTCTCCTTAATAATGTGAAAAATATGTCAAGGATTCAAGCTCTGCTGAGTGATGCTATCAGAAAATGAATGCACCAATGGTGTTGAAAGCAATGCCAAGATTGACGTATATAACTTGGGAAATCAACAGCCTTTTGAAAAAGAGATGCTGTTAACCCACCCGTGACTAAGACTGGGACTGCTGCAGATACACAAATGAAAGGAAGTACTGTTCACCAACAGGAACAAGGACGAACGCAGATTACTAATGAAACGGTTTCAGACAGAGGAGGCTGATTACATGACGGGTATCTCAAATGCACAGTTTTACACTGTATAAAGGCTTTCTTTACTCATATGCCTGTGATATTTCTAAAGTGATTAATGAGGAATAGACTCAAAACAAACTACTTTAATAGAACACATCAATAGAACTGAATCTAAATTATAACATTTGACACTAAGGCAAATTATGTAAACCCAGCAAATCTGGCCACCTCAAAATTAAATCTTTAATTAAGGAGAACTGTATGAACCTTTGAATGCAACTTAGTTAGGAGGATCTGGAGATACTGTATCTTTTCCTTTCTATATTTTCCAAAGAAAAATATACAGATTATGGCACAAGATCCTGCATTGAGGTCGGAAACACACAACCCTATAAGATGACCTGGTAGTCACACCCACACTGCCAAGCTCAGTGCCACCATGCTAAGCGATGCATCTGTCAAGTGAGAAACATGACACATTTTTTTAGCACCTATGCAATTGCAGCCAATTTTCAAAAACCATACCTTGTCCCTTTTTCAAAGAATTTTGCTTGGTCTGTCAAGCAATGACCTTCGACTCAAGAGTCATGGTTTGACGTGCATGGAAATACCACATTAATAAACAGGGGTGGGGGGATAAAATACACCAAAGAAATTCACTCATTCACTACGTAGTTACACGATAACCATATTTTGCGTCAAGTATTTCCAACAGCCCTAATGAGACTTTCATAATTCATGCTGTCAGCATTTCCATGGCAGCAATCACGTCTGATCCATTGCGGTGGTAAAACCCTCTGCTTCGGAATGCCAACCCGCATCTATCAGCACAGGGAACATTGTGTCATATCCAAGAGTTAGTCATGAGGAAGATGGCCACAACGTGCCTCGTCCTGGTTCATTGACTTAGCTCATGTTAAAACAAATATGCTCCCTCAAATAATTAAAAGGACACACTGGCTATGCATAAATGTTCTCTGACAAGCGCAAGAGCACAATAGAATTTCAGCGCTTTTTATTTAATGGATTCTGATGGGCGGCAGAATAACAATAAACCTTACACTTCCTATTAAGAGTATGAGAGCATTGTGTGTGGCGGAGCTGGAAGGAGACAATGTATTTTTTATTAAGCTACTCTATTTCAGTAAACCGTGTGGTTACCTTGATACTGTACATGTACTTAAAGGCAAACTTTCTACTTGATTATTTATTAATATACTTTATTTACATATTATGTTACCTTCTCCAGGCATTATATTGCATTATCAGACAACATATCAGACTACGATCTCTTTCATTTTATATATATATATATATATATATAATTGTTTTATTATTTTAATTATTGTTTTCTACGGTATTTGTATGAAATAAGACTATTTTACTCTCCAAAAAACCCAGTTTAGCCTAGACTGAATGCGAAACAATAATGGTACTGGTGGTTGCTAGGCATCTGCTACAGTAGCTGTGGACATCCTATAATATCAATATAGAACTATTTTAACCCACTGAACAGCCCATAATGTCAATATATAGCCCAGAAGATAGCCCCTAATTGTCAGTTGCCTTACATGCGCTAGGCAAAGCTAGGATGTCTATAAAAAGGCCATAATAGCGGAGTTCTAAAATTAGTTTATTTTGACCACTATGTGGCACTACAGAGCACTGCCGATTGAGGTCACAAACACACTTTATGTCACTGCGGTGAGTTATTATACGTGATAGACAGATAGATGAATGGACGCCACTCACTTTAATAGCCCCCTTCCACTTTCATGGTGGGGGACAATACGTGTAATGCACGCTTCTAAAGCTTTGAGGAAAAATTGAATGTCTGCCCTCCTAGGATAAGGATTTTATTCTTATTTTATTTGGGCCTGAGTGAAATCTACAATAGCCTGTTGCCTGTTATGGGCAATAAGGCTGTGACTGGAATACAGTGGAATATTCCTGGCTGTAAATGCGTCTCACAATCACCAACATAAATCTAGAATTACAGTCAAAGTTTCATCATATAAATGTATTCATTGCATTGGATATTAACTGGCTATCTTACTAAGGTATAATGGTTTAAATGGCAAACTCCTTACATAGGCCTGCTTGTTTTCAAAAGAAATGTGTTAATGTATTGTATTGTGTACACTATGTACAGGTCATACTAAACATATACACTGTAATCTCTCTGTCCATTCCGCCCCCTTAAAAAACTACCACACCCACATTTTGGCTATATATGGGGACATTCAGTTTCAATGATTGCTGCAGCCAACGCTACAGTCATTCTGCAGGCACATGCTGTTCTGCTGACAATGCTAATCGAAAACCTCTAGTCCTCTTAGTACCATTGAAATATGGGCTGCTGCAGAGCTTCACCTAATCCTTAAGAATGTCATCCAACCATTGTGACCAGCAGGGCCTAGTTAGTTGTCTTATCTGCATATTTATGGACTTCCACCATGCTCAGAAGTCTTCAGAGCTTTTTCACCATGACTATATCAGAGGTCCCCTGCCTCTACCACAGTTCAGTTAATGCTGCCTATTCACTCCAACAATACCAAGAAGCAGCGGTCAGAAATCCTCAAGGCGGGTTTCACAAAACTGCTTACTCATTTTAATGTAATGGGGAAAGGTGAATCCTAAGAGCCATTTCTCAGCTCATGGGACTGTTTTACCTAACTCCCCTCTCTTCACAACTGGCTGAAAGCTGAAGGCAACAAGTCCAAGATGGGATTTATTCCACGAAGGAGATGGATTACACCGTAGTCTCAACTGTGCAGTATTGGAATGCGGTCCCAAAGAGACCAAGCTAGTCTCCTATCGGCTGACATTCTGTAGACCTAGTCAAGAGGAGGAAGTGTTGGTATCATTCTTCATCCTAACAAAAAGTTCCTTGTATAAGTTATGCTGATCTTGTTTTAAACGTGCACTCCTCGATTTCTCCCCGAAATTGCCCCTGCGGTTGACACCCGCGTTACAAAAACATGGTTGTTTTGGTTTGAAAATAAAATTTAAACCCTTAACCACAGAGATATCATGTATGTGTTCACTTGAAAATGTATACAGTGGGTCTGTACGAGACCCTAACTGATAAAATTGCCAGGTTTAATAACCCTGTACCAAGTGAACCATTGTTTCTCTAATTTCATTCTGCCAAGGTAATCTGGCTGCATATGTGATGGGATTTAAGTCTAATGAGTTGGAAAGGTCTCTTATTTCCATAGGCAGCTTCAATTATCTTCCTACTTAACTCCTGTCTGATCTCCAACATATGGAAAAAGAAGAAAAAGAAAACTTGACTTAGGTCTTTTATACTGTATATACAACCATGGAAAAAATGAAGAGACCACTGCTTTTAAAATATAATGTAAAATATAATATAATAATAATAATATAAATATAAATATAAAACATAATATAAAATATTATATATATATATATATATACATAAATATTTTATATGTATATATATATTCATAAAATATAAATAAAATGTGATATATAAATATTTTATTTAAATAAATGTGCAGTGGTCTCTTTTTCTATGGCAGTATACTGTATATATATATATGCACACACTAGAGAGGGAGTCATGTCGGCTATGCTATGGACAACAGTTTTGTATCCAGTGAACATGTCGGTTGGGCTCTCACCGCACAGCTAATGTGTCACCATGCATCTATCATTAACGAGGCGTTTCCGCCCACAGAGCTACAGCTCACTAGATGTTTTTTTTGTGTGCTTCGCACCATTCCACCAAATGCTGGAGACTGGGATGAAAATCCCAGGAGATCAGCAGTCTCTGAGATACTCAAACCACCCCGTGTGGCACCACCAGTCATTTCACGCTCAAAGTCACTTAGGTTACATTTCTTCCCCATTCAGATGTTTGTTCTGAACAACTGAGCCTTTTGACCATGTCTGCTTTATTTTATACATTGTCTTGCAACACGTCTGGCCACATTAATGTATATTTGCATTAAGAAGCATGCAGCTGTACAGGTGTACCAAATAAAGAGGCCACTGACTGTACACTTAATGGCCAGAATCATGTGGACACCAAAACACAACACACATATATGCTTGAAAAACAATTAATTTCCAAACCATAGGCATTAATATTTATCCACCCCCATCCTCCTTTGCTGCTATAACGGCCTTCACTCTTCTGGGAAGGCGTTCCACTACATTTTGGAACATGGCTGCAGGGATTTGCTCCCATTCATGCACAAGAGCATCAGTGAGGTCAGGCACTGATGTAGGGCAATGGGGCCTGGCTCACAGTCGGCGTTCCAAATCATCCCAAAGGTGTTCAGCGCGGTTAAGGTCTGGGCTCTGTGCAGGCCAGTCAAGTTCTTTCACACCAGACTCAGTAAACCATTTCTTTATGAACCTCACCTTGTGCACACAGGTATTGTCCTGCTGTGACAGAAAAGGGCCCTCCGCAAACAGTTGCCACAAAGTTGGAAGCACAGGAATTCACTAGAATGTAATTATATGCTGTAACATTAAGATAGCCATTCATCACTGGAATGAATGTACCTAGCTCAAACCATGAAAAACTTCCACCACCAAACATTACAATTGGGACTAGCGTTCTTCTGGCATCCACCAAACCCAGATTCGGCTTCAGACTGCCAGATGGTGAAGCATGATTCATCACTGCAGAGAACGCTTTTGCACTGCTCCAGAGTCCAGCCGACGGCTAGCATTGTGCATGGCGATCTTGTGTGCAGCTGCTTTGTACTTTGTAGATATAACATTTATTTCCACTGCTGTGCAGACAATACATCTATGCCTGACCAGATCCACAAATACGTTTAAAATCTCCCAGTGCATTCAACCCGTACAAACTGCAGCAAATGGATTTTAAAGCATATTAAGAGATTCTGCCATCAGCAGCATTCACACTTGACCAACAGACACACAGTCGTAGTGCAGCTTTAAAGGGTAAATCAGCACTAAATCACATAGGGCAGAAAATCAATGGCCTTCTTTGACATAACTGATTAGGGTGTGGCCTGAAGTGCAACAGGGTTGAGAGTTTAAAACTATATATGGCAGCGCAACATCAATTTTCTGCCTTTCATGATATAGTGTTGTTTACCCTTTCAGAGTCTGGCAACGGTGCTGCTTTCCTTTTCTATGTGACCTTGTCTTCCTGATTTTTTATTTGTTTTTTTCTTGTTCTGATTGTATGGGCCCTTTTTAGCAAAACAAGCCAGATCATTTTACAATGACTATAAGAAAACTACTTTAATTAATATTATCATATTGTTATCTTAAAGAACATGGGGTATTTATCAATTATTTATATAAAATTCACAATTTAATCAGGACAAAAAATGAAACGGAAGTGTGAGTCCATGAAAAAAATGTCCTCGTAAGTATGAGAGTAACAAATGTAAATTACGCAATTGTTAAATCTACAGTCTTTGCAGTTTATTATATTTAACTGGCGCATATACTAAATAAGTGGTTAGTGATGAAACCAAATATGTGATTTCAGCATATGGACATCATTTTAGAACAATGGGGTTTTGATTTATTTATTATATTTATCTCTGCCTATCCTACCACCATGCCAATACATCTGTGTGCTGCTGACTTTATTTCCTGCACACCTATAAAAACCATCAGAACTGCAAATGGAAAGGCTATCATGAATGGAAAGTAGGCTGAATCGATGTTATATATGTTATTTAAATGAATGGTAAATAATATGGCAATAACAGGACAGCATCATGTAAAGAAACCATACATTGTCATAAATGAAACTTACAACGACGCGTGGTATGGTTTTGGGGAGAAAAATGGCGTGAGTCAAGTTTCCCTGCATCTGAATAGATTGAGAGAATGTACAGTATGTTCCTTTGTCTTGCTCTGGCTTGTTGTCTCTGCATGTGATTAAGACGTGGCTGAGACTCTCACGCAAAAGGCAAATCAGTCCCAAGTCCAGACATTGCCGTCACAGCACTCCTTTTTTTAAACTACGTGAGAAGGCAACAGGTCAGGTGTGTTTAACAGCAACAGCGTTTTGCACAGTGCGGGTCAAGTCACAGATGGAGTGCAAAGTGACTTATCACTGACAGCTCTTTGGTATATTCAGCAGCAGAAGCCAGCCAAGGGTGTCTTGAGCATTGAAAATTAATTGTTTTTTAATGTGCACGTCTCCAATGTCCACTGCCACAAATTTGTGTGCCATTAATGTGCTCAATTAGGCGTTCAGCATTTTACCACCGGCCAATGTATAGAATTGATTATTACACCCAGAGCTTTCCCATGCAGGTTGCCATGTCCGGAATATTAAGTATTTTGTAGCGATTGCTAAACTCAACAAATGCAATTAACCCAAAGCTTTAACATCTACTTCTTATTTTTTATTTGCCACGTAATGCTCTGGATCAGCAACAATTCTTTTTTCTATTGCTGCAGTATGTCCCCATAAAAGAACATGGCACTCCATGCCAAACAATTAAACAAAACATACAAATTAACCCCTTTTTTTACATTAGTCACTTGATGTGAGGGAAGGACTTTGGCCATTTTCCTCCAGGCCTAAAACCATTTTCTGTTATGATGACATTAATGATGATTGAAATGCATTATCTGGCCACACAACGGCCGCTGTCTATTCAGCTCTGCTCTGCAGAGAACTGAAATTGGTAGCTGGCGAGAAGCTCACTGCGGAGGAACGAGGGGTTTTAAAGGCCCATGACTCCCAAGGCCCCTGGTAGTTATGCCTGAATGGTCTGTCTGACCTATTGTCTGCAAGTTTGCAGTAATATCGATATACCTGTCTGATACGCACTGAAAACTGCCAGGTCTTTTGCCTCCTATACTATACCAAAGGAATTGCAAGTTTAAAAGGGGAGGTGGTTTACAGCATACACATTTCTACCATTTCCTTTCAAGATGTTACCAGGTCAGAGAAAAATCTTCCATTAACACATGAGCTACAGCATGTTTACCATAACTATGTTCTGATACTTGTAATTGCACTTGTCTTTATAATAAAGCTGAGCCCGTTAATCAGCGTGATGAGTGAATTTTAAATCCTTAATTACAAACCAGTTTGCCATCACTTTTCCATGGATCTGACACCCCCGCATCTCTGTTTTCCATATGCCTGCTCACTAAAACGCTGCTCTGCGCTCCATTGGAGTAGTTAACGTTATGGATATCATTTGAATTGTGATAGTAAAGATAAGATAATAATGTTAAACGGAACATGATGCTGTGATATTGTCGCAACAAGCACAGACACACAGAATTTAAAAGGGAGCCGCAATTTGAATAGAGGAGACATTGTTACTAAATCGATTTTTTTTAACGTTTAAATATATATATATATATTTTAAATGTTGACACTAAACCTAAATCGTCCATGCTGGCATTTCACTGGCTACTGTGACGTAACTCCCCCCAACCCCCTCCTATTCCTGCCACCCCCTGGCGATCTCGAGTAGCCACGATTGGACAATATAAGAAATCGCCCAACCCAAACTCTAACGTTCTTTGGAAAGGTTAACTACTTGTTCATACCACGCTTCTCACATAATGTACAGTGCAAGGTAGGATCTGATTAGGAGCTTTAACAACAAAACTGTTCCATTCCAGTCCCCTTACATCTCTGGGAAGGCACTTTAATGAGCATTTCAATGCAAAACTGTAGCAGCCTGCATATATTTTTCACTCTAATCAGCAAAGTGAAAAAGCTGTCTCTTCATGCATTCTCCCTCCCTAATCTAATTAGAATTTATTAAACTATGCAAAAGTTCAACAACATCAATACAGTAGCTGTGTTTCCTCCTTTCACACAGAGCAGTAGTTACACCGTGTTATAAGATGCTATTCCAAATGGGTGGAAAAGCAGCCATTTTAAGTCCAAAAATCCTGCCTCCTATGAGCCACACTTAACATAATTTTTGTATGAGTGATTCTTCTAGTAAATCCGAAAAACCCACCTGACTAACCCTAAAGAAATGATAATACTGCATGAATGAAGACATTTATTTTACATTGAGAAAATCTAGCAGTTTTAACCAATTAATAAACCTTTGTCTTTTGTATTGTACTGTATGTGTTAAGTTTATATTCAAAATGATGCAATCCTCTCAGTTTTTGCCTCTACATGCATAAATTGAGTGATCAGAATATCTTTGCTCCACCTTTTATTTTTGCAGTTATGCTTGCTTGTTTAAGGAGTGGGAGATACTTATTTCTGAAGACTACAACATGCATGCTACAACATTCTTTGTATTTATTCCTATTTAATGTTACTGATAAACTGAAATGATGCCCGATTGGGAAAGTTACAGATAAAAGAGCAATAAAAATACAGAATTTATCTTGCATTCCAAAAACATAAGTGTTTCCAGTCACACACCACAATTCTTACTGCTTGTTGATGTTTTCTCACATTTAAAAGCAACATTTTTCAGTTATAATAGTATTGCCATAACAATTTGTCTAGGCTGTGAGTATAGTACCCTGTTGTAAATTCCCAATGGGAGTCCCGAGGCAGACAGCACTGACATTTAGACCAGATCCATTCACTGCTTAGGATTTTTTACCGTTCATGGCCGAACTATTGTAGTATAAAAGTTTGATTGAATTTTAGGAAGTTATAAATCTCTCAGAATTGAGCAAACATTTATTATTTGTATGTAGGCTATACAATGAGTAAAACAAGTAGATCCTTTAGAATTAAAACATTCATTAGGAAGTCAATATTCATTAAGTACTGTAGTTATCAAAACCGTCATGAGGTGATTGAAGGAATTACAGTTTCAAGACATTCTTGGAGAAGGTGAAAATTGTTGTGTTTGATATTTTACATGCATAAAATGTCTTATTCAGCTGTAATCATACTGTAAAATGATGATGACCAATAAACTAATTAATTATGTTCAATGAAGATGAGTATTTTTCAAAAGAATTCTCAATTCTTTATGCAGTTTCCATAATCATTAATATTGCACGTATTGTATGATCCCTTATCCAAATATACAGTGGCACGTACTGTATATATCTACTCATAATGAGCCCAGGCTCTCTCCATGACTATATTTATAAATTAATCCAAAATGCATTAATTATGCATTAATGCACATTAATTTAAAGTTTGACCAGTCAGCAATTCTGGGGTCTCTAGGCCCCCTATTGAGACAGGATAAATTATATGATATTTTTCCATAATTCATTATGAATGGATTATTTTCCCAGTATAAATGTTTAGTAGCTTTTGCTAGATTATCTTTTGATTAACCCCCAGTATCCTCAACCAGAGACTGCTCTCTTCATATTCTAAAGCATGTACAGGTACGTGCTGCAAAATTAACCTCCTAGTGGACTGTCCCAGACATTATCTTTATAATATGCAAACTACATATTTACTCGTGGTCTTCTTCTTGTTCTTAAGTTTTCCTGTGGTCTTAATTTTTTTTCGTTTACATACGCTGGTTTACATTTGTGAACAATAAGACATTCTATAAAAGCACACAACACTTTCACTTAAAATCATGAGTGACAGTACACTCAGTCGCTCTAGTCATTAGTGTTTCCAGTGACAGAAAGAATCTTCTGGTAACTGTCTGTGTGTTTGCTTGGCAACTTTTAATCATTTTAGTCAATTTCACATGAAGCCCTGACATGTTTTCACACCGATAGTCTGTGAGGCATGCCTCTGATTCTCTCTATCAGAAACCTCCATAAGGAAGAGTGAGGCCGATATGAGCCACCATTAAAAAGTCTGCAGACAGACTTTGAATCTAGGACAAAATATTGCTACTGTATCTTTCTTAATTCAGCTTAGGTCTGACAGGAAAATAACCAAAAACAAATACTGTATGAAACAATTAAGTATTATATGTGTCTCGAATATTTAACAATACCGGGTAACACTAGGACATTACTGCCTGCGTTCAAATATGGGTTTAGATCAGCTGTACGTTGCTGTCAGCACAGCTTCCACTGTGGCGTGTGTCAAAATGGGTGCGGGTACAAAAAAAGCTAACCCCGCCTACAAATCACTTATAAAGTATATTCATAATTAAATCTAAAGAAGCAGGGCAGGGAATCATTTGCACAATCTCTTGTTACCAGGCAACCAACTCTACCAATTTGCATAGCATTCAGTCTATATTAATGACAAGGGGTAAGCGAATGGGGAGCTTGTTGACCATTCTATAGCTATAGCTGACCATTCTATAGCTTCTTCTTAAGTTTTTTTAAAGTGAGGTGGAAATGCAGACAACAGAGCAAGCCTTTAAGTGTTGTCATGTTTGAAATGCCTTTAATGTTCAGTTGGGACTTGAATGAAAAGTGATGCATTATTCTGACTGCAGTATAGAGTCTCTGCGACAGTATGCAAGCCATGGGAAAAGAAAAAAAAACGGAAAGGGAAAAAAAGAGATTGTGAAGGAGCTTCAGGTTGTATTGGATGGGTCTTTTTCTGTGGTGGAGAAAGCAACCAGTACGAATATGAAAGGAAAAAACTTGATCGACTTATATTTCTACTTTTGTTGTAATAAAGAAGCAGTTAGACCTTAAAACCCATCTATCAATATATGTGTTGTAAAGATCTCTTGAGAACCGATCCTTCATCCAATACAATATGAATGGGACAAGAAACATGGTCATAGAATGTTGTTTATTTTTTAATGAAGCCTAAGGTTTATATGGAGGGAGTTTTTAACTATCTTTGTTAAAACTATCAAATCAAGGATATCTATTATTCTGAAAATTTCACACACTGCCATCTAAATCAACATAACGCCATGCGAACAATTGTTGAGCACTTAAATTGGGAAACCCACAGTGCGATATGAGTCCCAACACGTTACGAGCGAAAAAACACAATTCACTTAACGCGCGTCTCATTATTCGGAGTGGGCAGGGGAAAGTAAATATACAGAAAGCAGCCTTATACATTCAGAACAGATATCCGTAGTGTGTGCAGGATTACGCCTATGTGTCAAATTCATTTCAGTTCAGCAGCAGTAGGGGAGCAGATGACAGCGCCACCCACCTCTTATGCAGCTTGACAGCCCTCTGCATGACAGATACCTGAGACGAAAAAATGCATCTAAATAATGCAGGCAGTCACATCTCCCTGCCACGCTGGAGCACATAAGCAGGGCGGAGGTCAGGAAAGACATAAGGACAGATTTGGTCCAACTAGGATTTCAGCACCACCCTGATTGTTCTAGAACTAGTGTTTGTCTAACGACAGGACGAGCCCTCGACAGGCCGCGATATGTTCGAAGGGGGCTGTAATTATTAGTTTCTTTATTTCCAATAAAATATGGATTATTTCAATAGAGTTCATGGTTGTTTGTTTTTATGCTATTATCCAGTGTTTTGTGCAGCAATTCATGTGTTTCATAGCGTGCGTTTCATTACGTTTTATTGGTAGCCATCATATCATGTGTTTTATCCGGTCTCATGGCGATCATTTTTGGTCAGCATAGTATGATACATTTAAAGGATCTTTTTTAATACATTTGCCTACAACCTTCACTAGGTCTAACTTACAGATCATCCCAAAACCTCTCCTCACCCTCCTCACATTAATCTAAATTAACCCTCTGACAAATATGTCATAACACTGAAATAGGATGGATTCTCAGTCCAACCCATCCATGACGTGAACTTGCCAAGTGTCTTTAAATAGAAAAATATCAGGCTCAACAGAAAAAATTATGAATTGTAGATCGTAAGGAAGATGCTTATCAGTGGCAGTGGCTGATGAAAGTGTCCCAAATAACCAAGTAATAAAGAAAAGTCTTATGAAATGATTTAACTTGTGAAATATAGGACAGGATGGGAACCTGACACAATTTTGGATGGCTAATGAATATAATATTTCAGAATCCAAGGACACTGAGCTATTATGCAGTCATGTACTGTACTGTGCCGTGTGATATTGGAAGGGGAAAAAAGTAATTCAATGTCCATTTCCGTCAAAACATTATTAACCTTTCACTTTGAGTCACTTTGGACTATATTATTTGTTGCAACAATATGCTGGTTTGAATATTAAGACTCTTACATAAATGCATTGTTTGAGAAAATAGATTTGGGTCAGGTATTTTCTTAGAATCAAACCTGCGCTGTTGAAGCCAAGATTGTCTGACAAACTTTTCCAGCTAAAGCCAGTATCAAAGGCACACGGTACACGAGGCATTTCAAACTCAGGGGCCTTATTTGCTACTTCATAAGCAACTTTTCATATAATGAGATTATAAAATGAAATTGGTACACTGTTAAAGGTACACTCCTCGATTTGGATTGGTTGAAACCGGTGTTGCAAAAACATTGTTTTAATATGAAATTCCAAGAGCTCGTGCCCCTCCCCCACCTGAGTGCTCAGTGGCTTGCACTACTCTCTACTCCCCCCACCCCCCCACCCCCTAGAGTACATATGTCCTAGGTTCTCCCCCTTCTCTACCCTGCTCTCGGATAATTGTTTAGCATCATATAAACACTGAGCTGCGGCAGGAATTCGGATTGTGGGATCCGCTATAACGCAACTGAGGAGCGCATAAGCCGGTATTATCTCTACAAGAATACCCTAAATCTTTAACATACCTGGTTGCTAACATGGGCTTTATTTTTCTAAGATAAAGGACATGTACATCCCTGGTGCTCCCTATAGCCCCGGGTGCCTGTCTATAACTGGACTGGGAGGCGCGTGCTATTCACAAGCCTTCCGCTTAATGAGGTGGAAGAGAGTGTCCGCCTAGAGGCCAGTTAGGAGGCTGCATCCACTGGTGACTCAGTGCAAGATGCGAAGAGAGACTGCTACAGTCAGACTGATGTCACAAGTGCTGCAGGACAAAGCTAATAATAAGACATGTTTATGAAAATATCAAAATATAACACGCCACAGGCTGTTCTGGTTGTTCGGCAGACGGGGGGAACAACAGCAGGCTTTTGAATCTGGCTCACAATCTTTTTTTTGTATCTAATACCCTCTTCTCCCTCTTTCCTGTCACTGTGTAAGATCTAATGAAGCGAACAAGCCATAAAAATAACCTTGGGAAAACTCGTATAAACATGTATTGGGCTGCTATCATAACATACACAGTGCATGAACACACCGTGGAGGGTGTATGTTTAACATTGCAGCTGACTGTATGTCTAAACTGTATTTTAAAGTCACGCCTCTGCCCTTGAAGGTTAAAGGCGGACATTTCGTTTTACAACAGCCTTATCCGGACGTGTACGCGTCCAACCTATGATGTACACACCGCACCTTCATGTGGAACAGATAACGCACAGCATGGGTGTTAATGCGTCAATTAATATTGTAGATCGACTTAACAATGTGGATCTTCCCTCTGTTCATTTCTAGCCAACATCTATCATGATCCAACACCATAAAAAGAAAGGAAAAGGAAATTATACTTGACGCCAAATACACCCTTCATTAACTCTACTGTATCTAAATCATGAATCTTCATATAATGGAAACGCAGGCCTGAAATCAATATAGTCTTTATATATATAAGAGAAATGAACCCGCTTTGGTCTTTAATGGAATGCTGTTATGCATTTTCACTATTTCCAGTCTGCATTCACAGGCTAATATGTGATATTATTTTAGGTTTCGACCCTTGATCTAATTTTCTCTCTCCATTCTGTCTGAGTGCTGCACTGCAGACATTTAAGAGCTGGCTTGCCCTGTTCTCATTTACCAGGGGTGGTTCTGGCATTTTCTGTCATGGCCAAGAGTTGGTCAGACCTGATGCAACGCTGACATGGTTTCAGTAAAAACAGATAAGTGATTGGCAGCTTCCAGCTGTGATAAGACGATTAAGCTTGAATTGGGGACATACAACTTGCATGCATAAATATGCAGTAGCCTATATAGCGTTGCTACATTTATGAAGCCCAGTGCACTTTTTGAAGGGTGTAAGCACAATTTAATGTATAGAATACGATTCTGCCTGGTATTTGGACAACAAAACCAAACAAAGGTTTATTAGACAAAGTTAAATAAATCACCAGAAAAATGTCAAGTAATAACTTTATCCTTGTTAAGGGTTTAGAGAATGATTAATGTGTACGACCTATTTAGACATAATGGTCTTCATTTGCATAATGTATTCTCTAAATGTAGTCGTGTTCCAAAGTAAATTGTTGCTATTTCTAATGCATAGAAATATTCACACAGGATTTACTCAATTCATTTACCAAATTAATTCAAGTTTTTATGTTTATAAAACTGATTGGTACAAAGGTTCCAGGGTGACAACATATTTGTGCATATGTTTCCCCTCTTGTGGCAATCACTGACATTATCT
Source organism: Percopsis transmontana (assembly GCA_025447815.1). Taxonomy (NCBI): domain Eukaryota; kingdom Metazoa; phylum Chordata; class Actinopteri; order Percopsiformes; family Percopsidae; genus Percopsis; species Percopsis transmontana. Next base: position 4,341,235 of record JAOEHI010000007.1, on the reverse strand, counting down.
GATGAGCTGTCTTTGTTTTTTTCTTGCCAGCCTGAATAATTAAATGGTATCGGTGTGCTCTCTTTTGTTAAAGACAGGAGGTATTCCGACAGTCACTGCTTGACAGGCCCTATAGAACGTGAGAGGCCTTTTTAAACAGACCTCTGCTTTGTGCATTAAAAGCAGACAGAGACACTGTCTCGACCAAACAGCTATTTAACACTAAGTTCATCAATGCCTTTTTTGTCCTGAAAGGCAGAGTCAAGCAGAAATCTTACTGCGTTGCTTTAGATTCGTCGGTCTGGCGAGCTCTGATGCCTGCAGTTCCATCTGGGAGTTTAGTCAGACTGGGAGTTCTTCACCAGACAGACTCTCAGAAGAGACATACTCAACTCTCTAGCTGCATATTGCATTTATATTTTCACTGATAGTGCACAGAAATACATTTTTTTTTTTTGAGGAAGAGAAAATAAATTGATGCGGGGAGCAGGCAAACATCCAAATATTTTCTCCACTCGAGGAGAAATAAATTGTTCTTTAATATGAATTAGTCTGTGAACAAGTAAGGCCTGTGGGCAGAACAATAGACAGGCACTGGTTTGTTTCGTTTGTATTCATACATAACAGCCCTCACCATTTTATATTAAATATTTTTTTAAAAATACAAAACCATACAAAAGCCAAAACAGAGGTCCATATCAGTAGTTACATTTTCCGCAGCAGAGCCACACAATGCATACAATAAGTGAGAAGTGGCTTTTGTACTCCCATAACAAACAGTAAAACATAGTGGAGTGTATAATGCACTCTAACCACAGGCTTCATGGGGAGGTTTAGTGAGAGAACTATACATAACAACACCATCATCACCATTTTGCACATTCCAACCGATAGGAAGATGAGCAGCTGCAGGCAAAGCAGCATTTGATGTGGTCATAAATGCACACATAATTTAGCCTGAAGTAATGGCAGCGACAAAAACATGGTACATGCAAGCATTTCAACAGTGAGCGACTGATGGTTGCGCATTAAAACATTAAAAAGTCTATTGAATCCACATTTCTATATCACTCTGTCAACAAATCTGTGTTTCTTGGTTTAGCCTGCAGCAGTGCTTTAGGAAAGCAACTACCAATAATCTGTAACTCATTAACCTCTCTTGCCCACACTTTACTGCTGTGCCAGCAACATATGTCACTGCTAATATGACTCTAAGAAGAGCCCTTCCAAACATCAATCTGTAAGTCATGCAAATTATAGGAAGTGTAACATACTGGAGGTACAGAAGGGAAATGGAGGGTGAAATCCACCCTATTGTCTTAACAGTGTGGCTTCATGTACTGAAATGTTCAATGACAGGGTCATATAGAGATAGAGATATAGAGAAACACACCGAAAAACAGCCTGCTGTGATAAGCCGTGACATTACCACGAGCGATGCCTACATATATTTTGTATCCTTTGCCATAATAAAATAACCAAACTTATTTAGAATGAGAATACATTTGGAACCCATCACTTGTCAAAGTCCCAATGCTTCTAACGCCCAGAGAGAACAATATTTACAAAATGCTTTTTCCCAACAGTAGGCATACAGTATGTGGACATTCATTGTGCCAAGTGGTAATGTATTCACCCTCTCACTGATAATCCCTTCACCCACCCTCTTACTATAACTTGTCATCTCACATCAGAAATGAAAGCTGTAATTATTGCACTTCGCTAACTATTGAGACAACATCACACAGCCAACTTTTGGCCACTGCTGAGCCGATGGTTAGGCAAGATGGACTAACGCACACAGTTCTGTAACTGGAAGAAGTCAAAGCTTCAAGCAGCTGCTACATGTTAGCTTCAGAACACTGTGCAAGTTAATTGTGAGAGGACACACGCTTTGACTGTTAGCCAATCAATGTGCTCAAATAGGAGATATTAACCTGTTCAGGTTACATTATTTTGGCTAATCAGCGACCTTCCTGGTCATGTGATGCAACTGCATTCTTTTTGTTTTTGAACACTGTCATTCTTTTTGACTTTCCGCAGAGCTTTGCTACCTTTACTCTTTCTGATACACAAATCACCTTACTTGCTGTGTCCCAGTATATTTCCTGCCACTGTAGTATCCATTATAGACACACACATATCAGCACATTCAAGGGGTCTAATATTAAAATTTAGTATTTTAACATACAGCTTTATTTAACTACGCAGCTTTAAAGCAGAATCTGGTGTTCTGGCATAAAGCAACTGTAATGTATGCACCTACTATGTACATGAGTGTGAACACTAACATTTGTCTGTATTAAATGTATCGTAATCTTGAGTTTGAATACTGAATTCATTAGCGTATCTCATATAAAACATAAATATTAAAATTACACTTTTCATTTATGCAATGAATATTCAAACAGCTTAGCAACAGTCATTGGATTCATGCAGTATAATCGAGTGCAACGATAAACTGTTGGGATTTAAGAGAAGAAAAAAACACAACATAAATTTGAACACACGTCTTATCGCTATCACAAACTATAAGTGTGACTCCTACTTATTATAATATGAGTCTAAAAGCTGGACAGACTTTACTAGCGGAGGCAGAACAGAATGTGTCAGTGAACCACAGCACTGGGCTTAGTGCTGGAATAGGCAGTATCTCAAACACATTTCCTTTGGGATTAAAAATAAATAAAAACAGTCTATAATTTCCAGATAACTGGAGGTGGGATCAGACATTGGAGAATAACCTTTTCAATATGTGGGCGGCCCAATAGCACAGATGGAAAAAGACAAATTCAATTAAACAAAAGGAAGTGAGAGCTGCATTAAATACTATATACAGTCTATGAAAAGCACATTTTCCTATTGTATGTCTAATGACAGCAGCTGTCTGTAGCTCAGGGCAAATCATGGCAGCATTTGAACACGTTTGACTACCCCCACAAAACCACCACCACACGCTGAGGAAACACTTAGGAAGAAAACCGAGTACAACTTCAAATCAATTTTCTTTAAATCGTTCCTAACAATTAGATTCACGAGTCATAATGTTTCACATTATGACGCATTCTGCGCGACTGTGATTTTAAGGGACTAATGAATAAACAACAGCATGCCACCACTGTCTCCAAATGTGTGCCATTTGCGGCAGCGGTTTCTATGGAAACTGATGCTTTTCTCACACACAGAATGTGATGTCATTAGCTATAAGTGGAGATTTATTTAGATGAGTTACATTTAAAAATGTTCCATTGTTGTTAAGGGTACCATTTGTGCTATATTTGGAATCCAGAGATGGCACACGCGCTCACGCACAAACACACACACACACACATGCGTGCATGCACACACAAACACACACCCGCACACAGAGCAGGTGTGGGGCATATTCCACAAAACTATATCTCACTAAAATCACTTTTACTGAAATAGTGTGGGCAAATCAAGTGTTGAGATTACTAAACTGAACGTGCAATAGTCATGAATATAGAAAGAAAGGTTATACAAATATATTATCATTGCCATTACTGTAAACCTTCTCCATTTAGACTCCTTCTTCAGTAATTTTTCTGCAACATTGCTACTGTACCATCTTGGGCAAACAACGTTTTATATCTGTTTTATATGTGTTTGAGCTTTTATATTGACTGTAATTTTAGCTATTTTCACAATCCCAGCAGTGACTCCAGGTCCCAGCCGAGATCCTGTGCCTCAGTTTGTGCTTACCCCTTGATTAGTCTATAATGTTCACCTGTGTATCCCTGTTTGTATATATACCCCGTGTTTACTGCTTGTCCCGGCCGAGTTGTTGAGTTTTGCCTCCAGCCAAGCGGGCCTATATTACCAACTACTAGTTTCTCCAATCACACTTTTGACTCTCGAATTTTCCTTTAGCCTTGCCACTGTCTGTACCTTTGCCTTTCTGCCTTTTCGTGTATCTTTTGTGTATCGTTTCGTGTATCATTTGTGGATTACTGCCTATTCCTTGCCCCCCTGTGCTCTTGCCAGTCTTGTTGGATTCTCTGGATTTTTGACCATTGCCTGTACCCGGACTACGAACTTACTAAAGTGTTGTTTTCTACTATACCACCATCCGCCTCCGTTTCACTCTGCTACTGGTTCTGAACCCGAGGGTTGTCACAGCTACGGTGGCATGTGGAAACTTATTTGAAAACTATATATATAAACTAGTAATTAATTTGCATTATATTGGCAACTACCATCCTGAATATCAGCGTACACATTCTTTGCTTTAATCTCATACTTGTAATCAAATACATAAAAACCCTTAAACACGCAGCGTTGAAAGGACAGCGTAACAAAAGCCAAAGCGTCACAAGAGCCAGCACTAATGAGCGCCACCTCATGTAGTGCATTCCAAACATGCATCTGGACCAGGCGCCTTCAGAGACCCTGACCTGGGGGGGTTTGGAGAGACAATAATACCCATGTGACTGACTGAGCTTCGTTGAACTCTTGCTTAATCCAATCCATCATTAGGTTGACATCACACTGGACTATAATGATGGGAGGACCTCATGCCCTTTAGCTCACCCACAGAGCACCATCACAGCAACTAGGTGGTGGACATGGTGCCTTCTAGAGGATGGCCACTGTTTTTTGTTTATTTGTTTGTTTGTTTTATTTTTTTGTCTCTCCAATCGTAAAACATATAATTTACCAAAAGTCCAGTTTAGCGAATTTATTTTCATATCAAATAAAATCACTTCAAATTTATTTAGGCAGTTTTATGATATTTGAGACAATAAGCTTTGATTTGTAGTTTGCAAACAATCCGAAGAAAAATCATCAATGAACCAACATTTTGTGAAATAAGAGAAATATGAGTGTAATTCCTGAGGTATTTGGGTGAACTGAGCTGTTTATAATAGACAACAAGCTAAGACCAAATCAGTATAGGGCTAAAGTAAGTGGAATATCCACAGTATAGTTATATATGTGAAGGGCAAATGGGTGCGCCCTTTCATGGATATCATCTACTCTACTACTGTAAATCCAATCTGAACAATGTGCGTGACCTTGTATCATCTACCAGAATAAGAAAATGAGGTTAAACACCATATGCAAATTATAAGTAGAGGCCCATTGGAGGACACTTTATAGGTATACATCCATGGTCTTTCATCTTCTTCTATTTCCATCAAACTTGTATATTACAATTATGGTTATGGAGGGCTTGTTATGCAACAGTGGGAGAAAAACTTTTTGCTAATGTCCCTACTTGTTGTTTAATACTTCTAAAACGATATTATACATGAAGCAGACTATTGCAGGTGTAACTGCTGCCTCTACCAAGCAGAAAATGATGAATGGTGTACAAAGGTAACGTTGGGCTAAGTACTTCTAATTGTGGTGTCACGCTTCGTTGTGACCCCTTTATTCTGAGCATCTTTCTTCTCGCTGCAACACGGGGAGCATGTGAGCATCTGATGTGTCTCCAGTAGCAGCGCAATGCGTTTGAATGCTGCCGGAAGACTTCCACTAATTAGTGATGGACATAACGTGCTAATCATACTCTGAAAAGTCTGATAACACCGGGGGATTGTTTGCAAATTAACAAGGACAAACACACGTTGCTCCTTCCTTTTTGCAACACTGCTTACAAATAGATACTGTATAGCAACTATATTTATAGTATACTTCATATCCTATAACACACTGGATTTAATGAATGTACAATGATTATGATGCACTGCCATATATATCAGTATTAATTGGTGAAACTGGTATTCACCTGTAGGATATGTATTCATTGTATTTTAGTTTAATTAATTGATGGCCTGGTCCATCTAATAGGGAAACGGAATGCCATGAACCATATGCCATGCAACTGTAGAAGAAGCAGATCAAGTGATTGTATTGTAAACTACAGTGCACAGGGACATTCTGGGACAATTATCTGGCAGTATATTACAATGAGTATGAAATACAGATGATGATACTGAATAGTTTAATTCTAATTTGTTGATTTACAGTCTTTCTGAGTCTTAATTATAAATGTCTTCCCACAAAGTCCCACACAAGTCAATACAGTTCCCCTGAGGTATTCGACTCAAAACCTCTTTCTGACGTTTTATCCTTAAAACAACATTTCAGTAGTACAAATGATCATATTTTGTTAAAATATGTGCAGTTGATCAGTGAGGCATGACATAATGGTTTTATTTACTGTATTCATAAACATGTCATTTGTCGTTTATTATTGTCCCACCCATCCACCATCACCCATTACTCAAGATTTACTGCAAGTAGCAATATCTCCCAGTGCTATATGAGCACAAGATAAGATAATACGTTTGCACTATATCTGAATCTCCCTGGATGCTACATAATACTGTACCAATGTAGTACAGTATTATAATACACACAAGTGGTGTTTTGCCGAATTTGCAGACTAAAGAATTGTGACACCATTTCCTAAACCTTATAATAGCTACAGTATGAGCATTTCAAATGTTTCTAATTCAATTTTAAAGAATTGACTGAATATTTGATACAGAAAGTTGTTGACCATTGACCAAAAACAACCTTCTTTTTAGATATTAATTGTTCTTTCACATATTTGATGAATCAAAATACTGACTGCTAGTTGTTATTTTTGAATATTTATACCATTTTGCCATTTGCTGCTGAACCAGTTCAGCTGCACCAGCTTCTCATTAGATTAAATTGTCTGCTGCATACAAACTGCCAGTTTTTAATCATCTCCAATTGTTTTTACAGTCTTTTGAAGTTAAAATATTAATTATTTATGTTCTCATTACTTCTATTATTAGTGTTTGAATTAATTCTTCCCAAAGTATTTATGTAGGTCTAAGTAATAGTGAAATTCATTCATCGAATTGGTTGGAATGCGCTCTTTCACTGTCATGGGTCTCTCCTAACCCAAAAACCAGGACTAGCTCATCAGTTCTTTTGTTTCTAATGTCAAAATGATTTATAGCTTCATTTACAAGAAACTGGAAAAGAGCAAGACCAGCTACCCATAAATATATTTATGTTTTTTTTTATTTTACTTTATTTTATTTTATTTTTGGGGGTTACTTACAGTCCCAATGTTAAAGCTTTGTCCATGCAGTTGAAGCTTACTATTCATGAGTATAGGAATTTGGCACTCGATATCCGCTATCAGAAATTTGACTTGTCATGCCTTTATACCATACAAACCAACACAGTAACTAAAGCTTAAGGGGTGGTATGTCATTGAGTGAATACCACTCCAAAATTGCCCTTGATTTCCCTTTAACTTGTGCTCTTGACTATAAAACTGCATGTCAACTACTTAAAATGATAGAGTTGTCAACACTGAAGCTCATCTCAAGCCAGTGTGACTTTATTGTATTGATATATGACACTGACCATGCATGAATAATTTATAGTAGTTTACTGCACGCGATCATACAATACCATATAACTTTAAAGGCATCAAGATACGTGCCATGCCATGCGGCAGGAATCTTGGAGGGGCACAGTTACAAAAGTCCCTTGAGGAAGAAATTGGATTTTGCATCCACTTTACGACATAAACAGTGTCTTGAGTGACAGCCTCATTTGCCAGGTTTCGTGGGTGGATGTTCATGCAAATGCCTCTCAGCCTGCAATAGCCACCCACTGACAGGCCAAAACTAACTGCCTTGAAATATAGGGCCAACTGCACAGCTGAAAGCAGGCATTATCAAACATGGTTTACATAAAGCTTTGTGGAAATGCCGTATGGTTTGTTGAATTTTACACCAAACTAGGACATTCCACAGAAACTTAAAAAGGATAATTTTATCTTATTTAGACTAGTAATTGCAAGTCAAGGTTGCGATACATCCATGAAACTAATAATACTTTATTCTTCACAAAGATCCCATTTGCATTTCAAGAATCATGCTTGTGCGATAATAACATGCAATATTCCATTTTCCTTTTAAAATAATAAGCTTTGTGGATTTTGTAACAGCTTTGTTCTGTGAGGAGAACTTGTGTGTGACGCATTGCATTGTGTTCCGTTTCTAATCTTCTGCTGGCTACAGCAGAAACACATTCACAGCGTTTGGTATTTTCTACTTTGAATGAGGTTGGGGGGGAAGGAGTCTTCCTTTATATGATGGTAGGAAATCAAAGATGATGGTTAACAATGAATTATGCATATGTTGGCAATAAACCAATCTGTATAATAAGAAAATGAAGCTGTGATACTCATCTGCAGAGACTCATTACTTACTGTCTTCATTCATATAGAAACATTTTTGAAGTGGGAGAAAACACAAGCATCACAGCAAACGGTGGCTTTTCCTTTGATTTAGAGGGTCCACTTATCTTTAACTCATGTATGCAAACTAGAGACTAAAAAGTGCGATACCAAACATGCAATTACAAATGGAAATGCCTCTCGAAGAGCAACATGTGCTGAGATGGTGATAAGTCAGTACTGTATATAGTGCAGTAGAAAACAAGTGATATATGCAGAAATTTACTATGCAATGGTATTTCAAAATTCTCACAAATTTTCTGAAAAGTATATATCATAAATGGTCACGTTTTTTTTCAATGCAATCCACACAATACATACTAATTGATTTTGTATTTTAAATCAATCCTATTGATATATTCTTCATTCTTCATTCCTCAAGTTTATGTTAATTATTCAAATTGATAAGACATTACCGTAGCATAATTTTATAGAATTTAAGTTATTTTCCTTCATACTATTATCACTGCAACACACTATTATGGGTTACAGCAGTTAATGTAATGTTTGAAATCATTATGTTGCAAAACTTAATCAAGATGAGTTATACCTATATA
>JAOEHI010000007.1:4312483-4324315 GCA_025447815.1 Percopsis transmontana | reverse complement strand
ATATACATACTGTAACATGTACAATACATTATAGCCTCATAGGTTTTTTTACAGTGTCAACTGTAGCTGTGCTTGGGTCTTTATTCTGACCTATATTAAACTGAGAGGTTTTCTTTTTTCCCCCTTGTCACTTGTCAAATATCTGCTTGCTGTAGACCCTACTGTGTTGCATCATATATAGGACATACTGTAGTTTCGAAAATTGGGGTTTGTCTGATGGGTTGATCCGCATTTGCATTCGAGTTTTGCAGGTTTACATTGCCGTCAAATTGTTTATTTGAACTGCATTGCCTTCTAATAGGTAAGTAATGTACAGGCGAAAGTGCTTACTATTATCTTATCATAACAAAAGCCAATCACAGTATAATGTAACATCATTTGTAGTGTCAAATGATGCCTATACTATAAGCCACATTTATGTATAGTTTTATCATTTAATAAGGTGTCTATTATCCATTCTAAAAATCCATAAAGAAAGATTTGAAGAAATAAAATCGACCAAACATAACACGGGATCGGTGTGTTCTAGGACGACACTATAACAACACAAAAAAACTCCATCTCCAAGATAAGACGAGCAGATTCAGAGCTGCTGAAGACGGGCCCTCTCCTTACTGATTTGGAACTAAAATGGCCTCCAAGTGTACTGAACAATGGGGGTGAGCATAATGCAGCGTGACTACTGAGTGACTTGACTGGGATCCAAAGTGAATAAAAGGCCTCACTATGCGAGGCAAGGGGCCGGGGCCGCTGCGGTGCTGAGAACTTGGGGTGGGTGGGTGACAGTGCAGTAGAACGCTTCACACACATTTCATTTGCCAATAAAATACCTTTTTCCACACAGCATGCAGTTTGGCTTATAGATACCGTAATGAACCATTTAGTACTTTAAAAAACAGATTGTCATAACATTGAGGAGGCGTCGGCTTGTATGGGTGCAGGTTCTGAAACACATTGATTTACCATAGGCCTACTTGCATTAAAAAAGGGGGGAAGTGAAACCTCAGCACCATAGATAAGATAGTACACTGTAAACACTAAAGGCAAATATTTCAAACACATGTCCACTTGGTATTCATGAACTAAAGCAGTTTTCACTCAAGGGTAGAGTCTCATAATCCTGATGTCATGCCAATGTACATAATACAATGAGAGACTATGGAGTTTTTAACATTTTACCTTCTAATGAGGTTAGTCGACATGACTAGGCAGGACCACATTATAAGCTGTCAGTGCAATAAAAATCCGCATAAAGTCACAATTCCAATCTTTTCCATATGTACTGTAGATCGGTAATGGATGGTTCAAAGATGTTGTTTTTTTCCACTTCTATATGTCCTGTTGTTCCATTACCAGTGGGAACTCTCGCAAAGTTATTATAATGAAATAAAAAATATTTTAATTTTAGAAACAAAATAGTACAGCAAACCATACTTTTAATTAGACATGCTTTTAGAGACAAACAATTGAGAAAGTTATTGGTAGTACACCCGTAGGGGAATATTATTGTGAATAGTGAGAATCGATGTATGACATTTTTCAAGGCCTCATTAGCATTGCGCACCCTTTTGCTTTTCCCACCAGAGGACAAGCAACGAGGAACAGCAACAAAGAGCAACGTGTCAATTCTGTCACACAATAACACACTCCTTAACTGTAGTAAAAGAAAGTCCATCCAAAATAAGACACACAGCCACTTTCGGGTAGCCACTGGCAGACTAGAAGATTGAACCATGTAAGTAGAGAATGCCTCAAGGTGTTGTTCATTTGCTACAGCCGGAGCAGTTCGTGGGTAATTTTAATGGGGCACAATCTGAAACAGAGAATTTTAGGCTTGTCGTGTGTGAGGCTGTCAGCTTTTTCACAGTATGCGAGAGAGAAAGAGCAGATGTCCAAATGAGAACATACTCCATGCCCAGTCCTAGCCAAGCCTACTGCCTACATCTAATTTAATGAGTTCAGTTTCCACATAAATGCACAGGAAGCTTTCATGTATTCTGCACTAACGTTTAACCAAAGACAAGGCTGACCACATTCCCTTTACACAATAGCTGCAAAGTAATAAAATATTGGAGGTTCATGTTATTAAACCAATGTGCTTATCTCGGTTGGTTTAAAATTGCTGGGAAATCAAGTATTTCTTAGTAGTTTGACCTGTCCCCAAATAAGCAGAGCCTTGGCCATCTAAATGCCGTCTGTCTGTTGTGTGGTGAAAAACACACACCGATGCTGCATGGACCCTCCACCTTCCCTCCCTTTTTACATGCCGCCATGATCCCATGTTCTACCAGGAAGCCAACGCGATCAAAGAGAAGTGATCCCTTTTTTATCAAACAGAGCCCTTGTCGACTGTTGGGAAGGCTTTCTCCCTTGCCAGGAACACCCACTCTGCCACCATGATGCGACAGGAGAACGCAGTGCTCTTTTAAACCCGGTGGTGATCTCCCCCGTTATCCAGATGAAAACGGATTTATTCAAACTCCCATCCGCCACCCTATAAATAGAACCTCGGGGAAAATCTTTTTTGAGGGGAAAAAAAAAAGCTGTGCTCTTAAGCCGATATTAACATGCCGATAGGGGGGAAAAATGTCAAATGTTGTCTGCGGGAGAGAAATGTTACTGCTTATGAAAACAAATATTATCTACATCATGATATGCCAATATTTGAAGACGAAATACTGTTTTCTACAGATTACTTGACTACAGGTCAGTTGCAAACTCAATTAGCATTAGAAATTACTTTGGTATTCATGTGCTCTATTAACAATTGTAGATGAATAATAAAAAAAATGACCAAAGCCATCAACTAACCACATTCACTGTTTGCTGTTCACTTAATAAATTACTTGGTTAAAGATGACCTTAACATCCCACCATTCTTCAATACAGAAGTGTATGAGGCTACAAAAGAGTGAAGTTGCATAGAGAAGCAATTACCATCCCAATACAGATGAACTCTAAATGTGACGTTCACCAGTTCCATTCAAATCGAAGGATGCCACCTGCTCTCCAGGATTATGTTGTTGCGGCCACTAGCCTGAAAACAACGGTGCCACCAGGAGATTGCTCCATTGCTTTCTCTCATATTTTGCATCGTTATTCTTCAGCAAAATCTAAAGTGTGGTTCTTTTCGTTTGGCATTGTGAACAATATTTTATGTCTCACAGGAAGTGTTTCTTGCTTCTGCAGCAAGCAAGCTATTTCCCCACTGATTTCATGTGGTATCTATTAAAACACAATGTCAAGAGGGGCTGCATTTAGCTAAATTCAAAGAGCTAAGCACATTTGTTAGTTACATACAGAAGGCTACAACTCACCGCTGACAAGTGGCAATAATGAAACTGTGACACTAATCATGTTGACAACAACCATGTCCTATTAACATTCAACCAAAAGTCTATGATATATTCCATATATCCCTCTTAATGAATTATGTGTCTGTGTATGAAGGAGGGGGGGGGGGTGCGAGACTACAAACACGAATTATAGCCCTTTACCTTGCACTGTAAACTTCCGACAACCTCTGAAATTCGCCGCAATCTAAACAGTTGTCTGAACAAAACGCACTCCTTTCTTGCATCGTTTGTATACTGGACTACCGAAACAGTTGTTGACAAAGGCACCATTTTAGCTCTTCTCTTGTCTTTTTTTCTGGTATCATATGGGTCACATCTGAACACTGTAAACCATTTGACCATCAACCATTCACACTATTCCCAATGTCATTTGTGAGCTTTTAATGTCGCCTAAGACAATGTGCTATCACATACATATCCAATATCATCAAGTATACATATGTATTTCATTCATTGTTGTCAGTAAATACATGTGTTTTAATATTGGCTTCAGGTGTGGTTGACATCATAGAATAATTTAAAACCACTTCAGTGAACAAAAACGACCATTTTAAATTTGTGGCACTCATTTGTTACATTTCCTTTATTGCAAACTTGAATACTGACCCCTTCTTTTGGTATTTTGATCAGTGGGTTTGGTGTGGTCTTGAGGTGCTAAACCCACTCCTCTGACAGCTTTGTTCTGGAAGGTGACACTCCCAATTAGGACATGTCTATGTGTGTTCTTTGTTTCACGGGCCATTGCATTGTAAACGTGCATTAAGGGCAAAGTAGGAGTGACTGACGTGCAGGTTGACGTGACTATCTTATCTGAGCGTACAAGAGCGCATTATGTAATCAATCTATTTAAGGAAACGGGGGGGAAAGAAAAACTTAAACAAAACAGAAGTAAGATGACAGAACACTCACCTTCCTTAGGTGGCCGTTTCACTTCTGCACTCAGATTGCAGACTTGGCCGGCTTGTAGCTGAGGGGACAAGCAGCCCTCCGTTTGGGGATTTAAAGGTAATACCACATTGTTAAGCATGAGCATGCTCTCTGATTCTCCGTCGCCTAAATGTTGAGGACAGGTGCATTTTGTGTACACAATTCCACACGTCTCCACCGTCCCTTTCTCAGATTTCAGGCAGTTTTCCAGCCACGTACAGAGCACCTGACACCCAAACTGGCTAGGGCTGGCCTTGTTCAACACCAGAAACTCCACAATGGACTTCTCCTCGTCAAGCTTCTGCGCTGTCACTCCATTATAATCATACGGGAACACTCTCCGCAGTTGAACAAAATTCTTGTCATACAGCAAAAATACATAAATATTCTTTGAATCACACAGGTACACTATAGACTCGTTGATTTTAAGCAATTCGTTTATCTTTTCGTGTGAATAGTGGTCAAACTGATAGGCAAGCAAAGAAAATTCGGAGCAGCTTAAATTTCGCTTGTATAGTTTAAGGTAGATGCTGTATTTGGTAGGGTCTGGGTTCTCCAGCGTCCATGTACAGTTTGTGTAGTTCTTAGGAAACATTTCAGTCACCGAATATGATCCATAAATGACCCCCTTGACCAGAGTGGAACACCAATAATCTTGGGCACCAGTTAATCCAAACATAACCAGAAGATAGGTGGAAAATATATAAATCAACAGGTTACGAACAGCCTTCATCCTATGTCATTTGGCCTGCAAGGAGAGATGAGAAGAATTAGCCTACACTAGGGACTGTTTGAACAAAAGACAAAGTATACAGCATAATAGATTACCTTCATCCCATATTGTTTGTTTCACGTGTTTTTCATGATTTCTTAAAATGGGGGTAGGTGGGGGGGCAAAGCATCATGCCTTTTCTATAGGCCTACTTGTCTTCGTTATCATCTCACTGTATTTTGGGCAAACATTGCCACCTTGTGGTAGCTTCAGTCACGTTATTTATTTATACATGTATATGGGGGAGGGGGCAATAATGTGAGTCTTTTAGATATTATTAATTGGGTCGAATTTCAATTGGGACGATCCGTGGAGGAATTCAAATATAGCTCGCTTTATTATCTGAGATCAAAACACAGCGAGTTAGAGACGTAATGGGTGAAAACCAACTCGGAGGGAAAAGAAGAAAGAAAGAAGAAAGCCTACTTCAGTCCGTGTGAGCATTAATGATTGCGCCGTTTGAGACTGTGGCCAAAATATTTAGAAATCAGTGATTTCAATAGTTATAATCAGCAATTCGATAGTTTCTATAAGGGGAGATTAGTTATGCTCGTCGAATTCCCAGACTGAGAAATGGGTTTTGGCTTTTATGTGCATCCGAATGGCTTATGTGCCCCTGCGCGCGTTTGGTCCTACTATCACGGTTCCATACACGACCTGCATGTGTCCAAAATTCACAACATGTCATATTTTGACAATTAATTTGATAAAGAGCCGGCACTAGCACGTGCCTTGCAGGTGCGTGTTGGTATGTGTCTTTTCATATGTTGCATGCATCCGCGTGTGTGCGCGTGCGTGTGTGTGTGTGTGTGAGAAAGAGTGAGAGTGAGAGAGAGAATGCAATGCGATGTCCTGATTGCTTTAATCCTACAGGCAATGCAGCTGTGAGCAGTGTGTGTGTGTGTGTGTGTGTGTTTGCTTGCGAGCGCATGTACGCGCGCGTGTTTGTGTGTGTGTGTGTTGGCGTTGAAATCCCAAGTAGGCTTTTGATACCAGTCTATTCGACTATTGCCCAAAAGAAATGTTGTAGACCTATAGTACCCTTGTGCGCAATTTTATTTATTTTTTAAAATCCATTTACTGTCTTTGATAGGACCTACGGGTTTTTGTTGAAGCAGTTACAAGTGAAATCACCATTTGGTCGCGAAAAGACAAATTCATAGTCATCCCTCCGCAAGATTCATGGTCAAGACCACATGAAAATCAGTATTCTGCTGACGATAAAGCGTTTGTCTGGGACGTGACAAACAGACAATTTTTTATTGCTTGCACTTACTGTATATGGGCATTTAGGTGATTTCTCAGATTAGGGACAACACCTTTAGTGCCAATTCGGTGTTCGACACTTCAAGTCATGTTTGCCATTACAGAAAGATCTGCTCTCAAAACCGTGTGCCAAGTATTCGAGAATAACCTACCCGCTCAAAAGCCAATATTAGGAACGCACCGGGCAAACGTTTATTAAGAGTAAGGTAAACTTTAACAGTGGCACAATTAGACATTTTTAAGCTTTTCTTTTTCTTGCCTATTCACGTGCATCATTCATATTAATGTTATAATAATAATAACAATAATAATGACAATAATATTAAGAGGCCTAACAATAATAACGATAATAAATCCTACTGTACCTTACACTGCGGAAGCTATGGCTATTTTTCCAACATACTTGACCACATCCTTTATAAATAAATCGTGCAGCCCTCCAGTGAATCGATACTCCCCATTCCCAACAATAGAAGTCCAGAGCAACAAGACGGTCAACGGATGAAAAATGCGTTAGACTCCGGTCTGGCTCATATCCCCTTCTGTTTTTTCCATCCACAGCAACCCGGCGAGAGCGAGCGCAACATACGACAGTGTTAAAGAGAAATTCTAGAGTGATGGCAAGAAAGCAACGTACAGTTACCGGAACGAATTCGTCAGAGTCCACATCTATTCCTATGGTGGTATTTTCGCGAGAAATAAGCGAAGTGAGTGCCGAGTCGTCAAAAAAAATCCGTAGTGGGTGGATGTGAGCTGTTGGAACACTGAGTTAGAATAGAGAGAAATAGACACGCTTTGCTCGCTCGCAGAGCTCCGGGAGCAGGCTGCAATATCACGTCACACACAGCCACTAAGATAAAGCACGTACCTACGTCTCTCTGCGTCTGGCACCGCTCGCCTGCACTCCTCCTCCTTCTTCATACAGACTCCCCGTAATTCGAGTCAAAAGGGTTTTCCCCCGAACCGGACTCACGATGAAAACTATTAGACACCTACACTCGCTTCAAAACCACCATTCTCTCTGACCGGAATATTTTTGCTTTTGGCGACTGAACTGTGCATGCGCATGCAGGATCACGAACCTGTGCGTTATGGAGGGATTTGGACCAGCATTACGCCCAGGGATGTCTCTTTACAACACTGAAGAGGGTGCGTTTTTGCCTCCTAGTTGGCTAAGTCTACTGTTGTTTTGATCTCTTCACTGACTGGAGACGGCCTATTTCCCAATATTCTTGCCGGGACAAAGCTACTTGGGAAGTTGGGTTTTCTTTGTAAAGTTGTCGCGGCGCCTACAGTAGCCTACTTTATTGGTGCGCAGAGGTATTCTAACCCATAGTTTTCTTTTATTATCCATTGCTGCGCCCTTTTAGCGGGATAACACGAGAAAGACATGTAGGCCTATTTATTTAACAGTCATAATCAAATTGCTTTACTGTAAAATAAATCAAATCTTTAAGGCAGCATCAGAATGGCGTGCTTGTTTTCCATAATTATTTACAATTTCCATAATAATCTTCTTTGTATCAGTCAGAATATTTAAATTCATGTTTTTAAATTCATGATTCGCAGTTGGGCATATTTGTGACAATGCTGCACAGTGCTACCCCATAATTTCCCTTAATACCGATCAATCTAAGGCTCAGAAGGAATGGATTTTGCAAAAAACGAGGACCATTGTATTGAGTTTACCATCTCAATAGACTATCGATGATTGTCCTGTATGAGGATGGAAGTTTCATTCAAATAAGTGCTGATTTGTATCAGGCGCTAACAACTATCAATCGAGGCCTTTAACCTTCATGCATAAAATAATAATAATGTACGAGAAGTGAATGTGCATGACCTTTCCCGAACTTGGAAATGAGTGATTTGCATATTCATAATATGATTAGCATATTCAAGAGAGGTTTGTGGATAGGGCAATGGATAATGGTGCAATTGTTTTTACCATTTTTTTTCCTTTGGTTCCATTTTCAACTATTTAGAAAGGGTCATCTTTTAAATGCTCTTGCAGTGCACAGTTAACTCTCATTAGTCCGGCAACTAATATGAGCCTTTGAATTAAGGATTTTAACAGATGTTGCACATAGAGACATTTGTGTATTTCTGAGAAGTTTGGGGAATGTGTACTTTTACCAGACGTTTTGGAAAGAATAGTCTGGAATCCTCCACACTAGACTAGAGATTTTCTACTATGACAATGTAAACAGATTGTATCACCAGCATTGGGTATCGTGTTGCATTTATAATATGCAACATGCATTTATAATATTTATAATATGCATTCATAATATGCAATAAAGGATTAACACCTTTGCAAGACTTTGGAAGGAGATTTCAAACCTTGAGCACGGTCAGCTGGCATGCTTTGTGACTACAATAGCCTTCTAATTCCAGTCATCCCCAAGCAGCTGTCAGGACATCAGGAGTGACCTTAAGACAGCCCACATTTCACTGCCATAATGAAGACTTTGGTGTTTTGGGAGCTCATGGCTCAGTTAGCTAAGAGGCAGAAGAAAGCCATGCAAAGCCTTATTGAACAATGAAAATACAATAAGCATCTCTCTTCTTACTCCCAGCAAGGCCAAATGCCAAGATGGGAGAAACCTGCAACAACTCTTCCTTATTTGGATGTTTTAGACAACAGATTCCCAATCAGCATATTTAGCACACTTAATATTATCTACTAACCTGCTCAACCTGCAATACATATGCACATAAATATGTGTATGATAAAGGAAAGTGAATTCACTGTGAATGTGATATAGTGGGCCAAGGTCAAAGGTTCATTTACTGGGTCCCGAATGGTTTTGAATTGAGAGTTCCCAGAATGATAGTGTAGAAAATTATAGAACTTGCGAGATCCGGATGGTCTCGTAAGGATTATACACTGGTAATTCAACATGTAATTATGTCACCATTAATGGATGATTAATTGAAGCCCTGACAAATTTGAACAAAAACATTCGTGATATTTCTTCCTCAATAACATTTACATACTTTATTTAATGACTCCTTCAACCCAAGAATCTGTTTGAGCACATAATTTATGAGATATTCACTACAAAAATTCTGCTTATGATCATACGTGTCTGTGTATGTATGCGTTTGTATATGCGTGCATGTGTGAGTGTGTGTGTGTGTGTGTGCATGCAATATAATGCCTGATGTAATGGATGTTATACTAAATCAATCAGAAAATCGATGCCATCCTCTAAAGAGTGACAAATCATGTGTGACAAACAACAGTAATCTTCCAGTGTTAAGCAACCATTATGAATCATTATATCATGACTGCTTTAAATATGTATATACTATCACTCACATAGAAAAACATGGATTCCTTTATTGGCCACTAATTCATACAGGGACACACTCATGTGGACCCAAACACGCAAACAGAAACCAGTGCATATGTCAGTAACCAGGTAATCAGGTGTGTCGTAAATTATGTAAATGTTAGGAGTACTCGTTGAAGTACGATGGGTTTTTCCCTGTAGGTAAATTACTCACTGGTAAACCCCAAGCGAGCTCATCTCCGAGACTCTTTTATGTGAAATATTTTGTTTGCCCTATGCTGTTTTGAAATGCGCTAATACACAATTTGTCATTTCACAAATTGCATATTGTTTCAAATGGTCTGATTTGGGAGTTCTTTTTGTTCCCTTTACAACTCCATCATTACTTTGTTCCAGCAAACTGCAATGCACAAAAGGTCTTTTACCCTCTCTGGTCCATGTGACGAATATACTAGAATGCATTAAGATACTGCATTGATACACTATATAGCAAGATGATATGTAAAGAACAGCATTTCTTTTAGTTTTTCATATAAAGTGAATGAAATGCTTTTGTATGGAGCAGCGTCATGCATAATAATCGCTCACAGTCTTTCCCAGAGAAATACTCACAGAAGCTACATTATTTAGAGCAGCATGATTAAATAAGTAACCAGCAACCTACCCAGGGACATGAATAGAGCTGCATAATCAATTTCACAGACACACCAATGCCAGCAAATCTTTAGAAAATATCTGGTCTGTCTTTGTCAACAAGTTCTTTTAACAGCCTCATACTCAGTTGATTAACATACTGTAACCGTAAGAATATGGAATATGTTGTTATGTTACAAAATACAATATGTGCAAGGTTACACGTGTGTTAAGGTTGGCGTTGTGGCTCCCATTGCTCTTAGCAGTCATCATATACTGATCTCATAATGAATTCAAGAGTGATTTTTTTTCAAGGGCTGTATTCAAAGTTTTCGTTATAATGAATTAACAGCTGTTGCAAAAATTTAAATGGTGCAGAAACACCAGTGGGATTAGGGTTAAGTGTTAAGGGCAGTTCTTGCACCTCTATATGTATGGCGATCATAAACATTTCAATTCCTTTTAAAAATAAACAAGATTTTACCTCTTTAGAGATATATAGGCCTAATCAATGAATCATGGGGATTCCCAATGTGCCGGGTATAAAAGTATTATTTGACTCTTCAATAGACTTGATCCATGCCATTCAATAATAGAACCACATGAAATCTTAACACATATTCAGTCTATGAACTTTTTGAGCTTATGACTCATATCCCTGATCTGAATGTCAATATAAGACTGCACTCAAATATAGTTCTATTTTAGCAGCAAGATATGCTCCTCTGAAACATCACAGAATATGTATCTATTCTTTTTAAATCCCTAGTCTACGGGGACAACAAAGCTCTTTCAAGGTGCAATTAACTGTCAAATATTCACATACATTCTCTAACATTATCTAACTCAACTTATATACAATACAACAATATATCATTTGTGTATGTTACTCATGTACAGATCAAGTATGATTAAGATCCGTAAGAAAAGTGAAACGGTATTTAGGCATCTTGGTTACGTAATGTGATATATTTACAAGTAAAACACAATATATAGTTGATCTGAATTATGCAGGCATAACAAACATGGAGAGTGACACAGAAATTGATATGGTGAGCTTGCATTCTATCGTGAAGGACCATAAGTCTGTGATAATATTATTGGTTGAAATCACAAAAATGTTTCTAAGATGAAAAAATAAAACAAAAAATGCAATTTTTATTTGACTACATAAATTCTATTTTTGTCCTTTGAGAATCTAAGTAATTATATATGAACATACATGAACAACGTATGTAAATGAACAGTGAGTCACATTCATTAATATGTGTTTGACATATTTAAAAATGCTAAAAGGCTAAGCCTATGTATTAATTTACTTTCTACACAGTATTATATAATTTCCAAATATTTTCTATTTAATTACTTGTTTTGGATAAGAGAGTCTGCTAAATTACATAATTGTGTTCAGCAGCTGAAAGTTAACAATCATTGAAAGGAAATACAAGATATACTGTGGAAGGTTACTACTGTATTCCCCATAAAGTCTTAAAACACCATTAGTGTTCGTGTGTGTGTGTGTGTGTGTGTGTGTGTGTGTGTGTGTGTGTGTGTGTGTGTGTGTGTGTGTGTGTGTGTG
>JAOEHI010000007.1:4226484-4312383 GCA_025447815.1 Percopsis transmontana | reverse complement strand
GTGTGTGTGTGTGTGTGTGTGTGTGTGTGTGTGTGTGTGTGTGTGTGTGTGTGTGTGTGTGTGTGTGTGTGCATGAGTGAGGGTGCTTACAGGCCTTAGGTCAAACATAACCCTCATTAATTGGACAGAGAACTCTGTGATGGGTTGGAGCCCTTTTTGTCACTCGCATTGTCTTGCCACTGCCCATTGTGCGTTGTCCCCTGTGTCAGATGTGCAGAAGGAGGATCCCGATTTATCATCTGTTCCTGTGGAGTCTTTGGACCTGAAACAGGTCTTCAGCAAGACCAGGGCCACATCACTACCCCAACACCGCCCTTAGGACTGTTCTATTGACCTGCTGCCAGCAGCCTCACCTCCACAGGGGCGCCTGTACTCTCTGTCACCCACTAACGCCTGTACTCTCTGTCACCCACTAAAATGGAGGCAATGAACGTACATTGATGAGTCTTTGGCTGCCGGTATCATTCACCCTTCATGGTCCCCTGCTGGGACGGGCCTCTTTTTTGTCTTCAAGAAGGACGAGGGCCTCAGGCCTTGCATTGACTATAGGGGCCTGAATGAAGTGACTGTCAAGAACCGCTACCCTCTGCCCCTTGTGTCATCTGCCTTTGAGCTTCTGCAGGGGGTGTGAGTCTTTTGTTGCTACGCATTTCGGAGTTGGATTTCCGGAATGCAAAACATCTTACAAATGGAAGATGGGACATGAGCAGTCAGTTTGTGTTCGTCTACACTGATAATATTCTGATCTTTTCCAAGTTTGTTCAGAAACATGTGCAGCATGTCAGGTGGCTGTTGCAACACCTACTGGGGAACCAGCTGTGTGCCAAGACAGAGAAGTGCCTAATGCTGTTTTCCAACAGCAATAGGTGGATTTTTTGGGCTTTACTATCTCTTGTTGGGGGAGTTGAGATGGACAATAAGAAGGTGAGAGCAGTCTGCGATTGGCCCTCGAATCGGAAGGAGTTACAGAGATTCCTGGGCTTTGCTAACTGTTATCATTACATTACAGCAATTACACCCCACCCCCGGCCCCCCCCCCTTTTCCTCTACCGGTATTGTCATCGTTTGTTCAGCGCTGCCGACGCACTTGGAGGCTAGCCCGATCCGCTGTCGTCATGTTCAAGAGGTTTGGTTTTGGAAGATTCCCACAAGTTAGCTCCCTGTTTCCTTGGCCCATACCCCATATCTAAGGTCATTCGCCCCACCGTGGTGCGTCTTAAGCTTCCCCGCACACTACGTAGAGTTCACCCGTCCTTTCATGAGTCCCTAGCCAAACCAGTCTATCACAGCTCTCATTCCCCTCCTGCCCCCACCCCACCTACCCCTCGGCTCATTGATGGCTCTCCTGCCTACACGGTGAACAAGCTTGTGGATGTTCGCTGGCGGGGAAGGGGTTTCCAGTAACTGGTGGACTGGGAGGGTTACGGGCCGGAAGAGAGGAGTTGGGTCCCTGCCAAGGCCATTCTGGACCCATCCCTCATCTGCCTGTTCCACCAGCAGCACCCCCACACACTTAGCAGCGCCAGGAGGCGTTCGTCGAGGGGGGGGTGTACTGTCAGTACCTCGGCCTGAGCATTCGTCTGTCTGCCCTGTCCGTCTCTCTTTGGAGATGAACACTGAGACACGAAGAAACAACAACAAACAGGGAAGCAATATAGAAATAAACAACACTATTCTATAGGCTGTACAAAACGAACGTTACGTTGCGACAAAGAACAATCAACAAACATCACCAGTCCCCAAACAAACCCAGACATACGTATCTACCCCCACAACACAACAGGTGCAATTAATGAGTGATTGATGAATGGAAATTCGGTGTGTAGCTGGGGTGCGCTGAAAGTATGGACGGCTGCAGGCGGGTGGTTAGTACACCGGCGAGGTAGAACGGGGAGAAGATACACCATCCCTGGGTGAAACTCCCGACGTTACAATAAGCATGCCTTCAAACTAAGAAACTCAATGCATTGAAGTAATACAAGGACACATACATAAACATATAGTTAAGTTTGTTGCTAAAAATCCCAAGGTTCTTTCTTATGTTGTTAAACAGCCTACAATGTACAGTACTTGATTTAGCTTTGCCTTAACAACATTGATAAAAATACTAAAACTATATATAAACCTGTCTGCTAACGTAAACATGTTTAATTAGGGTGTCGTGATCTCATCTTTTAACAGCAGTTGAGGCTTTGCATTTAACCCCTTCTGTTGCATACAGGCTGGACATTTAACTGAATATGGCTGTAATCTAAAGGCAACTAAGAACCAATGACCTTGAACAAGACTAAAATGAAATAGGAGCTCATCCCCAACATCCCAACCATTATAAATCAAAATGGAGTTATGAGGGGGAAGAATAGCACCCTACTCTTGTTATGTATCTTTTAACATTTACATTTACTGTAGGTCATTTTATCAGATGCTTTTATCCAAAGCAACCTACAGTATGGTGAGTACTAAGTATTAAGGAGCAGGCAAGGGTTTGACAACTTCCTCAAGCCGGATGCTAACAGGTAGACCGGGCATGTCGGGGATCGAACTCAGCTTTTGGCTGGGAGTCGACCACCAGTTATTTAGTCACAGCCTAGTTAGCCTGCAAAATTATAATCCATGTTGTTTTTGTACATAAAATGTTGTTTAACAGTTATGGACATCGACATTTATAAACAATGATGTTTATGACTAAATCTAGGAGGAACATTACTGCCTCAGTGAGTGTGCTGTCTTTAGCTAATCATTGCACATAGACAATCCTGCCAAAACAACTTTAATTAGACCAGAAAGATGAGATGACATACACAGTGAGTATTCTGAAATTTTATGCCAGACTGCAAGGCTTCAAAAGTTTTGATATACAATCTGGTGTACAAACTCTTTCATTGACTGCTACAATCTTGATCGCCAACAAAAAGTTTATTTTCTAAATGAGCTATAAACACATAAACTATTAAAGTTTATCAACTACTTGCTCTAAGGACATACATTTATCTTCCCTCCCAGGTCCGGAAACACAATATTTACTAGTGTGTTATCTGCTTTTAGAAACATAATGATCCCCATACCAACCTGAATCATGTTTCTACTATATATTTGGGAATATAGTAAGTATGTTATATGGAAATGTAAAGAGACAAGTAGAAATGGACTCCTGGAAGCCCATTTGAAAAATCCATTAGTCATTAGAAAATATCTGGTATAACAATTGTACCACTTTCACCAGCATGCTTTCTTAAACAGGGATTTATAATTCACTCAAATATGTGGTTCTGCCATGCACGTGTGACCCAAACTTTTGCAGCGTGTCATGCACACTGCTCTGCTTTACATTCCACTCACACACCTATTTACCTCTTCCATGGCTGGTTTTATAACTGAATTTTAAATCAAGGTATTCCTTCCCCAGCAGTGTTCCTGCTGCACCCTGTCTGAATTCCCAGGGCCTTTATTCGTTTCCTTTCAATGCAGTTCCAACCACTAGGACTTATAGGTTCCCACAACCGCCCCCCCCCAATCCCCCCACCCCCTATCGCCCACCCTTACTGGCAGTGTACATTTTCCAATGCAAATATATCCATTGGCAGCTGTCACAGCATACACTGTGACATTCTTTGACTTTCTATGTAATATGAGGACCTATGTGTTGCATAATCATTAAAGATACAATATTTCCCAAAAATATATTGTGTAACAAACATACCTTTTGTAAACATTAGTAAACATGTTATATTTGTATTGGTTATGATTCTGATAGCTGAATGTGGTCCCACCACCTGCGTATGAAAATAACCATCAAACGTTTCTTGTTCGGATTAGTTGATGGTGGTCCAATCGCCTACCGTTTTGGCACCTGTTGGCACCGCCCCTGTGAGAATGGTTTTCAGTTTTCAGACTGATATGCAGAGCGTAACGAACTGTGGAGCTTGCAAAATCAGGATGGTCTTACCAGGCAAGAGCAACGCATGACTGGCTGATAGTAGTAATTGCTTTGGTAGAAAAGGTACAGAAAATCGTGCTGACAAAGGGGGCTGAAAATAACCTTGCAGCAGTCGGGATAAAGAAGTGTGTCCTACTAATCAGGAAGATCATAGGTTTCAAAAGGAATTATCAATTCTGAATGCACACATAACAAACTATCTTTCTAACAAATCACCTGCCTCATTTTCATTTCCCTGTCTATGATTTATTTTCCTTTGCATGGAGGGAGTGCGGAGGTGACAGGAGAGTCTGGCCAAGATGTCTTGGGGGGGCGCTGCTGAGTAATTAATAATAAATGAGATGATGGGTTAAACCTCTTTTATCACCATTGGCATACTAACATACTGGTAGCTTCATTGTATTGTTATAGTCGCACCAATCAATCATGGCTCTCTAGTCCATTGCTGTCACCTTTACATTTAGCTACAGATATTTGGTTGGTCCCTATAACAAATTGCCAGACGAACTCCAGAACCGCAGCATTTTGAAACATGCGGCTGCGACACCACAAGAAAACAGTGTTGCCCTTTTTCACTTTTATTTTGTGTGTTGTCATGTAAAGATAACTCTATAGTGTACAGTACGTACAGGGCTGCTATGATAAACTGACGTCACTGAGAAGTAAGCCGTAACCATTTGCTGCATTGCATTGTGTACCTTTGTACTCTTCTATGTTGAACAAAAGACTCCTATACGCTATTTTCATTATCTGTCCTAGCTTTTGTTGCTCTGTAGTCTATAGCTTCAAATATAGCTAATTAAAATTAATGTGATAAAATAATTAGCCCCTTCTGCAGACAATGGAGAATGAATTTCTTTCATAATCACTCCAATGAACAGTGATAAGAAATGTTTCAAGACTCTCACATTTTGCTGTCCATGAGAAAACAACTTAATTATTACTTGTCATTGTCAAAGCCCGCAAGAAAAGTACATGATGCCATCGCTGAAATTATTATTCCATAGGGTTCTGTAAAGTAAAAACTGATAGTTGCATGTTTCACAAGTTTTGCTTTTAAATTACCTGCAATTAGTAATAAGGGCAAAATATCATCAGTTGCCAATAATTTCAAAGAACTAACCAGCACCAACAAGTTAAGAAAAAAACAACTCAGATAGCACAAAGTCTTTTATTACAATAACACATACTGTATGATGAAAAAAGAAGAGAAAGTCTGACATTTGGTGAAGGTGGCTCAACAAAGTAAAATAAGTAGGCCTCTGTAGGCTATACTGTATATTTGTTGTGTACGGTAGTGAAGGGAGACTTTTCCTTGTCAGTATTAGATTAACATTTCTATGAGCAACATGAGCAACGGTGATTGTCCAATCAGCACATTGATCAATGATCTGTCAGCTCTCACGGCTGATTTCAAACAACCTGTGTTGGTTGAGTTTATATCTTCTAAATACAATAGACTAAAACCACCCACTCAGTCTGTTTAGTAACCAGATGTATGCAAAAAGTCATAAACATTTTCAAATGATTCTCTTTAGAGTCTTATATATTTATTCAGTAGGTTTTACTAAGAAATTCTTTTTTATTGATTAATCTGTGTAACATCTCTTTTTCTAATGTGACCCTGAGTGTATGGCTGGTGATGTGAATTCCAGAGTGCCACTACCGAATAGCAAAGATATATGCTAAGAGATAATGCACTTGCCATGGCATGAGAAAAACATGAGCGCATGCACAGGCCATAGATAGGCTGTGATCGATACAGCACACGTAGGCTGTGATTGATTTGAATGTTTTTTATGTGAAGTAGCCCAACATTAAACACACCAAACCGGGGACACTGTGTGACAACTTGTCTCCTGCAAAACACGTAAAGGCCCAATCCGTTACTTATGTTGACTATCACACAATGTTGCAGCTGTCAACAATCGCAGCGCTATTCAGCCATTCACCTGAGCCTCGCTTACCGCACAGCTCCGGCTTTCAGTCTCCGGCTTACACCAGGTCCATACACTTTGTTATACTGTACCAGTGTCCGGTATGAAATTCCTTCTCCCCAGCAGCAGAACGAGGGCGGATTAAAGTGAAAGTAAAACACGACGAGCTCATTTCTGAACACTATTCCAGTACACTCCCATTACACAATTACTGTAAAACGTCATTTGTTTTCTAACACAAAACATAGTCGAGTGGCTGGTCACAAGCCACTTCTACCAGCCTATATAAGCATAAGTGTTCAAAAAGCTGTAATTTTGGCAAACATCCAGTAAAGGAAAAAGGTTGAATACGCATTTCTTTGTGTATATTAGTGTAGACTTTATTTTAGGTTTTCCTTGAATAAACGACTGTGTTTAAAATCTGTGTGAGTTCACACCAAACTATTAATTTAAAGGTCAAACTGCAGATTTACAGTATATGGCATTTCTTTCTGTATCGCAATGATTATAACATGCAAGTGAGATGCATGTGATGCACATTCATCACATGCCAAACAGTACCTCCAAACACCTCGCCCTCCTGAAGCAGACATGGATGTCCTCTAACTTTCGACGACAGTTAGCCGAAAATAGACTACTAGACGGTTGCACACTGTAGTCCTCATAACTGAGCTCACATTCCTTTTCAATATGCCAGAGTTTATACATATATTTATAAGAAGCATTTGTATCATCACCTACCACACCGCTGCATCGCACAATCACTGCTTTGGAAGCAGCCTTGTGAGGAGCAATTATTTGGATCAAGCTGTCCACTGTAATGAGGCTGGCTGAAAACTGCCTGCACCATTGGTTTCCTGCAGCTCGGCTGTCCCCTGTGATATCCATCTCCTGGGCTCAGTCTAGACTGTCAGTCTCAGCTGGGGGGCGGGGAGTCAGTGTGCTTAGAGAGGTGCGTTCAGCACCATGCATGGTCATGCTCTCTGTCATCACAACCAGACGGTATACATTTAATCCAACCACAGCACAGCTCCAGTGATTGATCGTACAATGGGAGCTAAAGGTTTTCAAACGTTTCCAACATACATTTGGGTGAGTGATTCGGTTTTATTCAGACGTCTTACATCTGTATAATAACATTCTACCACCTCCGACTACGTAGGGAAATCTGCCAGGATCCATCCATCCAGGGAGTGGGATATTACAGATGACAGCTGAACTGTTTTTCTAAAACAGACAGACAGACAGACAGCAGAAGATGCATTGATAGATTCATATTACAGGAAGGCGGACTTTTGCTTATAATGACCCAAAATCTACCGTTATACCTTAAAGAAAGTTAAGCTTCCCCCCAAAAGCCAGCTTAACAAGTTAATACAGGGATTGAATTGAAAGTAATGGCTGTTGTTTCAGATCAGAACAAATCTGCCTAGCGATTACTGCGTTCAAAATGGGAAAATGATTGGAAGGCTTGGAGGGGAATAGAGAGCTGCAGGCGTGCACCCAGGTAACCACCAAACCTTTTGCTCTCATTTACAGCTCGGGCAATTCAGCTGATGAGCCCTGAAAAACAATCAGGGTACCTCCCTGTGCGATGGCTAGGCCACCTGTGGTATCCTACAGATGTGCATTGGAAAGGCGCTGCCCCAGCCCCCCCTAGTGAATTGTGGGAGATATTAATGGGGTAATCTCTGGTGTACATCTCCAAGGGAGCTTGTGAGGAACACCACTAAGAAGTTCTATCCCGTCCTCCTGGGGCCTGCGCAGGTGTGCTAATGTGGCACACGAGCTGTCTGAAGCACTTATGGTGTACAGCGATGACTGCTGAGATGAATTAGAAGGGTCCCTTCCTTTAATGACAATCCCCCCTCTCTGTGTTCTTCTCCCTCTCCAATCAGGCTGACGCATCCAACCGCCGCCCTGTTCCAGCCGGGACCGCAGCGTGGGTTGCACCTATCGGTTGGCTTCGCGTTACATCCGCCAATCTGTTGACACGATGAATGATTAACTGCTAGCCCTGTCAGAGAGCATTTTGGAAGAGGAAGCGCGACGAGGTCGCCCCCAGTGCTGTGGTGCGCGCGGTCACAGTGGCAGCAAAGCGGGGGGGACCCGGTGCCACCAATTAACGTTTGCCTTGGTTCACCTTGAATAACCGGAGAGTGGAACTCCATGCTGGCAAGCCCCGCCCTGGCACACTGCAGCCAACTTTGACCATGTCACTCTGGGAGCAGAGGGAAAGCTTAAAGGCTTTAGGTGTGTAAGAAACAATCCAGCAATTAGTCAGGTATTAGGAATAGCACATTATATCTGTAATCAACATTAAAAACAGTGGTTTTCAAATATTTTGACAGATAACCCTTAAAAAGATGTTGTTCTCTAATGGCACATAACACCTAAATATTTGCATTTATTTTAAAATCCAACAAAATGTATGTTAAATCCTTGCATTCATGACAAAAAAATTCAGATTATTGTAAATATAAACTGTTTAAAGGAGCGAATATTACACTTTCGAGTAATGTTGTGCAAATGCATAGGTGAAGTAACCGTGTTACATGATGCTGTACAATTTATTAATTGTAAGTCACTTTGGATAAAAGCGTCTGCTAAATGCTGAAAATGTAAAATGTAAAATGTAAAAAAGTTGGAGTACTGCTGTGTTAAATATACATTATATACAATATACATTTTTGTTTCAGTACATGAATAGCAAACAACAAACGGATACGAATTGATAGAAACCATGTTTTTTTTTTAAGTCATCTTCTTCTTCCTGTGTGCTTCTCTTGAGATGCCCTGCGTTACTGCGTCACGCTCTGCTTCTCTATTGGGCTTCAGCAAGACAATGGACGCTATCTGAGAAATCTAATTTAACAGCAGAGGGTGCCAAAGCTTTTCTGTTTTAGGTTTGCAAGGCACACTGAAGGCAAACAATTTATTCCCAACCCAGGTCCAAAATACCAGGATATATTAAAGCCATAATGCTTTCAATATCACATCATACATATCAGATAATCCTACCTAACGGTATTTGACAGAGGAATCAACTTCTTAAACACTGTCACATTGCTGCAAGCTGTCTTTTATCAACAGCTTTTTCTTGTAGGTGATTTTTATTTCAGTACAAAGAATTGAGTCCTCTTTAAGTGAAAGCATGAAACAGTTTCTGTGGCACTGTGGCACCATATCTAATATCACCGCAATATTTATACGAAACTGAAGTTTCTATACAGTACATTTTTTGTGCATTTGACCAAAGACTATCTCCGCCATGCTCTTTTATGGGGTGATTGATCTATCAGAGAGAGACAGAGATATACTGTATCATTTTTAGATGTAGACAGCAAGACATTGTACTGAATACTAAATCCTCTGTCCATCATCAGGCCATTTGGAGGTCCAAAAATGCAGATTGCTGTTCTAGGTCTACAACGTAATACTTCTGTGGTTTATTATTTCTAAAGTAAGCAAGGATGGTCTGCATAGTGTGTTGTGGCGTCATCATCATGACACTTGACCATGGTTACTAAAAACTGCTAAAAGCTAGTGATGTTGTATTGAGGTCACTAATGTACTTTATAACTACAGAATAAGACATGAACATGGATTAGCTAAATGATTATCTTTATGCGTATTTGCTATCAAAGGGGCTCCCAATCCCATGACAATTCACTGCTTCCTAAATGTGCATTATTTTGACTGTGGAAGCATACTTCCATAGCAGTTCAGTCACCTTATAGTTCCAAAGTCAAATGGGGATAAAACCTCTGTCAATCTTAAAGGGTGCATAATCAATACGTTCAGCAGTTTAATCAATATAACAATTTGAGCTTTCTAAATCGTCATTGTTAATAATAGTAGTACTAGTACAAGTACTAGTCGTAGTGTTACAGTAGTATGCACAGATGCTTAAAACCAAACTACATGCTATCAAAAAGACCTTGATGTCCAGATTTATCTCGTTTTTGCACATGCCAATAATATAAAACTATTTATTGGACGGGCAAAATTGCCCTGTGGTCAGAAAACAGCGATGAATACAGGTATTTGACCAATTTAATTTTCTTCACAGCAGAGTCAAAAGTGGATTGATAAACCCCTCCATTAATGCAGAGCAAAAAGCTCTATCCACCTCACATAATGTTTCATCCAGCATCGCCCACAGTGATGGCCAGTCAAATTGGATTAAGCTGAGGTGGCTTGGGGCTTCTCGGCAGCTGCTGCTGTTTGATATGGGGTTTAGGTGTGCTGCAAGTGTTAACTTGGCTTGACTTAAAAGACTTGCAGGAACACATTAATATTTTAGATGACGCCACCAATGACGGTGCCAGTTAGTGGTTGGCCTTACAAAAAAGGGAGCATTAAAATACATGGTGATCATGTAGGCCCTCAATAGCAACCCTCTCAGGTCAATAACGGGTCTCTTTAATATTTGAGATAATGACTTTTGTTAAAATAATAATATAGTGTTCTGTTATTAAATACTTTAATCATAATATAATAATAAATACTAATAATGAATGTATTTGTAATTAATTAAAGCAAAATCTGCTGTCACCAGAGAGCATACTGCAAATATATACACATTTATCAAAAGCAAACTTTTAGAGAAGAGGAGGCCTCTAATTCATATTTCATTATTCCTTTATTGTGATGCATTTACATTCTATCCAAGTATCATCTTAATAAATAAACTGGCCTAGGTACTGTCTTTCTTTCTGTCTGTCTGTCCATCTATCTTCATTACCTGTGTGTCTTAAAATGGTGTATTGCTTTCATTTGGAATTACTATCTGCTCGGCACATCATGAATTGATTTTGTTCTGTGTTTGCAAGGCCTACAGTTTTTTCTTTGTTGTGAGAGCATATTGAAATAGTAATTTAAATTTTCAAATTTTATAAAACTACCGAACTTATTTTATTTAGCTATTATATGCCTTTTTTATTGACATTTAGATCACATGGATATTTTTCTTAGGCTAATTAGGCTAAACATAGAATTATTGCTAATTTAATGTATTTTTACATTCAATTATAGTCAAAATCCCACTTGAAATCGATAAGCCACAAAGTTTGCTTCAGACAGGAACTCTTGTTCAGAACTAGTCCATAAAAGCCTCACAATTAATAATAATTATGTCTTGATAGTGACTATCAATATCAGTTGGCCGTCATTCATTACAAAAACTGACTGAACAACACAGACTTTGATCCTCTAAAATTCTAACAAGGCTAACTTGCAGGGCTAGGTTGAAACACATGTAACCTGTCATCAAGAAGGATTTGTGGTAACACTTTATTTGAAAGGGGGTGTGCATAGGACTGACATGACACCATCATAACCATGACATGACATCTGTCATGGAGAGTCTTTATAAATGTTCGTGACTGTTTTTGTTATTATGTCATTTTTAATGTCAAGTCACATTGTTTGGGATGCCTTTGTTATGACAACTTGACATTAACCAAGACAGCATAATATGTCAGTGTCATTGTCCCGTCAACTTGACATTAGCCAAGACAACATAACCTTTCAATATCTTTGTTATGACAACTTGACATTAACCAAGACAACATAACCTGAACATGAACATGCCATGGTAGGCCTAATTATTATTAACCTTAAAGAAACTATTTAGCTGTATGCGTTAACATTACATTAAATTGTCATATGTGGTTGGTTTTGACATATACGAAAGAACAGTATACTAAAAGTAAACTTATACTTTTTGTAATTTATTTAAAGCATGTTAAATATATGTATTAAAAAGTATACATTAACTTGAAGATTTAAGTAATGAAGCCTAAAATGTTGCCTAATGAAACACTGCTGAACAGACTAAAGCAACAGTCTGGCCGAGAACTTGGCTGTGGCTGTATACATCTGTATTTTATTTAAATATTTATTGTATTTGGCCAATTGCTTTTATTTTACAATACACGTTTTTCTTTATTTCCTAAAAAGGATTAGGGCAACAACACACAAATAAATGAAAATAAATCCAGTCTTTAGAAAAAAAAATTCCCTGTTCTACCTAGCCGAACCGAACCATGACAACCAACCGAGGTACATACCTAACCGTGAATTAAGCATACCATTAACAAACACACTTCATCGTCAGTGGTTCTCAAACCTTTACCACTGCATCAACATAAATATATGGCAGACATTAAAATGTACCCAAACAAAAAAAATAAAAATAAACTATATAAGAGTAAAATACAATAACCTGCGACTAAATAAAAATGCAGCGTCAATAGACAGAACATCACATAATCGATGAAGGGTGCCGTTGCTTTTGAAAATGAAGCCCTGCGATATCTGGGTCAAGATGCAAAGCGCTTTTATGCTTTCATTACTATAAACATCGCAGCATACCACGCACTGTGGCTCTACCTCACTCCCGTACCGAGTGAATCCATAACTGAGATAACTTAGATCATATTTGCTTTTTGCTTTTCAATGTTAATACTAACTGCAAGTCTTACTCATATTTTAAATATATATTTTTAATATTTACATTTTTTAACATGTTGTACTACCACAGTTTGTGAACCACTGGTCTAGATCAATATCCGGTAGAAATACTCCAAGTTGAATCTGAAATGTAACCCTTTCAACTGATGCTGCCAGAAGGCAACTCCATTCTCTACTATTCACTAACACCAATTCAAGTTGTACCACCTATAGTGCCACCCAGACAAAACACTTTCCCTCCTCTTCCCCCCCACACCCCGGCATTTCAAACAGTCTGATAACTTGGAGAACCGCTGCCGAGCATGACAATTTCATGGGGAAGGAAATGCCTTGACCTGGCCTGCCATCCAGTACCCCTCAAGTCTCTAAAGGCACTATTATTTCCTACCATAGAGGGCTTATTGTAGTTTCCTCCCCAGTGTTACAGACCCACAGCTTCCAAAATACAACTAGCTTCATCTAGCTTGACAGCCTTCAGTTAATACTCCCACCACTGAGTCAGATCATTCTGACCTCTTTTTATTAACTATTTTTTTCTGTTGTCATTTTATTACTTTGAACAATTCTGACTTTTTATTACTGAAATGTTGCCTGTGTGAAAGTGAATTTTTATATAAATGTATTTGTTTGTACTTACAAACAAACTTGTATTTGTAAAGGTATCTAGTTGAATTCCAGCTTCTTTAGTTTTTCACAGTACGCACAACTCTTCTTTCTGTGATTAATTCAACCTGAATCAGCCATTAATACTTCAACAGACCAAAACACAACAGTCTTCAAATGTTTTCGGGGTTAATGCAAATATCAAATCAGCCAATCATGTGGAAGCATAAAAGCATGCAGACATGGCCAAGGGGTTCAGTTGTTGTTCAGACCAAACATCTGAATGGGGAAGAAAATGTGATCTATGTGACTTTGAGCGTGAAATGACTATTGGTGCCAAACGGGGTGGGTTGAGTATGTCAGAAACTGCTGATCTCCTGGGATTTTCATGCATAACAATCTCTAGAGTTTACACAGAATGGTGCGAAAAACAAAAAAAGCATCCAGTGAGTGGCAACTCTGTAGGCGAAAGCGGCTTTTTAATGACAGAGGAGAATGGCCAGAATGGTTCAAGCTGACAGGAAGGCATCAGTATTTCAAATAACCAGGCATTACAACAGTGGTACTGTATGCAGAAGTGCATCTCTGAACGCACAACACATCGACCCATTTAGTAGATGAGCTACAGCCACGGCAATACAGCAGGTGTACCTAATAAAGAATTATCTTCCTTATAGACGTTGCTCTCCCGATGAAAAGGGAACAGAAATATCAATGAAAAGGCAGACACACTCACTAGGGCTGGGCGTCAAAATTTTCCTATCAACAACCGTCACTGCTTCAATTTTTATTCACGGGGTTGGGTAGTCCAACCAAAATAGCAGGTGTGAAGGGTGTCTCGGACCAAGGACCGGACCAAAAGGACCCAATTTTAATGCGACCACTGCTTTCGGACCAATTACAGGAATGAATAAAGTGTGCAAAGTGTCATACTCTCACACTCTTTTTTTTTAAAGCTGTCGAACCAAAAAAATTGCCTTTAAGGAGACAACAATGGATACAGGCAACAGAGACAGAGCACAACAGGTTATTATTTCTCTGAAAACTAAGCCGAATGGAGGGGAACACAATCGGCGCCACACCACAACATGCTAAATTGCTTTACCTAGCTAAAAACATGCGAGATTTTACAATGTCAAAGGTGAAATATACAAAGTTTTCCCATTCTTCCTCACGGCTTGTTGTCTGTATCCACATAAGAGGACGCACGCCTGTCTACAAACTAATCAATTTCAAGAAGGCCTATAGTGAGACGCAGCCTACACAGGTGATGTGGTACAATGATGAAGTGCACTCGCAAAACTGCAATGTGAAACAAGACCTAACAAGATCAAATGTAAAAAACACCCTCAAAAACCAAAACAATCGACTTTAAATCTGTTAAATATCGTCAGAAAAAATAAACCAGTGATGGATTCAGCCCATTGTCGATTGCTGATGTATTCGCCATATCGCCCCCAACCCTAACACTCACATGCACTCTATCACATATAAATCCTATTGTGAAACAAATGTGTCCAAGCAACATTACATGCATACATGCTTGTCTGAAAAAAACAAAAGTCCAAATAATCTGCCTATAAATGCTCCCAAAAGCAGAATATGTTCCACATGTCTTATTCAGAATAGCCTTATACAAAATCACACGGAATATGCAGTTATAAGACCCATACCAAATTTGGAATATTGGCATATTCTAGGTGATAGTACAATATGATTCTGCATGTAAATTGAGTCATTGACATGACCTTCCATTTCGTCTGTGTTATTCTTTCTCTCGTGACATTCTGACATTGCAGAGGAAACATCAGTCAAATTTGCCATAAATTGAGACGATAATATTTCACTTGGCATTAGCTAGCACTGAAAGTTTAAATTAGCATTTATTTGGTTTAAAACATTGCACAGAGGTATTGTATGAATCTCCTTCCTGCCTGAATTAAGTTATATTGTATAACATATTCCACAGTTACGGTATAATACACTGCTCAAAAAAATGTGGGAACACATAATCATCACAGTATAACACCAAGTCAATTCAACTTCAGGGATATCAATCTGTCTAGTTAGGAAGCATAAGCGATTGCTGCAAATGAAAGTGACAACAGGTGCACTGGAGAGGCCACAGCAAGACAACTCACAAAACGGGAAAGGTTTTGCAGGTGGTGGCCACAGGCAATTGCACTCTCCTTATCCTTCCTTCTCTAGTTTTGCATTTAGCTAGTGTCTTTGTCACCACTGGTAGCATGAGGTGGTCCCTGCAGCCCATTCAGGTTGCACAGGCAGTTCAGCTCCTCCAGGATGGCACTTCCACGTGTGCCGTCGCAAGAAGGTTTGCTGTGTCTCCCAGTACAGTCTCAAGAGCATGGAGGAGATACTAGGAGACAAAAGGAGAGCATATTTCTGACCAAACTGTCAGAAACAGACTCCATGAGGGTGATATGAAGGCCCAACGTCCTCTAGTGGGACCTGTGCTCACAGCCCAGCACCGTGCAGCTTGATGGCAGAATATCTCTGTACTGTATGTCACTGATAAGGCCCTACTGTGATATAGATCAGAAGGGCATTTTGGGTCTGTTGGATCAATAACTTCAGATGTTCTGCCTTCATCGAGCAATCACTCTTTAGGGCTGGGGTTATTACAATGCCACCTTTGACAAATGAGTTTTGTGGGGCCTAATGACAAAATGCTAAGAGGATAAACGAAGACACACTTTAATCTAGAATTAAAGCTCTTTCAAAGCATAATTGACCAACTCAACCAATGTATTCACTGTGTGTCCTTTCCTGTTTTTAGCTTTTCAGTGTTAAAATAATTTTCTAAGATGCGTTAAAAATGTGCTTTGTTTTTCAAAGCTACAATGTGCAGAACATACAGATGCCCTCTGAGCTTTTAGAAAATGTCCACTTTCCACGGTCGTAAATACCACAAGAGGGGGCATTCATATGGACTCTTCTCATGAACACGGTAAACACGACCCCATTTGAAGGCACCATTAGCTAAGTATGTGTTGACTTGCATTGCAGAAACCCGAAGGTGTACAAAGTTCTTAGAAGTTTTCCAAAGTGATTCCCCATTCATTTCAAAAGGGATCAAAAAAACTGAGACAAACGACTGGATTGCAAATATTTTAACACCAGCACTACATGGGATCAGGACGGATGTGCCATATTTTAAGCCGTGTCGATATGTCAACAGCATTAGGAGCAGAAGCAGCACCAAAAAATGTGTGGAATAAAGAAGAACAGTACTGGGAACAGAACTGTGATTGCGTCAGTGACACAATCACTCGTGCAACAAAATCATTGTGGATTAAGAATTAAAGACTATAAAATGAAACCTTTTAGCCTATTAAGGGCCCTGTAAATCTATAATGATTTAAACAGCAGCGATTTACAGTCCATTGCAATGGTCCTCCTTGGTACGTGTACTGTATATTATAAGAATATAATTCATATTCATACTCAATTCCTCAGTTAGCTCGCTGTATTTCCAATCGCAACAGCAGGCATTGTTTCTGGTGTGTGGAGATTTCCAGACAGGACAAAATATATTTATTGATTAATTATTGTAAAATATTTTCTAATCAGACTTGTTAATTATTCATGCATGTGAGACAGTGTAGCTGTTGGCATGTATTATATGTAATAATCTAAGGCCAGAGTTCTGTACACACATCAAATGGCTTATTTCCACATTTAAAAAATACGGTGGATTTCCTAATGTAAATTGCACATTAACCTAGCAAAGGTCTTTTTCAATTTTTAGTAGGCCAATCTCTACTTTATACATTTTTAAATTTAGGCATCATCTGTGGTCAAGAGGTATAGCCTCTTAATTTTTAAAGCAATTTCCTATTAAGTATGTTATGCACCTCAAATGTAGTTTAGAAACCGTTAGATTTGCTATCCAGAATTACCCCAGCAGTCCTCCTTGGACAGACTGATTTAATTACCCTATGATTATACTTGCCTAAACCAATATTTTGGAAATTGTATGCTTCTATAGTAAACATCGTGCTAGATGACCAATGGATATCTATATAAAAATTCCTTAATAGCTTCTTGTTTACTGCTGTCCCTTTTTGACCTGGACTTCAGTTTTTGCTCTCCTTGTCTCTGACCAAAATCTCATCAATTACTCCACTACTTTCTTCACAGTTATGCAGTCGTATACAGTAACACTTCAACACAACTGAATCAGTACACTCCCCAATAATGGAACCTGAATGGAACCTATTAATTACAATATATGTAAATTTCAGGGGAAATAATGAGGACTACATTCGAAAATATATTACTTCAGTATTAAATAAGTAATTACTCAATGTACCCATAATAAACATCCATCCATTTATATGACAATAAATAAATACATTTCAGAATACATAGATTTGTATCAAAATGTGGCAATGGAGAGCAACACTGCAGTGACCAATAACAGTACATTGGACCAATAACAGGGAAAATAGTCAATGCAGAAATAGTCAATACTGTGTTCATACAGACCACTTAAATAAGTTAGCTGTTTTACCATGTAAAAATGTACCCGTGCTAGTTTGGATGCGGCCTCGGATAAGGACTTCATTGTCTTCTCCCTTCTAAATTCTTGGACATGCTAATGTGTATAGCAAAAGCAAAATAACTATGAATCAATTATTTTTGGGAGTCATAGTTTGAAAACTCCTGAGTTCAGAATGATGTGCCTATTCAACCAGGTTTTCTCACCATGTCTTCTCTAGCAAGTCCCTTCATCAAATTCAGACAGTATCTGCACCCAAGAACTGACTGCAAGGTCATTGTTGGTCACTAGGCATCTCTAATGGAACTGCTGAGGGAATATGCCTTACTCAAAGGCACCTGGATGCCAATTGCATACAGTGTACCTACTGTAGTTCTCATCAATGTCATATTTACAGGTCGTTAATAGCTCAAGAGGGTGGCATGGCGAAAAGCAAAACCAATTAAGCCATCTGGCATGTACAACGGCAAAAGAAACTGTGACCCACATTAAAGTTTTTGCTAGAGAACTGCTGAGTAGCATCTGCTTGCTTTGAAAACGCCTTGGGTCCTCATGATATGATAAATTACATAGGGCAGTTTACATTTAATTATCTACTTCAATGCTCACCATCATGAACTCCATGCTAAGGGAAATAGAGGCAACCATTTACTTTTTCTTTAATCATTGGCTCCAAACATATTTTTACCTATTGTTAACTACACGGTAGGCTATAGATAATATTGGCCAGAAAGAACTAACTTCAGTTAATAAGAGTTTTGTGTCATTCATTTGCATGATTGCTTTCAGTCAAACAAAAAATTATGTTTAACAGCTTTCTAATTATTGGCAGTAATGATATCACACAGAGTGGATACATGTGTAAGGTGTATTTCAACTGTGTTGATAAATTGTCACAATTGTGTGTTGTGATTCATAGTAAACTTGTCAGAGGCAATGTTTCCATACTACTGACAGTATTAGAAGACTAATTCTACAGTAATTTGGCTACAGTGACAAAGCTAGCACGTTAGTTAGCTGAAGATCCAAGTGATCTAAAGCTCGATTATCTCCCATGATGGGAGAAAACTTTGTATCTTCAAAACTATGAGAAATGAGAAGCACAAGAAATTATCTAAATACAAATTCTCATCAGTTAATTCTTAAATACCTACAGCCTAACTGGACATTTTAGCACTGTACTGTAGCACAGGATAGGTTAGTGGTATGGGTGCATGGGTCTATCTGTAACCTACAATGAGCAAGATAACCTTATACCTACCTGCTCCTTAATACTTGTAACTGTACTCACTGTAAGTCGCTTTGGACAAAAGCATCTATTAAATGCTTAGCGACTAACTTCTATGATTCTTCTATGATTCTAAGTAAATAGTTTTCTGAAGGAAACAGGCAATTGGCCACAACCACCATTGTTTTAGTTTTTTTTACTACATGGTATGTTGTAAATTAAAGGATCAAAATCGTGTATCATTACTGTAGGCCTGTAGCTAGTGGGATATACCAATAGACAGAAGGTGTGTCACAGATGGTGCTATTACTGTTGCCCAGGATTTAGAACAGCAGACTACCTCCAGGTGGTATGGCTCCTCCCTCGAGGACCTGGGATGGTTCTGTATCTGGACCAAGGTTAGCCACAATGGCCCTGAGAACAGAAAGGTACATTAATTCTTAATGTAAACTAACTTCTATAGTTTTGGGCAAGAGGTGATGTGTACCTGGCTCTACCCGGCACTGTAGGATATAGTTTTGTGTCTCTGGTCGTTGTACAGTATGTCTTTTTCAGTCTTTATAATTCATTGCTTGAGTTCCTCCGGGGGTGCAACAAACTGTTTTAGCTTTTAGCCAACTGACAATAAACCTAGCTGAATTGCTAGTTGAAGTAACAATATGTTCGGGTCCCAGGAGTAAAAACTGCAAACATACTGTAACATTACATGTTGAAAGCGGATGAAAACAAAAAAAGCAGAACAGGAGTGAATGTTGTGGTTCTCAGGTTTTGCTTACATGCAGGTAAACAATTACAATTACAATTACAATTGATAGTCAGTGTGGAGAGCAAAAGAGGCGTAACACATTGGCCGAAATGCAATCTCGGAAAAAAAAAAACTATCGTCTGATTACGATTTCACTCATTATTAGCTTGTATCTGTATTCATATGCAGATATCAGTTTATAGAGATGATCCATTCTCGCATCATAAGTTGCTAATCAGACTGTAAACAATGACGGTGCACGGAATATTGTTTTGATTTGAAACTGAGAGAGTGCATGCCCCTCTCGAACCCATCTCTACTCCTCCCCCAAAGCACTTCTCAGATCATACTGATCTCTGCCCGTTCCCCTACAACCAGTTTGCATCTTTCATTGTAAATGAGAAAGTTTAAAGAGGGACAAGGCTGTTTCATACCCCTTTAATGTGATTTGTTTTCATCACTTTTTCTATCACTTTGAATTTGTTGGGCCTTGTTTGTCTGCTCAGAGCCAGAAACATTTTGTTTGGTATACACAATTTGAAAGCACTTTCCCAACACTGCACCGAAAAACAATTTTTGTATTCAAAGTGACAGTTTCTCTTCCCCTTAAGCAATTAGAAGCTTGCAGCAGTGGCACTGTTTAAAGAAATTACCCACCTTTCTATTTTCCTACATAAAGCATTAGCAAGCAAGATATTTTTCAAACTTTGGTTGATGTTAAGCTCTCGGTAAAAGCCTTGGGCATGTTTTCCAAAAATATGAAACTCCAATGTCACAAGTCTGTAAGAGACATATGGTCTTTACCGTGAAAGCCTTTCCTATTATCCACAGCAGTAAGCAGCTGTGACAGACTCTGTGGCTTGCATGACACTCCTAGGCCATTTCAAATATTGTGGAACATGTCCTTCATTATCAGGAAATGCAGCAGTATCTATGTTAAGCAAGCATTTTGAAACACCACAGTGTTGACAGCGGCATAGTATAAACATAAACAACTTTAACATTTTTTTTTAAACTTACAGTAGCAATTATATTGTAAAAATAAAGACTACAGTCTGTATTGTATTAAGTTAGTATGCTGCACAATACTGTGCTAAAGTATTCACATGCACAGCAAAAAATACATAAAAATTAAATATTGGAGGTGCAAATGTAAAAATGTTACCAATCTTGTAGATGCATATTACCAATATACTGTAAGATTAGCAAAACGTGCACTATTTAAACTGGCGCATCTATTGTTTTGGACTTCTTTTAAGTAATCCTTGCAGCTGTGGTATTCTTGAGGAAATGCTATAGTTCCCATAAGATAGAGACTAGATGTGTTGTTCATAAAACTGATAACACCATGACATTTAACCAGTTAAAATGACCCATGTGTAATAGACCAATCTATATTAATGTGTTCTACTCTATTTCCAATATATATTAATGTAGAGTATTTTTTTACTACGTAAGTAGGGGGGTATTTAATCAACATTTTCCTGGTATGAAATGGGTCTCTTTTTAATTATTTATCCATGTCTCAGCAACTGATATGTAATTAGAAATGCTTACTGAGAGATTTAAAGCTTAAAACAGATAAGTCTGCATATTTGTTTACATATTTGGGTTATGAGTATTATGTTGTTTGGAGTACTGTGTATTTTTTTCTTCCTTTATGAAGGCATGCTGACTTTTTCCAAATTACGAAATTGTAAACTTAATTGATCCTCCCCATTATTCACTGAAAGTACTAAACATGAAACATGAAATAATGGTCATAATTTCCATATGACCATTGTTCATTAGGCTGGTAAAACCATCCTGATTTTGCAAGCTCTGCCTCTCAGGTTTACGTATCAGTCTGAAAACTCTCCATTCAAAACTGTCAACTGGTTACAAAATCTTCACCCAATTAATCCAGGTGGGTAATTCAGTTGATTCCAACAGCAATTAGGTGCCTGTGTTCCGTATATTGTCAAGACCCACATGGATCTTGTTCTGATTGGTTGAAGGTGGTCCAATAGTCTGCTAGCGTCTGTGTTTGAAAATCTCAGTCAAATGTTTGATGTTCTGATTAGTTAAAGGTGGGTAGTAGTAGTAGTAGTATTAGCATCATTACCATCATTCAGGTTATTATTAATGGTTTAGATGACTCAATATCAGAGCCATTTATTCAGCCATATTAAAACAATCTTAATCTCACATTCTTTGAAATCTATTATTTCTGAAAAACTCAATCAATGAGATACTAAAAACCATTTCTGTATGTTTGAAACCTGAAAATGATTAGAATAAAGCTCTTAGTTGATCTCACCAGCAGGTCACATACAATAATAATGGTTACTAAAATGGTGGGAAAACAGTTCTATCAAAACCTCAGCACAGCTCAATGAAGCTGAATGTTACCTCTCAAGCTCGACTGGATAAAGTCAAACGTCTTGGTTGCAGACATCAATCCTGTTTAGTGCTGTATGGCTCGAGGATGTTTTTCTAGCTCTGCTGTTCAACACAGCCTCTACCAGCCCGGGCACAGAAAAGGACAACACCAA
Organism: Percopsis transmontana; assembly: GCA_025447815.1. Taxonomy (NCBI): domain Eukaryota; kingdom Metazoa; phylum Chordata; class Actinopteri; order Percopsiformes; family Percopsidae; genus Percopsis; species Percopsis transmontana. The sequence goes on along the minus strand of JAOEHI010000007.1, from coordinate 4,290,400 downwards.
ACACCAGAGCAGTTCTTCTCTAGCTCAGGGCATCGTACTGTAGCTGTCCATCTTCTCACGCACTTATTTATAATTGATATTACACTACCCGTCCAACTTACTATCAGTCAATGAACAAAGCAGTCATGTGTTACATTGTGACGGTTACAGATTTGTGTCTCTCAGAATAATAGCAGCAATTACCTAAACCCCATAAAGTATTTACCTAACATTTAAAAAAAAATCTATGTATATTCATGTGGGAAAAATAGTGCACGTTATTGTAACATATTGTTATTCATGCATTATAATACACATTGCTGTCAACATGCAGGCTTCTGCCCTGATATTGGTAGAAAAGGGGTCACGGCAATGTCTATGTGGGGATGACACTGTCCATTTGCTGCTCGGACAACCACAGAAAATGATGCATGATCCCGTTTGTAAATTGTTTTGTCTCGGGTCAGTTGCAACATGAGTGCCCTTAATTGAACTGCTCTCTAGAGGTACAGGTGGGTTTTTTCATCTGTGTAAGAGTATTTTACCACAGTTTTTTACCACAGACCAGGCAGTAGTTCATTGTGTAAAGCCAAAGCAGTGCGGTCCTTCCAATTCAAAGAGCTTACAGCTGATCCTATTTTTTGAACAGAGCTTTTTTTAGTAAATACTGTAGTGATCATTGAAACAGTGGCCTTTAATTAGTAATCATAACTCTAAAATAAAGTTCTGTCAAGTTCTGTCATGTTTCTTAAAAACATATTTTTAAGAAACCACACACAAGTGTTTACAAAGTAGCATGTCATCCCAAATTAAATATACTAATTTGATTCTGCAAATGTTTCTGACAAACATCAGCCAGATTACTTAATTACAGAGTTGAGGGTTTGACAAGAGTTAATTTCTGCTTTAAACACTACTACAAGCCTTTTTCACAGCTAACTTGACAATATAAACAATACTACCTGACAATTTATCTGGCATTGGGGCTAATTTTAATGCTCATTTAAATGCTCCTCATGCTCATATGATGATACCATGGAGATATTCATATTCTGTATGTTTTTACATTGTTATTACTGTTATAAAATATGCCAATCAATGGACAGAGCTGTTACCTGCCATCAAGACGAGAAGATGAACAGCACATGAGGAATATTGTGTTGGAACAGAGCCAGTAAGACCTCTTCACACTCATGATGGTCCCTGCTGAAAGAAGGCTCAGCTGATATGGGTGATTGGTTGCATGACAATGATAGATGTGTTTCCTGGGGCTTTGTAGGACCCTTCTGTGCTGCCAGTGACACTGGGGAATCCCACTAAACGCCTTTTCTCATGTCACAGACCTACAATGAAAGCCTGCGAGGACGTACCAGGCTAGGTAATCCAGTGACATAAATATATTCCATTAAAGGTTTTACCGCAATGGGCAGTGAACAGTGACACTGTTTTGCGAGGCACGTTTAGAGAGGTTGTGGCCCGCGGTGAGCTTCTGCTCAAGAAGTGTAACTTTTTTTGATGTAGGTTTATGGGTCCTATAGTGATAGATAGGATCAAACTTTTTGGTCCGGAGAGTGTGAACAATGCCTTTTTAGTTTGCAGTGTTCGAATAACAAACTTAATTTGTACTTATTGTACAGATTTGGTAATCACAGTTTTTCATCCTTGTCTAAAACTATAAAGGGAGGTAATTGAAAAAGAGAATACGCTGACGGGAATTGTTCTAAAGTAATTTATATCTCAACTAGACCTTCAGGTAGGGCAGACACAATAGTGTGCTGAACAATATGAGGCCAGAGGAAAAAAGATGGATCAACTGAGAAGTGAAATTTTACAATAATTGGGGTAGATATCTCTGCGCTCTCCATTTCAACCAGGGGCCAATCCATGGTTGGCATTTCATTATGCTGACAGGAATTGTCACCATAATGAATTCCTCAATATGGGTGAGATAAATGGCTCAACAAGAAATAGACAGGGCTATCTTCCTGATCTGCTGTAGGAAATTGTCTATTTTACTGTATATATCATCTTAATAGAAAAAGGGATCGCTATTTGGACATCAGGACTACATGAACATCTTTTTCAATTTACTGAATTTGAAATATCAATGGCAGCATGATTTGACCTATTCTGGAAGTATATGCCATGCAATGACAGAGTTGGCTCATTTAGCTCAATAAGACCTTTGGCCTTACTCTAGGAAACCATATGGCACAGGATGACAAATGAATTAAAATGTAAAAGAAATTGTTGCACATGAATGTAAAAACCTCTTTTACCCTCTCACTGGTTGATAGCAAAAAGTAACAAGGAGCAAAGAAAAACTTGTACGTACTACAGATGTATCACAAACATAACATGCATACATATTACTGCATATCATGAGAAACAGATGTTGATAATTGATATCATATATTGTTGTACAATGTATATCATCTGCACTGCATTGCATCATTGAATGGGTGAAGTTATGCCAGAGTTCAGATTTTAAAATTTCATGAAGTCCTTGTGCGTTGAACAGATTTCTATTCTTGTGTCTGTGCCTGTGTGTGTGTGTGTGTGTGTGTGTGTGTGTGTGTGTGTACGTGTGTGTGTTGGGGGTATCTAGCATTCAAGAAGACCTATATAAAAATGAAGGACAGGGTTATGAATTATGTAGGAGAAAAGAAAAACCTGCTGACAAAAAAACAGACTCAAACATAGGGCATCTCTACTGTTGCAGCATTGTGCAGTCTCTTATTTTGTATGCTGTGTTCTCTTGTCAGCGTACAAACTTGATTAAATTCAATTAACCGTCTCCATGGTGAATATGATGATATACTGTTAAGACCATTGTCAATAAAATTACTTGGACTGCTGATGTACCATGTGAATGTGTTTCATTATTTTTACCAGGTGGGATCGCGTAGATGATTTTAAAGTATTTAGAACTTTATTTATAGAGTTATTTTTATGATGTTTATGGTTGTTTATACTGTATATATATATTTGCTTTATATTATATTTTAATGTAATTAATACTGACAAAAGAATGTGATGATCTCTCTGTAAAGTGTCTTAACGTCATGCTGTCTAACATTTTACACACTGATCTCACACATGGGTGTCATTTGCACGAATTACCTGTTCGCTACAGCGTTGTTAGGCAAACAGGGTTTGACTTAGAGTTATGTGTGGGTGCTGCTCTGTGCTGCAGATCCCACACGCCACTGACAACCCTTATTTGGATGCGTCTGAGCCTGTTGACAGCTGCGTACTCCGCCAGACCAGACTGCTAGCATGTAGCAGTCATCACAGTAATTGCATTCTCATTTCCCAGCCCGTGTAGCACCCTGGTTAACCTGTGCAAGACACTGCGCCCGCGTTTCATCCAATTCACGTTACGGACTTGTAATGAGCCGAGCGAGCAACGTGTGCAATGTTAGTTTTCATCGCTGGGATAAGGTCACGGCGGTCTCCCTGAAAGTTGCTAAGTTAAGTGGAGTAGATGCAGGCCTGAATCATCTACTCCGCTGCTCCATCCTAATGCTGTCAGGGTACAAAGATGTTTGCTTGTTAGATTTAATTGTTCTCCCAATGGAGTTCAGTGCAGCCAATTATATTGTACTCTGAGAGACCGCTTTGTTTGAAAAGGTCACAGTGTTCCATATCTGGCACATATTTATCAGCTAGTCATTCAGTCCTCACGTGAATCAGTGAGGACGTAATATTAATTTTGTATTACACATTTGTCATTTTGACAAATGTGTGACACACTGGCGAAAGTAATCTTTTTTGTCACCCCGGCATGATAAAAACATATAAAGAAGTCATACATAATATATTGATTGTATAAACCTAAGGCCAATTCATAACTTCTAAATCATGTCTAATATCGGTACGTAAAATATCATCGACATATTGACACAGTAGTGATATACAGTAGATGTTGCAAAAAATTAAACGGAACACAATTATTTGCATTACCTACATACTATTGCTATTAATGCACAACTGGAAATGCTGGTGGTTCAAGAGGTGTGATATGTTTATGTCATAGACAGAGAATGATTCAGGATACAAATAGTTCAATTGCCATTTCAACCTGTCTATTTTTTATCCACTCCTTTCGTCTCTCTGCCTGGATCCAGTAAAGGCTGATTCTTCTACAGAATATCTAGTTTCTCTGTAGCAGTACAGCACACCACAAAACCCAATTCTGTGTCTTGGCATTGTAGTCGCATCCATACTTGGCAAGCCAGACTTCTGTCTGTTACTACGTCTTTATTCAGTCCCTGCTGGAGAGGAGTCAGCACACCGCCTCCCGTTCTTATGCTCCTTCAATTGTTCATACTTCCTGTTATGGAATGCCAATTAATAGTAAATAAATGTAACAACGGGAGCGCCCCCGCCCCTCCGTTCTAGCTCGCCGGTGTACTGAACCACCGGCCGGTGGCCGTTCAGCCATCCAGCGCACCCTAATTGCACGCACCTGTCTCGCATCTCCTCATCACCGTGCCCTCCCAACCAATATAGCTGGAGAGCGGGTGATGAGGAGTTGTCGGTTATTGTTCGTTTGCTCACCACGCCACTCTGTGTGACCGATCGGATTATATTGAGTGCAGCGGAGAACCGCCACTCACGACTCCGCCACTCTCCACGGTGAAGGATCGCCTGCACCTGGTGGAGAGACAGCTGGCCAGCATGAGCGTGGTGCTGGAGCGCATCTCTGCAGTTGTAGCCCCTGGGTCTGGTATGTCGCACCCCCACCTCCAATTCCATTTACGGTACCGGCGCTTGGAGTGGTGAGTAGTGTATGGGCGGCAATTCCGGAAGAATGCGGGCCACGTTTGGACACCTGGGGGGACCCGGGCGAGTGCTTGTATCACCTCCGCCAGGGGTCCCTGTCGAGTTCCGGACCATGGCGGCTTCCAGCGGCTGGAACGAAACGGCTCTCCGCACCGCCTTCCGTATTGGGTTGCGGAGGTATAGTTGGAGCTGGCTTCCCTCGGGAGGTCCTGCTGCTGGAGGTCATGATGGACCGGGCTGTCGCCATTGATGGGATCGCCTGGCGGGACTACTGCCCGCAGCTGCCATGGCCGACGATGGGGAGCCCATGGAGCTGGGATCGTAGGGGCTGTCCGCGAAGGAGAAAGCGTGCCGGAGCAGATTGAGCCTGTGCCTCTCCTGTGGCTGGCCTGGCCACACCCAGACCCAGTGCCGGGAGCGGCGGGATGAGGCACAGGAGAATGTGAGTCCTACTCCCGCACCAGGCGGGTTCCGATCAGCACACACACCATCGATTGCCCGATTGTTCAGCCGAAAGGTTATACTCTCAGGTAGCTTCCCCTCCTGTGTCTCCACAGCTCTGATCGACTCCGGCGCCACGGGCAGCTTCATGGACCATGGACTCGCCAGTTCCCTGGGCCTGCAGCCGCGTCGCCTGGCTGGAGAGCCGCTCAGCACAGGGAGCGTCACCCATCGCACACCCCCCGTCACCGTCACAGTGGACGGCCACCACAGAGAGAGGCTGGAGTTCTTTGTGATGTCATCGCCCATCCACCCCATCGTACTGGGCCTCCCGTGGCTCTAACGTCACAATCCCGCCATTTCGTGGAGTCGAAGGAGGATTCAGGAAGGAAGACCTGCCAGCTCGCCCAAGGCGGGGCCGCGGCGGCGGAAGTTCCTGCGGGGGAGTACACGGACCTGGCGGAGGTGTTCTCCCAGAAGCAAGCCAAGTTCCTCCCTCCTCATCGGTCCTGGATTTGCGCTATCGACCTGCTGCCCGGGGCTGCCCAACCCCCGGAACCAGGTATACCCCCTCTCGGAGCCGACATCTATAACATCTATGGAGGAGTACGTCGCCGACAACCTGCGGCGAGGATTCATCCGGCCGCCAACGTCTGCTGCCCAGGCCGGCTTCTTTTTTGTGGGGAAGAAGGACGGAGATCTGCGGCCATGTATCGATTACCAGGTCTTAAACGCCGTGACTGTCAAGTTCCGTAGTACCCGATGCCCCTGGTGCCATCGGCCATCGAACAGCTGTGGGGTGCCCGTTTCTTCACCAAGCTCGACCTCCGGAACGCATACAACTTGAACGGTAACCGAGAGGGAGACGTGTGGAAGAACGCCTTCAGCACCACGTCCGGCTACTACGAGTACCTTCTTTATAACGATCTTGGAACTATGGAATTATGACTACGCCTTCTACATGGACGAACTGTTTCACAAGCACAATATTAGCATAACAGATTCGCTAAAAATAAACGTTTTTATATGCCTTGGACTAAGACTACAACTTTTCTAGGACTAGGACATTTCCTGGTTGTGAAGACACTGCAAAAATACGTTTAGCGATCTGTTAAAAATACCTTTTATATTGGCATAAACTGTTTCACAAGCACAATATTAGTGTAATTAAGAGATTCGCTGCAAATAAATATTTGTATATGCTTAGAGCACTAACTAAACTAATCCACAAAGTGAATGGAGTACAGCGTTTTGCTCATGTAGGCTGGGGCATGGCCGGGCACCACTCACATTGTGAGTTATGCATTTATTTATAGATTTATTCCCTTATTTATGTATTTCAGGATTTATTTCACAGGCATATTTATTTATTTAATATTGACATTCCATATAGTCCGATGTGTAAATGTCTCAAAAGATTGGCTTTTACTCTTCTGTTTCCCCAGATATTAAATATATATATTTAAATGGAATACATTTACATGCGTAACCTAATAGGCTACATAAACTAGCATAAACTATATTGGCATTTACACAGCTACTTACCTTTTACAGTATGACTCAGTTTCTGTAGCAGTGTTAATATCTTTGAGGAGAAGTATTGCAGATATCTTTTGGTGCTGATACGCTACACAATATTAACAGGATTGTGTTTCAGCATATTTTGGTGGGTGGATAAATGCTACATACAGTAGATAGATAGATAAATAGATAGATAAATAGATACAGTAGAGTATAAATATAGATAGATAGCAATTTTAAGCAATTTTGCAAATATTCACCCCCTGAATTCAGTGCTAAATGAGGTGAAGAGGTTAAACAATACCAAGTGAACATTAATCCCGATTAATTTATGCAGAGAATTGTTCATGCTGCATTATATCTTGTAGGTCGTTAGGATTAACTAATCAAAGCGGCACATTTCGGGCTATAGTGTGCCTTTCAAAATAAGGAAGCGGCTATTTTACTCCACACAATACAACATTTTTGTTTTGTTTTTTATCAAGCTACATTTTGCATGAAGCACAGAAGAAAATATAACAAACAGCCTGCAGCACACAGTATTCAAACAGGACATTACATTTAAGAAAGCGGTCTGCTGACTAAGGGAACCTCCAAGGCAGAAAGCCTCACATGCCTTACAAAAGCACAATTGATCCAGTACAAGCACCGGGTTGGATAACTAAAGGCCTATGCACTTGAGAAAACGCAACCCAAATCTAAAGGGCTTTCAGGGATGTAATCATACACACCAAGAATACCAGTATTGTTAAGAGTTACAGATCACTGAAATATTTACCTAATTCTTTATTGGCCTTACTTAGATGGATATACAAAATATGGTATATCGGTCGTCAATAATTTCTTCTGAAAAAATTTGGATAACTTTAAAGAGTGTATATTAAATTGGAAAGTAAAGCTCTAATGAAACGTAGAGACTATGAAATGTGTTCATTGGAATATAGCTAGCTACATCAATGAAATTACTCTTTCTCTCTTTGTTGGGGCTGGCACTTAATATCTAGAGCATGGAAGCAGGACTCAGCTAGTTTTGTATAGCATTTAATGGACATTCAAGAATAGAAATTTAGTATGGCACCAGTTTAATTGTTTAATTGGCACGGTCTGACCATGGTTTAACTGGCACATTGGCACATTTAGCTTCTAAATGTCAAATATATTTCATCAGGGCTATTTTTTTTCAGGGATTACGGAAATATAATTAAAACTGTGCCCAGTGTGTTCTACTTTATAACTGACATGCTAGCTTCCATTAGGAGTGCAACGTGAATATTATGAGCCAGCTGCTTCCTTGAGTGAATTACAGCTTCATTAGAGACGTGAAAATTAGTGTTGTTCTAAAAGAACTGATAATAAATGTTATAAAAGTCAATCTCAGTTTTAAACAAATAACAAAAAATAGGTGGCAAGAATGTATTAATTGAAGTGGATAAATGGACAATTTGCCCCATTTAACTGTATTAACAGTTAAAAAATATAGCAAAGATTACAATGAGCTCCTTGTGTGCCTCTCAACATGTCTGTCCTCCATGATGGAGTGTGTTTGGTTTGGTCGGTTGTTACCTTTCGAACACTAATTTTTGTCCATTTTGCCCCTTGGGTAAGTCATACATTGTCATCTTCTTGTTATAAATAGGTGCAGATCATTGGTGGAAAAAGCCATTGCTGGGACAAAGCCCCCACTAAACTTAATTTTGTCAACGCGCATGGCCTTCATGCACTGATTGAGCAACAATGTTCTAGTAGGCACCCTAACCTATAATCTGTTTGGATCTCAATGTCGTTCTCAACCTCAACCCAGACCCTCCCTTCTCTACCTTTGGTTAATAAAGCTTACACTTACAAAACCAAGGGAAGTTAAACATTAAAAACCAGAGTAAATTGGCAGACCTAACACAAACATTGTGTTAGCAAGGCCTGTCAGAAAAGAACAATAATTGTGCATAGGTAAACGGAACATTGCATTGGATCTACTTAACGAATAGTTGTCATGTAAAGAACGTCTAAAGTGCTTCACTTCCTCTAAGGTCTAAATATATAAATAAGCTACATTGACACGGCCAACAGCAGAAATTGCATCCCACATGGAAGACGTCACACATGCCTACATAGTCCTGGCAGTTAAAACCACAAGCTTACAGCCAGAGAAAATGTGGCAAAGCAAAGCCACAGAGCGAGAGAGATGACCCCGGAGCTAGTCTGAGGAGAGGTGGCAGTGAGAATTGAGCTTGGAAGCTGCCTTGGGCTTAAATGTGACTGTTTCTGTGCTTCCTCTGTTACAATGAATTTTATCATACTTTTTCCTTTTGTTGGATGGTGTAGCTGGTGGCTGCATAGGAGGTCTGCAGCGGTTGTCCGGTGGCAATGAAACAATGTTTTCTAGGTGAATGGATGGGGTAAACTGCCCTATTATGGCAGTCGTGTTTGATACATAGAACAATGGCTGTCACAGTGTTTTGGGAAATGGCTGTAGATGCGGTGGTATCTCTTCAGTTCTAGCAGGTGGAAAAAGGTCTATATGGATAAATATGCATGATTTTTAGGAAATGCAAAAACATTTAGTACATCCATTTAAAACTGCTGCCAGCTTTCAAGCAGTTGAGTGACACTGCCAGAGTGAAAGAACCGTATGGCATTTTCTTCAGTTCTCTGCAAAACCGTAACTTATATCAGATATGCAGAGAATCCTACTTTCCATATAAAATATCCTGAGTATTTGGACCAAGCGATCCTGGCTGAAAGACTCACTGTCGGTTGTGTTTGTGTTTGTTTACACTAGGAAAGTATGACCTTCGATGCTGTATGTTGTGCTTTTGGTTCTGAGCTTCTGTATATACTATATGTTGACATAAAGTTTTTTTGCATATAACCTTAGTGCACTTACTGTACTATAGATTAAAGGCACTTTCAATGTTATTTCTGGCATACATCATCTTTTATATAAGATATATCAGGACAACAACCTTCTGGCCTTTATTTTATTGTCTAATATATTGCAGTATGCACTAAATCCCGACCAATCAGGTTAATGACTTGTATATGTCATTATGACCGGTCTAAGGATTTGCCTTTTCTCTAGATCTCATGCAGTCTCAAACTGACAGTACATTTCCCTATTCTAATTGCATTTTCATATCGTGTGATAACTGTATATTATCAGACCTGCCACTTTCTACGAGGTTATCTACAACCCCAACAAACTAAGCAACATATTCTCCAGGATACTGAACTGGCCATAATCTGTGACACAGCAGGTATTTGATTGCACTGTAAAAACAGAATATTGCTTAAGGCAAGGTGACAGCGATAATAATCTGCCATCATTTATGTTTAATATTTAAATCCCAGAAGTAAAGCAAGAGGGATAGATGTGTCCTTGTTTCAGGTGCCCTTCCAACTCTATCAGTCCCATCAAAAGCAATCAGTGAACAGCCACTGGCAATCACACATCAACTTTTCCAATTCATCAATGACTGCCACACCTTAAGATCAAACATGGACAGCCCACACTTCTTCTCACTGTTATTTATTTGTACATTGTTCCACAAAGCCAGCTAATATATCCATATTGATTTTTCCCCATATTCTAGGACTAGTCTATTCCAATGGTTTGGCCAGCTTCATCACCTCAAAACGCATTAGCTTTTCATTATCTCTAAGAATATAATACACTCTTTCAGTAAGTGCATTCTTCAGCCACATGACAGTGTTTGTATGACCGATTCTGCAACTGATGGGATCATTTTGCAACTCTGTGTCACATTTTATAAATGTGTGAATTTTCATGCTGCATTATAATAGCACTTTATTCCTTGACAACCTTCCTCAATAAAGGTGTCCCCAAAAGTATGGGTGGCTGTGTGAGGAGGGGTAGGGAATAGTGTGGGGCTATGACAGCCATAGCGGCACAGTAATTCTAGACACAGATAGGTCCCTTTAAGCAAGTAATGTACATTATTATGATATACTGTTAATATAAAATACAAAAAGCCTTCTGGACTAAGCAGTGTATTATGTTTGAATGAAAAAATAAACCTCACATTTTAAGCAACAGATATGATGAGCAATTCACAATGTAGGCCTATACTGTGGGGCAATACCTCCCAATGTCAAGACCTGAGTGTAATGTAAATAATGTGCAGACCATGGGGCATTACAACAGCAGTTCAGTGATTATGCTGCATTGTCCGAGCTCATAAGTCAGCAAGCGATATCTTGTACAACAATCTAATTATATCTGTATTCAAGAGGGATCCATGTATTTCTCAGTGGGCCCCATGCAGCTGACTTTGTGTGCATAAGAGCAGGCTTAATTAACAATTTGTTGAGTCAGCAAATTGTGAAGTGTTTTCAGCCCACAGACTTTTTAACCTACTGTAAAGCATGTAAAAGTTACTAAAATGGTGAAACGACAGTTCTGTTGTTCACTTCACATATTTATGTGGTTAAACAGATCAACGCAAATGTAGCTGATCTGTTATTATTGAATCTGAAAAAAATCCATTTTATGCATAATGTGACAATTATTGACAGTAGTCAAACTGCAGTTGCATAGTTTATTTGTATATGCTAATTAAAACTGCATTTTGAAATAATGGAATCAGTGCTGTAAGGATTAAATATGATATAAAGCTATTATTTTACTTAAGTTTTGCCTCATGAGGATATTTTAGTAAATGGTAATGAGAAATATATATTACTCACTTATTACCAGTTTTTTAAATATTTTTAGGGTGTGTAAAGGCATAGTTTCCATTTATGACCTTCAATATTTAATTAGAAATACATTTTTAGCTGGGTAAATTGCTATATATGATAGCGACAGTAATGTTGTAATTTACAGCTACATTTCCAGTTAAAGTGGTTTCGAATGGCTACACTGTACGAATATTTATTTTGAGGTTTATTATTATAAAGTAAGTACATTTATTTTCAGTATACTAACATATTTATACAGTCTAGTTGGCACAGTGCTTTTGGTATACACTATAGTTTGATGGGAGTTGTTGCAGAGTCATGTGTATAAATGCTTGCTTTACCCCACTATATATTCTCATAAAAACACTAGAAGGTCAATATTTCTTTATCTAATGAAGATTTTTAAAGCTGCAGGAAATATGGCCAATGTTAGATGCAAAAGGGCAACTCGTTAATCTAGATGCGGCAAGGAAACTAACCGTATTCACAAACTTAGCAGTCTTTCACAGGCGTGGGCATATAGGATATGTCGTGTTTTAAGGTCACGCAGGTGTTTCATGTTGGTGGTGCTTTGTACTTTAATTGTAATGCTCATCTAAAAATGGATGCTGATATTATTTTAAAGTGATTTCTTATTTCTAGTACCTGCACAGAATGACAAAGTGATTAATGTGCTAAAATGGAATCATTGTTAACGTACAGTATAAACCACACAGAAAGCTTTCTTATGATAACTTGTCTATGTAAAGTATGCTATGCTTGCTCACACAAAATGTTACAAAAGGATAATATTCTATGTAAAAAGGTACATTTCCTCAAAAGTTTTTTGTTAAATAAAATTGGTAAAAAAACGGTCTAAAGGTCAAGACACATGCTTAAGTTGTACATTTAATACTACTACTTTGAATCCTCAGTATAGTTGGGAAAATTTAAGGGGAAGGTAATTACTAACATTTACCCTCCCCGAGCAACTGCCAATCAATTGTTCTTGAGCAAGGCACTTCACCAGTTTACTGTCCACAAGTAGCTAGCTGTAGTAGTAGACTGTAGCTACTGAAGCTCCCTGGTGTAAATGCAAATTACAGAAAGCGGTTCCCCAAAAATATACAACATCCTGCATATATCATGTAGGCACATCCTTTTCATATACTCTATGCATATAATGTGTGTGTGCGTGTGTGTGTGCGCGCGCGCGTGTTGGGGGGGGGGGGGTATGGAAATCTTGCCGAGGAATGCTGTAGTGTAGACTATTTCAGTCTACAGTAAGTGAAAACTTTTTTTTGGTACAAGGCTGCTGAAAGTCAGTCCATCTAGACTATAGGTAATTTTACACAGTCTTACAATATGTATTAGAATATTGAAACAATAGTGTGCTATTTGTCATTATTTATTCCAGACTTCCGTATACAGAAGATTCGATAAAACTGTCAGCCATTGTTTTCGACTGCTTATAATATGAAATTACTCTAATTCATTTAATGAACCTAAGGTTATTTACAAAAAAGCTTGACCTAACCCGCCTAATTAATATTCAGTTCAGGCCTAATTAAGCAGTCAATCACCCCGACTGTCCCCGCCCTGGCCTGCCCTATCACAGACGGCCTTGGCAGTTTTCAAGTAGGTAAGCACGCTTGTAGCGTCTCATCAGTGATCTGATTTCCTTAGCAACACGTTTTGGCTGTGAGCTCACTCGCTGCTTCTTTTCATATTTACATATTTAGACAAGGTAGGCTATGGACTATGACCGCTCCATGCGTAAGATGTCACACTTCGACAAAAGAATGAACTACGACAAAAGACTGAACACCTTTTCAATTTATGGTGAGCATTCAATCCACCCACAAACGCAACAAACAGCCAACATAGACGTAGCTGGACACAGTGCAGCAGATGGTCTTGTGTGCATCCCAGTCAGATTACGAGGACTAAATCCTGGGCCTTACATTTTCAGAATGAGGGCAGCGACGTGTGTGGACTGCGTAATCCTAAACCATTGTTACATGCAGACATTGGTACTGAGGTAAATACGCGAAAAATTCACCACTTTTAGGGCGAGCCAGTCCGAGTACAATGCTCCAATGCAAACGAGTCTAACGTGTCCTACAGTACTAGGGGTTCTAAGAGGTTGCTAGGCCTACTGAGTAGTGGACATCCAGAACTCACTGTTGTCAGCACCATTATTAATGAAAATAACTCATGGACGGGTGACCTATAGACCGGCAGGAATAGCGGATGATATGAGGCTGTTGCACGTACGTCTAATACATAACTATGTTGCTACAGTAGTTGTGGTCTCTGGCATTGGGCACATAACAGGTGTATTCATATGATTTTGCATTATAAACACAGTGAGAATAATCTCAGGATAGATTTCAATGGTGTTTTGGATACAAGTGTAGGCCTTTTCTTGGTTGTTGCAGGCTTTGCTTGATTAAAGCTAATTTTACCAAGCCCCCTGTGTATGCTACATGAAAGCATAAGGAACTCTACGAAAGCTTGACAGTGAAGGGATTGATTTAGTCCCTTTTTTAATAAGGTAGACACAACAGGCTACAGAAATGCCTGGAAACTGATGAAAGTATTGCCTCAAACAAGAATGAGCAATCCGTGCTTGAAGAGCTCTGCTCCTGCTGGCTTTGCCCCAATTTAACCTTTACTTGTACTTGCTTTGAAGTATTATGGTCCTGAAGATATCCCACTGTAGGTATTATTTACAAAGTCCCTCTGTGTCACAGTAAACCAGGAAAGGCATACCACTTTTAGTGTACTTTTCTGTTGACCTAGGTTTACTATATGTGTATTTTTTGTAGCCATTAGTAAAATATAGGCTACAGTGTATGTCCATTGGTGAGGGAAGTGACTAACTTACTAAAGGTCAAATGTATGTGGCTATGTTGGTTCGGTTGGTTTGTTTAAATCTATACTGAAATCTGTAGTTTCTATCTAGATTGCTGTCCACAAAGTTACAAATTTGACAGCCTCTGTAGGCTACTGGTTCAAGGGATCCCGCAAGGAATGTAAACAATAAGCAATTTTTTTTGTAGTTAGTGCTTAGTGCTCTAAGTGGCATAAACCAATGTTAATGCTGCATCAATAATAAAACAATAACTGTGCAGCATCTGCTTGCAAAAACTGGTGGTTAACCAGTTCAACTGTTGACAAATTGTGGAAACTAATTGTAAGTTGCTTTGGATAAAAGCGTCTGCCAAATGCTCTATATGAAATTTTAAGCATGTTCTATCCTCTTGCTAGCCTCCCACTGACAGTTTCCCACTGACAAAAAAATGCATATTTTATAAAAGAGAATAAAATAACATTACAAATAATAGTAACCCCCTGGTGGGTCCCCACCCACAGTTTGAGAATAAAGGAATAGCCTACGTGATAACAATTACTCGCCCCTCACAACCTGGAATGCTGGAAGAATTAAGACTGTACTCCCATCCCTTCACAGATAATGTAGTGGTTTCTGATCCCCAATCACCTCCAAAAACAATGTTACTGCGACATTCTCTGTGAAGAGATAGCAGTACAACAAGTAATGGACACACTAATTATTGTTTTTGGTTGAAGTTTTCCTTTTAAAGCACAGTAGAGATGGTAATATCCGGCAATGTCCCATGCATACAGATCTACACGCATAAAGAAACATTAACATTACAGTAATATACTAAACTGTCATAGTGTGAACTAGACCTATGTCCTTTTGACCTTATTAATCGGTGTGTCCTTTTGCAGTCTCTAGCGTGGCAGGGGAGGATTTGCATAGCACTATTGATTGTATTGCAACACTTCAGTGTGATCGCCATCCTATTATATGGGCTGAACTGAGCTACCGCAAAGCAGGTTTGGTGGGAGACTAATAATAGTTGGCCCGCAGGCATGGTTCCTCCCCAGATCTTGCCTATGACCCCCACCAGCCCTTATTACTCTCCATGCACCCCCCCCAGTTTCATCCTGGCACTGTGGGTGTGTACTACCTTTACTACATCGTAATGCTAAATAAGACCTTTGATTCAACAGACAATCATATTGTAGTCTGTTAGTCTCTGTAACTTGCATTGAAACAAGTTACAGTAAACTATAGTTTCTGGAGGTCAAATGTGAACATGGTGAGGGAATAGTGTGTGATGTATAAATGTGTATATTATTTATTTTCCCTGAAATAGTGTTAATATGCGCTGTAATCCTCAGACAGTGTCATATATGGCAGAAAATGATACATTCGATTCGATCGTATGGTTTGAATGGTGTTGCCCAAGTAAACAGTAGTCTACTTAAGTAAAGTGTTTGCAAACTTTGGTTGCTCTGGTCAGTTTTCTATTGGCTATTTTCAACTTTTGTTTGTGTTGTTTTCCTGTAACAGTAAATTCGAGCATGCACAACATTCAAGGTTATTGAAACTAATATGCATGTTTAGCCTAATATTGTTAGTTTTAAGACTTGGGCCTCGGCTCTGATTTACTGTAAAACATCCATTCATTTTATTTGAATTGCTGTTTTTTTTTTATTTTATTTTTTTTTTATTTTTTTTTTTAATGCTAATATTTTGTTGTAACAACTTTCTGAGTCATTCTGAAAAAACTTGAATGGGCAATCTTATCTCGCTCTAATGAAGTCCCCTGTGTCCCTACAAAGCCCTGGTCACAATGTCTTGCAATCTAATTTACTTTATCGCTCGCTGTTATATTGACAGCAGCATCCCATGTAAAGGCCTTTTATTACTTATTAAATCCACGCAGTTATTCTCATCACTCATTGGGAGCTGATCAGCCAGTGGAAATTTTGAGTCCGCGGTGCATTGTTGTTTTATCTCATGCGCAAGTAAGAAAATGGCCTTAGGGAAAAGGATAGTGGGCTGTCTGTTTTAACTCATCTCAGTGCCTGCTGACACCGAGGTATCACCAGCGGGGGGGGTATATTTGCTCCGACGTTGTCATTCTACGTGCAAACCTCGGGGAAGAAGGAGCTGCTGTGACACGCATGGTGGTCAGCAGGACTGCATCTGATTATGGCAGCTACAGTATTCAGTCTACTTAATGGGGATAGCAGCACCCGCACTTAATTTCACCCATGTAGTTTAATTGAGTCCATGTGATGCAATAAAAAATGCTCTTCGCAACACTTTTGTCCTCCTTTCATCAGCCGTGACAGCTACTGTGTCCCTAGATTTATGAGCCACTATGACTATCTGACAGACATCTATTATCATTACTCTGTTAGTTAAGCCTAGTGTTTGCTGTTCCCTAATCTAGCTGTCTCTCTCCACCCCCCCCCCCCCCCTTAGGTTGATTTGGGCCATCATATACATCATAATCTAGGACATTACTAAGCCTTTACCTTGGCCATCCTTCAGATTATTCAAGGAAAGGTTCCAACTGTTGGTTCCAACAAGGACAGAGAAGAAACATGGAGGTATTGTTATTTTACATTCTTACCGTCCTTGCAAGCTACGCTGTTCACGTAACCCGTTGCCAAATGCTTTGTAACACACACGCTTCACTTCAGTGGCATACCCAGCCGCAGACCGTCCATTTTAATTGGACTCTCACGGACCATATTTGCATGAATGTTACCCAGTGTTGGAATCCTCAAGGGCACGGAGAAGAATCCAGTGGGGAATATTTGATCTTTCCACAGATTTGCCCCCTTCAGTTCCAACACGGAGACAAACTATTTGTGTCTACTGATGAAGCGCTTCAGTCGTATGGTATTAAACTTGTCAATGTGTCAAAGGAGAGCTTCCACAGCTGCTCCATCAAAGCACAACTGAATGATCAGTTTCTGTTCCTCCACAATATAAGTGACGGTCACCAGGTTGACACTAAGTGGCTCGCCCCAGGTCATCATTACGTTGTGGCTTTGCATGATGGAGACACGCAGCTATGTAAGCTTGGCTTAAGGCTCAATGTGTTTGTGAAAAAACAACGCTGTCAGAGTTTTCCACTGCTGCGACTTTGCTCGGGGAATGGTGTTTGCCGCACAAGCCTTCGGGAAGATTCATACAACTGTCAATGCCACCGGCACTACTCTGGAAGGTTCTGTGAAAAGTTTGATGCTTGTTTGGATAACCCCTGTGAAAACAAAGGAGTTTGTTTGAGCAATGGATCCACAGATCCAAACCGCAGAACATATAAATGTTTGTGTCCTCCACATTTTACAGGTAAGGACAAAACCCACTTGTTCCAAATCCGCTGTTCTTTATATAACCTTGTCTCTTTGAATCACAGCTGCTGGACACATAATTTTTTTGCCATCAGTTTTACCTGCAAGACATCAAGTTAGATAAATGATAACAAACTGACCATTACTAACTATGTAAAAGAGCTCTATATAAGCCCAAACCAGTTTACTTAAGAGAGAGGAACAATAAACACCATACTTAAGTTTTTGCAAATAGCGATGGTGTAGTAGTGCATACGGTATTGAACAATAACTGAGATAATATCTTTTATCTCAGTAATGTAATGAGATAATATCTTTATCAATATTATTTTAGTCATATTCAACTGGCTTCTGTAACCTCCACATACACATTCCCATGAGACACATTTTTCTTTTGCAGTATGTTAGTTGTCAAACTTGTATAATTTCTTTCAGGGATTAACTGCTCCGAAGTCATTGGAAGGGAAAACTGTGCAAAAGTCTGTCAAAATGGAGCATGCATTCAAGTGTCGCCTACCTCTTTCAAATGCATCTGTGACGCAGGAGTCTTTGGTAAGGAACACTGTCTTTATGTGCTGTTTATAAGGGATGGATTGCTCTTATTTCTACAAACTTGCTGTGTCTGTGGAAACCCAATCTGTGAAAATACCCATACAGTTTTTTGACCCCTGACAATCTTGATTCTATAAGATTTATATATAGGCAGTTGCAGCTGGACAGATGCTATATGCCATTGGCCCAGTGATAGATTAGGCTCACCCTTGCTCCATGGACAATAAGATGTTGACTGGCCTGGCGGTGCTATTATGTCTAGAGGTTAAGGTTAAAACAGCAGTACATCATTCTCATATAGCCCAGAACAGTGGTTTTAGGCTAGAACAGTGGTTCTCTGGCAGCTGACATTAAATTTTCAGCATTTAGCAAACATCATATTTACAAACGAAGATCTCAATATATCTGAAATTCATGTCAAAAGCTCAATTTATTTTCACATAACTTAACGTGAGCGCTAACGCCATTCTGTGCTCCTATTAACTTTTTTTAAATTTAGACCCGGAAGGCTGCTGATTTGAGCAGTGATGACACAACATTGCAGGTCTATGTCTATATGCACTGTTCAAAAGACCTACGCACCTTTCAAAATAAAAGCGCACCATCGGAAGTTCATAGACTTTTTGACACGCTTCCGCGACCCACTTAACACCGGTTCGCGACCCACTTTTGGGTCGGAACCAGTTGAGAAACACTGGCCTAGAAACCGTCTACCCGAATGTTTTAAACACCAGTAACACCAGTTTATATGGTGAAAACATCTAATTTCATTTCAGTTGATTAACCTAATGATTGTAGATGGGAAAAAAATTAAATATATATACTCACATTAGAGAAACATCAAAAAGCGATAGAGCTATATGCATTTTTATTTGAATATGCAAGCAGTCATTAGTCAATGATTATTTTATTAAAAATCACTAATTTCAATTATTATATACTGTAATGTAATGCAGTACAGACACAATGTTTCAAGATTCAAAACTAATAATAAATTCATGTATTTTTAATGTTATGATACAGAGGTCAAGAAAACAGGAATCTTGTAGATTAAACCGACACATATTAGCTACCAAGTTTTAACTCAGCACAGTGAATCACAAGTTAAGTCAATAAAAAAGTCGTTCAGAGTTTTCAAAGATATGGCCTGAAAGAAAAAAGGAAGTTATTGATATTAATAAATTACACAGCATCCCCTCGGCTTGCGTTGTTGGAATGTGTCTTCCGTTTGAGATCTCTTTCAACACAATGTGCTTTATATTAAAACTGTATGAAGCAGTAATTGACGATGCATTCGTTTCAAAGTGTCATGAAATTACCAATCTAAAGCTCTGAATTGGTAGAGGTGATATTTTTAGGACATACAGTGTGTGCTGCTGTTAGTTTTAAGAGCACCGTATGATCTTTATAGTCAATTTCTACAACCAGAAGATATTTGGTTATATGGAATATTGAAATTATAAGAGGACAATCACTTTTGTTTGTCAACCACAACACTACATACATTCTCAGACGTGGTTTCTTCTCAGTCAATTTCCCGACATCAGGAAGAAGAAAATAGATTTTATTCGGAACAATAACGTGTGTTCAGTTCTCTGCTATTGTAATGAGATGTCTTTGTAATGCAAATGAACGATCTACGCACTGTAGATTATCTGAAACCTTGTCAGCCTTTCACCGCATAGGCTTTTCCTTGTTTTCAGGTAACAGGTCCTTGTTTTCAGGGAACAATATACTGTATATTTTTCTTTTAGTGTAATTTAGTCTATTTGATGCTCTGGGGTCTCGTAAGGATACTGGCGAGCCCTGAGGAGCTTATAAGCTTGTGTGAGGCATTGTTGGCTCACTCATAAGTACGTTAATGAGACTCATTTTACTTCAGCAATGTACAGTTAGGTTAATGTGTGTCACCCACAAAATGGGTTACAAAACTAGTATACTGCTCGGTTTGCCCTGGATATTGCTGTTCAGAAGCGTGCCCACGATGAACTTCCTTGTGTAAAAACTCCAGGTGGCTTTCAACACTGATTCATTGTTTTGTTTTGAGAACAATTTGTCCTGGCAACATTCTTGAAGTGTCAGAGTTTTGCCCGTGCGGTCCAAACCGGGCTTATTATTTGGCTGATGTGCTCAAGGTTACCTTCAGTACTGTACTCTCTGACTTTCCTTCTTAGCTCAGTGAGTCAATTAGATAAAATGTCTGAGATCATATAATTTACCAGCGCTGATATGATCCGGTACAATTAATTAACAACAGAATTGGGGAAAACACAGGGGTTTCAAAACCTAGCCCTCAACTACCACATGATTAATATGCCAAGGATTTTTCTTCGACATAAAATGAAGAATCTCCTCACAGCTTGCGCAGCTGAATTGATTGCATTTCTAATTTGTTAATTTTTATCGTAAAAAAAAAATCGTTAAAGTTGCAGGTGCCCTTTTGACACGTTACTAATTCGCTTTGCTTTAATTGTTGGCCCGCATTCTTGTGAATATATTCCTCTGGTTCCGTTAGCACAGTCATGATGTCCCGTTGTCCCAACATCTTCTTGGGAGTTCTTTTGGCGCTGGTGCGTCCATTACCTCCCCACTGCTGTAGCCCCATTAATCAACTGGAAGTTAGTGGCTGTTCCAGCGCTGGCTGCCCTCATAGGCCAAAGTCTATGCGCACAGAATAATGAGCCAAACTCATGGGACATTTCAATGAGATTTTCCTTTTGATATGACTGTGTTGTACACTGCCTCTAGGGTATTTGTTTAAGGGGTATTAGAGCCCTTCATAGGGCCAGGTCCATTTTGCATTAGGCGTTAATTGTTTTTGTAATCCAGATGATTGTAACTGCCTTAAAGGATATGGGGTAACGGTATACACATTGACACCATGGTAATTCCCTGTGCGCATTAGGTCACCACCGTCAGAAATCCCCAGCTCCAGTGAATAATTGCGCTGTTACGTAGCAGACTGAAAAGCATGCTCTGTGGTAAACCTAAATCTAACAAATAGTATGAATCCCTCCCTTTAACACAAATGGTTTAGCTATAATATGTATTAGATTCTAGAGAATGGAGAAAGCTAATCTTTTCATTTTGAGATTTGACTTTTGAGATTCTTCTAGGGGCAGCATTCAATGACCATACAGTCTATATTTTTGTGCTAATCAGGGACCAAAATACTTTTAAAGATAATTTGTATTGCTGCAAGTTTTGGTGCAACATTTTTATTACAGTGTGAAAACTTCATTTCTAGAAGGAAATGAGGCAAACGCAGGCCCTAAAGGTGTACACGGCAAGATTGATGTCCACAGAGAGCTGTGGGAAGCCTCTGGGACACTTGTATCAGCAGGGGGATTAAGGGAAATATGCAAAGAAAGAGTCACTGGAAAGATAAATGAGTAGGCACCTTCTGAAGAACACAAAAATGAAACCATCACCTGGGAATAGCATCGAATTCTGTTCACCTTGAACCAACAGTGAATTCTGTCTAATTTTATCTTTTGCATACAATGTCACCACAGCATTCAACATCGCCCTGTCTGAAGGAAAGATGCGTTAGGGGGGCTGATACAGTCTCCTTTACGTGATCCCTAATGGAAGTGAACGGGGCCAGCTTTCATTCAGCTGCAAAAGCACTTACAGGAAACATAATCCACTGTGTACTTTAATCACACTTAACGCCACACCTGTCTACCATAGCAGCTTCTAACCATTGTTTCGTAATTTTGTGAGGGGAAAAAAAAGGTAAAAAATGCAGCATGTAGGCAGATTTATGCAACATATCAGATCAGACAAACGTGCCTGCTAGTGTGACTTCACTGCAGGAAGGTATCTTTTGTCAACATGTGTCTTCTCTTGATAAAATGTCCATAATTTGTATAAATATTTTAATGATTTGTAGTGTATCTTACTTGAGTGGTTGGGTACAATAGTTTTATTTGTTTAGATGTTTAGAGAGTGAAGAGCTGTAGAACGGTTTATTCGATCTCCAGCTATGATAGTGTTGGGTGATTCAGTACTATTTGCTAGCCCTGTGAGCCCATACTGATATTATGAGCTCCATTTGTTCTGCTTTGCACATCAGTCTCTCCACTCTCCATTAAAACACGTTAGGCACCCAGACAGAAAGAGAACTACCGACCATTCAGCTTCCAGGTAGGTAGTTCAGCTAGTGCCGACAGCAAGAAGTAGGATACCTGTGTTTGGAAAATAACGTCGCGGTTGATTGATTGGTTGAAGGGGGCCCAGTCGTCTGCTAAAGACTTTGATTGACACCTATTGGTAACGCCTCTGTCCCGAACAGTTATGAATGGAGATTTTCCAGACTGATATGCTGAGTGGAACAAATATGGAGCTTGTAAGGTCAAAGTGGGATGGACTCACCAGGATAACTCTTTGCTTCAATAGTCACGTAAAGAGAAAATTTTGAAAATGCTCTGTAACCTTGCATACTGTGGTAATTGTATTAAACCCATCACATACAGTATGTCATGTCAATCACTTTATCTGACAGAAACTGCCATAATTATATTGCTCTACTGTTGTATGCTGTATTCAGACCTTTTCTGCAAGTTACTAACAAAAAACACGGATACATACAATATTTTAAAATAAGGTGAACCATAAATATGTCTGCTTTTAAACCATTTCTATATGTTTTTAACTACATCTAAAAAACAGCTTTGCAGTAGAGTTAAGATTCCTTAACTGCCATGTGCTCATCCTCTGTTATATAGGTCCACCTTGTGAGAAAAAGAACGGAACTTGTCAGTCAAATCCATGCAGAAATGGCGGCAGATGTGAAGATACCTCCGGTGGATTTGTTTGTCATTGTCCAGGGGGATTCACTGGCCTCCACTGTGACTCTCCAGTTAACTTCAGTTGCACGTCACGTGAATGCCAAGAGGGGCGGATCTGCTCTGCGGTGGCACACGTGAGAAATGCATTTTTTTCGTCATTTATTCCTTTACCTCAGAGGAAACTGATAGGAAATGCCATATGAAAATGAAAAAAAGATAAAATCGTCTTAATGGGGTGGAGCATTTTCTTCTAGCATTGTGGCCGAATGACTGTTAGCATACCTAAGTAAAAATTTGTGGTAGCTTTTATAATCTCTTTAAATTTGATGCGTGCTGCAATTTTCACCTCTTACTGAAAATGTTACTGTTGTCAGACGCATCTTAAAACCAATTATGTTTTTAATGCGCTGGCGGATACTCAGGAGAAAATACAATAATAGCATAATTGTCTTTTCTGACCTTCATTTTTGCCACATGGGCTTTAGGAAAGCGTAGCATTTGCACAAGGCTCCAAAAAACACTTGAAACCAGATGTGAAAGGGATGCACATTGATCTGTTTGACATTGATATTTTTTTCTTAAGCTGTAAAGAACTTCATCTGTATGAAAATTAGGTAATCTTTTATCTAACAGTAGATTCTAGCCTTATCAGCATTTATCATTATCCTTTCATGATGAACTAGAAACAATGGATTGCATTACATTAATATTGGATCAATAATGCATTTCAGAGTCTTGAGATATCCGCTTCGTAGCTTAAAATGAGTTAATACAGTATATGGTTTGTAGTTTAGGCGTATAGCTCGGGCTGGATGTGTTCTTCCAGTTAGGGATCTCATATATCTTTGCGTAATGTAATGTTGTTTTCTCAAGCTGACGGGTGACCTGGTTTGTTTTGTCTCTCTGTGCAGCCGTCAGAGTGTGCTTGTGCAGATGGTAATATGGCCCCGGCGTGCAGGAGACAGCAGAACCCGTGCAGCCCATCACTGTGTCTCAACAACGCCAGCTGTGTATCCAAGGGAGACGATTATGCCTGCAGGTGATGCGCATAAAGGGACCTAATAGAGGCCACTCTAGTGTTCCCTTTCCACAAGATGATTGGGATGTCTTGAGAAAATCTCTCCTCTGAAGATTTAATGATAATTTATATTTTTCGCCCTTTAAAATAAAATAAGATCGGTGTTTATATTTCAAGGTACATGTAAGGACTATTCCAGTGTTGTGTGTTTCGGCAAATAATTGCTGAGGATATATAATTGTTACCTGTCCAACATGTCTGTCGTACAAGAATGGTCTCTATTTTATTCGCACTATTGCAGTGTTTTGTAGTTCGAATGACAGATGACACTAGCTGCTGGTTTTTTTTTTTTTTTTTCAAAGGGGAGTTTCCTGTACCTGCTAAAATATAAATAAATGCACTGTACTGCACTGTAGAAACTGTTACCATTATTTGCCATGTGCCATAAAATGGCTCTGCACATTTTTTTTATTCCAAGAAATTATTCAAAGAACTAATGAAATGTCACAATTTCACAAACAATAGGCACAATCATGGTTGTTAGAAAGATACAATTAACACAAAGCCATTAAAGGTAATTCCAGTAGAGTGTAATTTTCAGTGAAAACATAAGCCCTATGCTGGTAAACCTGTGAGGTGCAAGCAAACGTTACATTTTAATTGCGAATACCAAGTCTGTGTCACACACTGCAATATTCTACACAAATATACAGTGACCCTGTCAAAACCCTGTATTATTAGAGCCCAAGGTGAGCTGATTTTGATGACGCTAAAGCCCCTTTCTACAGATGTCTTGGAGGCTTTTCCGGGAAGAACTGTGAAGAAGTAACTGATTACTGCAGGCTGCTCAATATCAACTGCCTGCATGAAGGATTGTGTGTGAGTGTAATTGGTGGATATAAGGTACGTAATTCAATGTTTCAGGCATAATTAAATACTCTGAAAGAAACAAAAAAAGTCATAGAGCTCCTTAGTGAACATTGAGCCCTGCGTACATTATAAAGTATACCAGACCACCTTCTGTTCCTTGTAACAGTCTGGTTTCCAAAAACTTTTTTACTGAATTCAGTTTACAGATTTGAATAGTTTAGATATAAATAATAATAAAGATACATTTAAAACTATGAATCTATGGAAAAAGGGTCATTAAAAGGTATTTATTATGCATAGTCCTGTGCTATTATGTATGTATGTTATTTTTCGATGTCGATGTCATTTAGCTGTCTTCGAGGTTGTCACGAACGCTTTGAAGGATTTGTTGATTTGTAAAGTATTGTTTTGTTTACTGACAACCACATATGCAGCAGGTGCCTGAGGGTTTGGTTTTGTTACCTTCCTTATTTTTCGACTAAAAATATTCTGTTATACTTTTAAAAGATTTTTAATATACAACTAGAAGAGTGACGCGAAGTCTGTAATTGGGGGGGGAAAACACAAATAAAGCAATTCCCTGAAACAAATAAATAAATAAATTAACATCAATTGCAGAAAATCTCTGCAGACAGCATTAAGACAATTCTAGCCCATTAATCAGTGTATCTGGACACACAGTATTTCAGACTAACGCACTAATTTGCCTCTGAATTGCTCAGTCGTTTCAAACTGTGTATTTTCACCCAACATTTCAGACTACCCTGTAATGCCCCATAGATCCTAATTATTTTCCATCACTCTTGTTCCATTAGACCACAGAGGGTGCCCGGTCTGAAATCTACTTTTAGATGCTTTGTGTGTGTGCGTGCGTGCGTGCGTGTATGTTTGTCTCCAATCATTGTCAGGCATAATCAAAATGCTGTTATAGCTGCAAATTAGGCATTTCGTTGTGATGTTTTGATCCGTCTTCCCTGGAAAATAAGGAATGACCATTTTGGGCATTAATATATCGTATGCTCTCTGGAAGGGGACCTTGCTAGCATAGAATACCACTAGAGTTCAAGAATAATGAGCTCCTCACCCATATTGTGTGCCTTGCAGTGTGTTTGTACCCCTGGGTGGATAGGCGAGTTTTGCCAGTATGTCGGCGACGCCTGCTTGATGCACTCAAAGAGCTGCGTGAATGGAGCGACGTGCATTACAACCAGTCATTTGTCATCTCCTCCAAAGTACGCCTGTCTCTGCCCTCTCGGCTTAACAGGTAAGATGAGTATGCTACATTATCTTTACACTACAAATGTGCAGCAGAGCCCACAAAAGAGTTTTTTTTTTAGGGCTTTTCCCTTTTTGACGAGCGGCCTTGAATCTGCCGTCCACCAATGGCAGAAGTGCTGAGAAGTCCTCTTAGCTGCTAAAAAGAAATCTCCAGTAATATGTTCCTTTACAGCCAGTTATAGCTAACCGA
The DNA here is from genome assembly GCA_025447815.1 of Percopsis transmontana. Classification (NCBI taxonomy): domain Eukaryota; kingdom Metazoa; phylum Chordata; class Actinopteri; order Percopsiformes; family Percopsidae; genus Percopsis; species Percopsis transmontana. Next base: position 4,264,107 of record JAOEHI010000007.1, on the reverse strand, counting down.
GTACTTTCGCAGTTCCGAGGAACATTTGCAATCTGCTTGGGAATAACCCGCTAGGATCTCGGTGTATGAGTCATGTGGTAAAGCTGGCACCTGGCTAAAATGGATAGCAAGTAGAAAATGATGAGGTACATGTTTTTATATTGCATTTATTGGTACTGTTAGTAGGCCAGTCTGGTAGGAGCTGGTAGTCATGAGAGTTTAAACCCCTGGAAACCCATACAGGTGCATATACTCCAGAAGAACCAATCATAAAGAATGTGTCACCTGTCTCACCGAGCAGGGGTTTCTGTATGCCCAGGGTGACTACCCTGTGTCAAAATAACTTGAAACACCTGTACACCCACAGGTGTACAGGTGCTTGAACAAAACAGTTTTGCAAAAAAATGTTGCACATGAATAATAACTGAGTGACTTGATGGTGAAAGGATTCCCAGGTTGAACAGCTAACTTTTGCTGTTTTCTCTCATGTAATATTTCAGGTACATTGCTTTTCAGAACAGTTCAGCTTATATCAACAAACGTAATACTTTCTACACCTCATGATGTTTGCACTATATGTCCCACTAGACCAGTGGTTATCAACTGGTCTAACCTCAGGACCCACGTTTGTCCTTGGTCATTAAGTCACGACCCAAAAATTATTTAATTTCCAAACCATTATAATTTATTTGACAAAACAATTCATGCAGTACCCCAAAATGTCTATATGCACTGTTCAAAACACCTATGTAAAATAAAAGCGTGCCATTGGCAGATTGGTAAGAATAAATGTTGGACTTTTTGCCGGTGCAGAAGCCCACTCCACACTAGCTCGCGACCCATTTTTGGGTCGGGACTCACCAGTTGAGAAACACTGTACTAGACCCCCCTTATATTGCAGACCACCTCATCAATATAAAACAATCTGACAGTATAAAAATAAAACAATACCCATATTAGGATACTCTTTGAACAGTTATGCAGATGTATAATAATTGTTATCGTGTTGACAATGACATAAAACATTTAGTACCCCATGTGGTTTTAAATGCAAAATTAAAGTGTTTTCCTCAGGGCAGTCAGCTTTTGTCATACCGTATTTCCCCATCTGGTATCAGGTCCTGAAACACTTACACAAAACACATGTCAGTCAGATAAGCCCTTGCATAGCGCTATGGATGACTGTTTTTTCTTTTCTTTCTTCTGTTAAGCTAAAATCTGTTTACACTTCAGTAATGGAAAATTGTCTTTATATAACATGGCAGGTATTAGAAACTGATCAAATTCATCATTTTCTGGCATCTTTAGACTTTAGCTTTGGAATTTGGACAATTTCCGCCTAGAAAGGCCAATTTCATTCCAAGCCTTGCCTAGAAACCCCTCAGAACTCGATCATAGATCATAACACTGAATGCATTACCCGAGCCCTGACATCCCAGTTGCATTGAGGCTTTATTTTTCAAGCAACAGCTGTTGTTTCTATTTCATTTTCAGTTCATTTTTTATGTAGAAGCATTGCAAAAAGAAAAAAAATAACTTGATATGAAACTTGATGTAAAATGTGAGTGAAATGCATAGAGTGAAATGTGAATCCAGACTATTTCTATGTACATAAGGTACAGAAAGATTATTTTATTATTATTCTTTTCATTTACTTTAGAATAAGACCATGATAGATATGCTTCACGTCTTTCCTTCATACTACTCCTTTCTTTGTTTTTACAGAGGTACCATATGGCATATTTGTAAAACAGGCAGTAGAACCTACCTTGCAGATTATATTAATCAGGGTTTGTACTGCCTACACATAGGATGACACATGTTTCTGTCATTTTGACATTTTAAATCAACATTCTCAGAGCTAGAACTAGTGTCTACCTCCGACAGCTGAGTCAGAATGTATCTGCTCTCTTAGGACATTGAACTAATTTCTGTTTTAAGGTCATAATGACAAAATGAGTCATAATGTTTCAAGAATAAACACATTTTGTTCTGAGATTAAAGATTACTTTGATTTGAGAGAGTTGTCATCTTTTTGAAAAATAGTACGCCTGCGATATGTAAACTACATGCAACATGGCCAATGTTAAAGGCCTAGTGAAGTTAAACAACAAGGAAATATTTTTTTAACAAGCATTTTATCCATTATTACTAATACTACAACAAGAGTTGGCCAAATCTTCTTTTATTTATAGAAAGAACCACATGGATTTACTGTAGAGGATTTCATAATTTGTGAATAAGTGAAAAAGCCAATAGACAAACCGATGTCTGTAATGCTAATATTGTGTCATAAGTTGTATCATAGCTCAGTATAAAACTCAATCAGGCTTCTTCATCCTAAAGGAGTGGAACTCGAGCATTGACAATTATCATCAGTACAGCCCAAAAGGGACCAAACACACTTTGCACTAGACAAATTGAAGCCATACGGCATTGCAATGCAAGAATGCATTAACAGATTTGGTTATTAGTTATATATGCAGCCTGTCCGTTTTTATTGTCAAACCCGGACATTTATATTTATTTTTGAACCACATATGCAATTAATATAAGCATGCTAAACTGCTTAAAAAGTCACACTTAAGATATTGATTGGTGTAATTAATGTCGGAAGAACCGTGAAACTCTCTTATATGTACATGTACTGTTACTATTACTACCATGTACTATTTTATGCATCGAAAAGACATTGAAAATCTTTCAGGACAAACCAACACTGTTAACCCCAAGTCACATAAAAACATACAGAATGAAAACAAATAATTGTCTATAAAGATGAATGTATTCACCCAAGTTCAGCAACTGTGCATTCATACCGGCAGTGACGGCCAGCTACAAAGCGACAGACCGCCATTCATTCCCCGGGCATCACAGAGCGACGAGGAGCGAAAAAGCATCTGGGGACAAAAGCTCAGCGACTTGGCAACTGGGAGAGTTCACCAACCTTATTACAGACTCTCGGTTTAATCCTAATCCAGCCTTCTGCATTGTGGTTTTGTGGAGTATTTGTAACTTTAATCTTCAGATTTGTATCTTTTGGAACATTATGACTTTAATCTCACAACTCTTATGAAACCTTGTCATACAAGAATCTATAAACCCCACTTGTATACTGCACTTATGCATAGTCAATCAGGCACGGAGTGTGCTTGCCTTTATTCCCCACATGATCATGTTTGGGAAAGTAGGTTTTTAAATGAGAGTGAAATGCACACAACACAAACGGCACAGCTCATGTACACCAAATTGGAAACTTGGACTATATGGTGACTATATGGCATTTTGTTGGGCTGGAGTAACGTGGGCTCCTTAAGGCTGTGTTCAATATTGGTCATTTTAAATTACGTGATAATTATACCCTTTACCCTTGTCAGGCACCTACTGCGAGACTGAGATCAACGAGTGTGAATCCAACCCATGCCAGCACAATGGCACTTGTTCTGACCTGATAGGACGATATGAATGCCAGTGTCTCACAGGTACGTTGGGCCTTGTCCAACATCTACAGACGCACCACACACATAATATGACTTAAGTTATAGCTTTCAAGCACGCCTTGGTCTAGTCCCAAGAAATGTTGCCAAAGCTTTTAACCCTTTAGGCAGAGAGAGAGAAGCTTACGTCGCATTCTTACTGCCCATGTTGCGCAGCAAAGCAAAGATTATTCTAAGATAGCGATACAGGAGTCATAATAAGGGAGAAGGCAGCATGTCTTGTCACAAATAGAGACAGGGCGTCCGTCAGCCTTTGAGACAACAGTTGGGACACAAACGGGAAAAGGAATGGAAGAGATGCATTTTACAGCTTGATACACTGATGTGATGCAGGCAGTTATGATGTGGTGTACATATTCACAACCATGAATCTTCTGTCTATATTTTTGTGTGTGTCGGTGTGTTCTATCTTCTGTAATTAAAGTATAATTTATTTCCCTTTAAATCGCAATAGTAGGTTGTCATTTTTTAATAGAAGTGTCGTAATGTTAAATGTGTAAGTAGTATGTCTTTGCTTCATTTCAGGCGTACTGATGGTGCAGAAAATTCTGCCTACTAAACCATTTGAAAATTTGTATTCAGGAAAAGCCCAGCGATCAGCACACTGCTGCAGCACGCGCTGCACACAGGAGCCGTAGCAATTGGAAAAAGCCACTTTGTCACATTATTTCCCCATAGCGGGTATTCACTACCCTGCCCTTTGATTGACAGCTGTAAAAAACCTGCAAGCTCATTGCCAGAGCTCAGTAGTGCGAGCAAATTGTGTCAGTGTTACATTATGGAACCGTTATTAATGTAATTTTCCTGTTATTGTTTATTTTGCTTTGCCGGCTGAGTCCGAATTTACACTCGTTGATGCAAAGCGATTGAACTCCCCTGAGTAGCCAGTGTTGCTGCCAGGGCAGAATCTGCTTCTCTGGCAGCTGCTCTTATACCTGCTGTCATTGGGAGTATTATTGCTTGTGTGGACTCCACACAAATCAAGACATTGTTGGCAGCTCGTCTGCCTGACTACAATGTGTCGCTTCTCCACACTAGAACATACCCCACAGGGACTTGTATGCATCAATATTTATCAATATGATATTTAGCTAATATTATTTCCTTTTTTTCTAATATTTTGTAATTTATTTATACAAATAACAATGATGAATTGATTTGGAGTGTCTTTCAATTAACAAAATAATGTATATTTTATTTTAATCTCAGTAATACAGGTATGTCTAGTCTAAATGTACACATGTACATTGCAAGCATGGACATAGACTCAATGGGGGTAAGAACTAGTCAACCGGCACTCAATGTACAATATTTTATTATTATTATTATATCTGTATATTAAATATGTACTATATTAGTAATATAAAGGTTTATACTTGGAAGAGCACAGTAATTACATTTAGAATCCAGCATCAGCAAATGTATAGTTAATGCAAAACAGTTCATAGTATGTTGGATCTTTTTAAATATTTCTCTGTCCATTGAAAGAATTTGATGCTTTCTGGAATATGTCTACCATGTAATTTAGCCCAAATTCCTCTCTGATAAAATCATCATGTAGAACAAGCCAGTCAGATTTGGCCCCAGTTGTGACATCATTTTAAAAGTCTGTCCAAAATGAACGATTAGAACTATATGGGTCCAGTATCTGAATCCTAAGCCAGACGGGTAAAAAAACACAAAAACACCTATCATGACCACCTGATAAGTGACTGATTGATGCTAGTTCCTCCTCAGTTGTGCTCTTAAGCTAGTCACTACAACCCAGAAGCACTGCACTGCGGCTGCTGATTGCGCCCCCCTCTCCAACCTAGTCTGTGTTTTGGTGTGGCTATGGAGGTGTTGGGTTAATGCAGCGGTTCTCTAACTTTGTCTATCATGCCCCCCTTTGGAAGCACACACCCCAACATGTTTCCTTTCACCTCTCTCAATCGTTTGTTTTGTGTAGGTAAATATGCAGCAAATCACTCAGTGAATCTGCATCGACAGAGCGCACACAGGCAATAAACAAGCAGTCTTTATTGCTGTCAGTAGCCTCATCAACTTTTGTCATTTGACAGTGGGACGGCCTTTATTTTTGTGGCGCTTGTCCCATCCTGCATAGTACACACCATATCCAAGACTGCGGGGAGAATTAGCTCCTCTGCTATTGTGTGTGGCTTCTTGCTTTTGTGCGACTCTGTATGAGGCTGCTTTGGAATTGATGATGCCGGCGTTACAAAATGACTTTCCTGTTCACGGTTTTCTCTGGAAAATAATACTCGAACCACGAACCGGGCGGCAGGGTGTTGGGCGCCCAAGGTTTTTCGATGCGCGAGGGCAACAAATCGATACAAGGGCTACTGTGGACCCTTCTGTCCAAGCACCTTGACTAATTTTCAAGTAAAGGGAAGAGTTTATTAACAAACAAGTTATTACATAAACATGTGTACTGTGTGTTTTAAAGATGTTAACAGAGTATCAAAACATGCTCCCCGTATTTTTAAAGTGTACATGGAGTGAGTAGTGGTGTAATATAAAGTGATTTTGTACTGGGAATATATAAGAAAGCATAAACTCAAATCAAAACATACTCTATAATAAAGATGTTGGAAAGATGATTATTGGAAACGGAGCCCAAGATTGTGGGTCTGCGCATGCGCAGAACCGCTGAGTGGCACATATCGATAGGTAGTGCAACTTGATAGCCACTCTCTATGGCACCACTGCTGCTTTTTGTGGGCGTGTACGAAGGAGTGGTTACTAGGGTTGGTACAAACTAAATGATGGGATTGGTTGCCAATAGCAGCAGATGACTGTGCTTTTTTAGGCACTTCATTGATAGACATGCTTAATATGGGAGAACGAACAGCCGAATTGCTGAAAATGTGACTGAAGACGGGATTCATATGGTTTATTTATAAATAAATGTTTTATTGTAGCCTACGTCTTATTTTGTGATAGCTAGGGTAGGCAGTGCATACAAATATCGATGCAAAAGACTAGTATTTATTCTATTCTAAATTACCTTTTTTTTTTTCTTTCCAGTTGTTCTAGTGTTCCACTAAGTGTATTCTGAATGTTATCTTTTGTTCAGGATTTCTGGGAAACGATTGTGAGGTCGACGTAAATGCTTGTGCCCTGTCCAACAGCACATGTCCACCGACAACCCAGTGCTTGGACCTTTCCGATGGCCTGAAATATACCTGTCACGCACCCTGCCCTCGCAACGTTCAAGTAGGTGAACCCTCATTGTACTGCTGCATCCATTTTTACAGTGTTACAGTGAGTTATTCCTCTACAGTTCTGCAGTGTTATTCTTCTTCATAAAAGACAACCATCTAAATGATTGGAGACATTTAACTCTCCCATTTACTCCAGTAAGTGCATGTTAAACCTCACGCAAAGACCGAGCAAACATTTCCGATCGTTTATTTTTTTACTTGGAACCAAAGCAAAGTGAGTTGAACAGATCAGCATTTGCATTCACTGGCTGAATAGCAATTTTTGGAAATGGTTTTCAGTCAGGTATTATGACTAATGGTATAAGAGAGAACCACAACAATTTTATGACTATGTCTGAAGTCTCTGAGGCAGATGTTTGTATGTACACACACACACACACACACACACACACACACACACACAGAGTAAGAAACAAACTTTGTGGCACCCCAGGTTTGTGCATCGCTGAGCACATTTCTCATCCTTCCGTTCTGGATTTATACCCAGTTATAGGACTCGGCGGAAAGACAAAGCAGAAGCGCATGGCTGTTTGTAAGCCTCGAGGCTTGTGGCTCGGACAAAGGGAGGCAAGTTTTCAGGACTGACAGGGCCTTCACCAACTAACATGGATGACTGCTGCTAAAGAATTGTCCCGTCCTGTGTTTTGTCTCAGTTGCTTTTCATTGTGATGAATCAACCTCCTACACTAGAAAACAAATCTGAACAGAGGAGTTTCTGCAGAAGGCAAGGGAGAGCTAATCGTTCACCGTTCAGCAGGCCCGTGCATTGGCCTCCTTCCAGACAATGTTGTGATGTCTGAATTGTACGTCTTCCCACACCAGCTTGCTCTCCTGTCATTTTTGTTTCCTGGTACCTAGATAGTGCTAGCTTCAACCATCAACAACTGTATTATATAAATATATGAAATGTATTACACTGGTGGGACTACATGAAAGCTATCTTAAGGTATCAAACCGATAAGCCCAGTTTTTCAGATGAAAACCCGGAAATGATTAGGAGTCTCTTTTCAGCGATGGTTGTATTGTTGTCCAGATTAAGCACAGTGCTGTTTATATTACCCTGAAAGGTGAAGTGATTTAATTCATGCGAATTAAGCGGGGCTGTATCAGGGGAAAATGTACACCATGGAATTTATTTTCCGTCACCAGCCTTGTGCCAACGGAGGACGCTGCCTGTTGAACACCGCCAGCAGCTACATCTGTGTATGTCCACCTGGGTGGTCCGGACCAAACTGCCGTGTAAATGTCAACGATTGTGCTCAACACTGGTGTCAAAACGGCGCCATGTGTGTGGATGGGATTGACGGATACAGGTGAGCGTTCAATTCTTATATATCCCCCAGGCTGTCAATAAGGCTCCATTCCTTATTACTGCGAAAGCCATTGACATTTACCATTCTCAACTCCCAGGCGATGTGAAAGAATTACCGTACATGCCAGGTTTTAAGAAATTCTCTTGTGATGGTTGCCAGCTGCGTCTGTCCCAGAGGATTCACGGGAGCCCACTGCGAAGTGGACATTGACCACTGCGTTGGCCACCTGTGTTCTGAACATGCCGTTTGCCTGGACCAGCAGTATAACTACACCTGCCGCTGCATGCTTGGTTTCGAGGGGCCGCTCTGTGAACTGGAAACGGACGAGTGCAACAGCTTTCCATGCTCAAGCGGCGCCACCTGCCTGGACCTAATGGGCGATTATCGGTGCCACTGTCCCCCTGGGTTTGAGGGTATGGCTGCCCCGTCTCTGATATGAGCACAAGCTTGTTTTCCCCTTAGCCAGCGGTCTGGGCCTCCATTTTAGCCTGGGACAATTACCGAAACGCGACGTGCTTCCATACTATACTAGGTTCATTAACGCATCTCTGGGATCATTAAACATGTTCATGTTGGATTGTTTTTTAATGTTTAGAGTCTGAGAGGTCCCTCAATGCTTTATAGTAGTGAAGCAACTAATTTACTGTTGCTACATACGGTATTTGAAAATATGTTCCCTGCCACCTACAGTGTAGGTAACAAAATGGAATTTATATTTTATATTATATATAAATTATATATTATATTTTATTGAATTCAGGCACAGGCTAATATTCTGAATTTGATGTGAGGTTAATATAATTTTTATATATTTTAATCCGGCATTCGATGATCCACATGATCCACATGCATAGATATTTTTTTGTTGTTGTTGGGAGCCAAAGCAACATAGGCTATTACAGAGCCTTTAAGGACACTTAAGGGAATGTGCTAGTCATTTGCAGTGTTTCAAAGATGTGCTGCAAGCTGAGAGAATCAATATGGACTTGCATTAGGGGTTGGGATTAGCTCTATACTAACAGAGAATGTATTCTGATTCCAAGGTCAGTATCTGTTACCAAGGTGACCACTAGTTGCCTGAGGGTGTATTGCATTTAATTATAGCAACACACTGTAGCTATTATGAGAGTAGCCAACATGACATTAAGGAGAAAAGGCAGTTGTAAATCTGCCAGCCCTGTATGGAATAGGGGACCTACAGTATGTTCTATGTATGCTACAGCTATTCATGTTTCATAGTCTTAGCTATGTGATGCATATATGGTTGAATATCCTGCGCTATATAGCTACTGAAGTGTGACAGATTTTCTGTGTTTTAATTCCACTCTGTTCACAGGACGGACCTGCACAGAAAACATTAATGACTGCTGGTCACAGCCATGTCTAAGTGGAGGCTCATGTATGGATCTAATTAATGACTATATTTGTCATTGTCCTTTTGGTAAGTAACAGATACTGCCAGTTCCTATGTTCCCAGTTCCAGTTCCAACGGTTCCTAAGTAGAAATTCTGTTAGTCATACCATATACTATTACAAGGTGTTGTATTTTGTTTGTGTTGAGATCGAGTAGCTTGGAAGGGAATTTAATTGAAGTGAATTGATAAAAATTGATTTCTGGCAAACGTAGACTTGTAAACCATAGTCGCAGGTCATTAAAAAATAATCTGTGACCATTACCATTCTTCTCTGCAAAGCGTGTTATTTTACCTTGTGGCACACCTACAGTACCTGCTGCTGAGCATTGTACTAAACACTAATGCACTATACATTACACCCAGCCAGTGGCAAGCCTGCATCAACTCAGTGGATTTGGCCACTGTATTTTCAGTGGGTGCAACCTGCAACCAAGCTTTTTCAGAAAATCAAAAATAAAACTGGATGCTGGCTAATGGTGAAATATTGTAGCCTGTAGTTTTTATTTTCTCTGGACTTTTTTCATCTAGGGCACTTCAATTTAGCCACATTCTTTAAGGAAGTTGTTCAGTGGTGTTGACGAGGCAAGGCTTGTTCTTGGACCTTAAAATCACCTGCAATTTTTTTTATCACAGCGTTGTTGTGTTAAGGTTTTTTAATTTTTTTTATTTTGGTGGACAAAAAATACTGCAGGGGAAAAAAGTAATTTGCACATTCATTATCTTTAACCACCTACTGTATGTATATCTTACCTAGAAATCATCCGTATGTGACTTAATGGAGAGACCAAATGCATCAGTGTAAATTTCTGTTCATAATAAGTTTGCTTTGATTTGAATGGGATGGAAAGCAGAACACCCAACTGTCAGTAAGACCTCCATTATTGTCTTGATTTCAGTGACAGATTTATATACAGGTGTGTTTGATCTCCTTAGCTCTTCAGAAATCAAATTACATAAGTGGCCTGTCCTGTTTTCTTTACATATGGTACTCACTGCTAGATCTCCGATCACATGGGATGGGGAACCCAGAATATCACTGCTGTATGTTTTCCGTTCCTGCCTAAAGGATCTGTGTCACGTCGTCCTAGCTATAGTGTCACATCCTAGCTCCTCTTCTTTCATATTAAACTTAGAAAGGCTGTAGGGTGGTGGTGTTAATACTGCTGGAGCTGGCCACGGTTAGCCTAGGTTAAAGACATAACCTAGGCTAACCATGGCCAGTTCCAACAGTAATTAGATATCAACACTTACAGGTATATAGCAAATATGATATTTGCATGCCGTTACTCTTGTGTGGTCTAATTATTTTTAGTTTTGGGTTACATTCAGAGATTAAATATTAGCCATGTGGAGTTTGACATGCCTTACAATTTCTTTTAGCTCAGATAAGCTAAATCTAGCTATCGAAATGAATAGGGAGTCCCATTTGGAGAGGGTGACACTGTAGATGTGACATTCCTTCATGCAACATTAACCTGTGAGTGAATTGCATGCACAATTGGTTATTAAACACTTTGTTGGAGGCAATAGATGTCCATTAACCAGTCACGGCAATACATAATTTTAGTGGGAAGGTCAGTAGATTTAATACATTTAATAAAAAATGCAGTTTAATCTTATAAAGTATACATATATAAGTACATACATGGTGCATGTACAGGAAAGCCTACAGTAGAATGTAGCTACAGTATATGATGTCAAATTCATGTTTTGGTGTTATTTCAGTGTTAAATATTATATTGTTTTACAATATTTAACCATATTTATTTGACACATTTTGAAGATTTGTTTTGTGGTTTTATAATTTAAGGTTAACAACTTTTTTTATACATGGTTAATGTGCTCTGCTCTTAATTTAATAGCTCCATAAAATGTATGTTTTTATTTTCTTTATTTTCTGCAGAAAATTTGACAAATTGAGAAATCTCATACATACCGTTTTACCAAGTTCTTCTTTTGCACACATGTACAGTAACACGTGAAAATGAGTCTCGGTTAAGTATCTGCCTGTTTTATTTATAGCGACAGGTTTTGATGCAGGTATCTATCACTGTCACATCTGGTACAGCAGACAAATGTGATATAGATCAGCTCAACAGGGTGGGTCTTTGTCAATGATTCACTCAATTAGCATACTGAATAGCAGGTAGACTAGCAGAGGAGGAATCAATGCCTCCATAAATCTGTCCAAGAAAAGGTGTCTTTACCTAATAAAACATAAAACAGGCATTAGAGGCTTGGCATTCAGAAATGTGTTTTTTTTACTATCTTTATGTGAATTCTAGCTTTATGGCTCCCTTGCCAGTGAGAATTTTCCTTGCACATTCACTCATATTACTGGAGCCATGTGCCTTTTACTGAGTTTATAACATCTGATTTTTTTTGTCTGTGTGAGTGTTTTAGGATTCAAAGGAAAAGATTGTTCTGTGGATATAGACCTCTGCTCATTTGGATTGTGCAGTAACCATACCATGACATGCACCGAGACAAAAAATGGACAGAATGTTTCCTGCATTTGTAAACAAGGTAAGCTAAATGGGAACATTTACATGAACATGTTTTAAGCCCTATTTATTTTGTTAAACCCTCTAGTTTATAGCTTTAATGCCTATGTTTAAGTCCGCATGCTGATGTTGGGGATGGAATATTTCTTTGGTTGCCAATACTTAATGAACCAGAACCATTTATTTCCAACCTATGTTAACTTCAATTGTTTATCAAAACACTAATTCATCTATGAGGCTAGTTGAAGTCTTGGCTGGTAGTATGTACTCTCAAGTTTCTTTGATTTAAAACAAAAACGGAGCCATTGGAGTGTAACTGTACAATCACTGTCACAGTTATTATATTACAACAACATGAGCTCTGTGCTTACCACAATCCCAGTGCAGAGTTGTCCTTTGGTTCAATGAACATTTAATCAACAGAAGTAAACAGGCATGGTACCATACAGTATGTTGATTGTTTTTTCTGTTTGAGGTATATTGGGCCTTTTAAGATACATTTATATTCCAAAGAAAATAAATAATTAAAAATAAATAATATATTTATATTAATAAAATAAACACAAAAATGAGGGAAATTAGTTTTTGATTCATTTAATACAGATACCAAAGTAATTCATTTTTAGTTTATAGACATGTATTTGGATAAGGAAGCTCAACAAAATTTCAGAAACCGTTCAGTGTGTCTTTAAAAAAAAAAAAAGGAAAAAAAACATCATTAGCTTTGCCTCAGTTGCTGACAATGGTAAAAAAAAAACTTGTATCAGCGGTTAGCATGGGGGCCACAATACCTCCTGTACAGTAGGTCATCATCGCAGTATATGTGTAATACCACAGTTGAGTATGATATGAGGCATAAAATGGTTCTTCTAGCTTGCAGTTAGCTCATCTTGAAGTAAGTGTTTTCCTTTCCATCAGAGTCCACAGTTTTCCACACCAGCTCTTAACATCCCTTTTCATTTAAATGGTTATTACATGGTAGTTCATGTAACCCAATCAATAACCGTAACTTCATTACTCCTGTTGCACTTATGCTTGACTTATGTCAAAGTGAAGGATTATGAGTGATTTCCTATGTAAATGGAAGCAACCTGCAGTGAGCTGCTCAAACCAGATCGCTTCTCAAGGGCGAACTGTTAATGGAGTTGAACATAGATGTTTCAGGCCAGCAGTCTTGGCATCTATATAATCTGTTGCTGTCATGGTCTTACCATGACAATTCTGGTCCCTTTCAGCCCTCAAAACAAACTCGGAGCGATTAGTCAGCATTTTTGGCGCATATGTGAACACTCCAAATGAACTCAGACCCCTCTGAAGGTGGTCTCAGTTCGGTTCGCTTCAAGTTTGCTTAACCTGTGCATTATAAACACAAAGTGTTCCAGGTTCGTGTCGCCTTTTGCCGTTGTATTTTAGCCCTGTAGGCTTTTCGTAGATCACATGCCATTGCACTATGACACTCTAAAAATCAAATGGACGGAACCACGTCCGCTGGTAACGATAGCAGGACTGGTGGACTAGGAGTAGTTTGGTCCGAGGAAGAAACTACTGCATTTCTCCAGATATGAAACATCTTGTTCCAAGTGAATGATACCCATAATCCAAAGCAGTAAAGGTCTGAGAGGTCTGGGATTGTGAACAGAAAGAGGACTGAGGCCCCATCAGAGCTGAAGTGGACCAGAAAGAGAACTGAGTCCTCTTTCAGAAATAACTCCAAATGTGTCCCTTTTCTTTTGTTCCACTGAGTTTGGTTCGTTTTAAAAGGACTATATGTGAAAACACCCTAGCCTAGCTAAATGGAAATATCTGTGAAAAAGATAAACATGCACCTAAAACATTAACATCATTAAATGATCCAGTGGGCTGAGTCTGCGTGTGCCCAGCCAGCTCTTTGAATCAATACAAGCTTTGAAAAGCACTTTTTGCTCTTTGACAGGACAGTAATTCTGAGCCTAAATAGCCAAGGAATGAAACCAAAGTATTTAAATAACAATGCTTTTCTTATGTACTGCAGGGTTTGGAGGGTCACTATGTGAAGTTAATCTCAATGAGTGCAAGTCAAACCCGTGCCAGAACAGTGGTATTTGTGTGGATGGTGATGACCTGTATCGGTGCTTCTGCGCAGAGGGTAAGTTGCATTGCATCACAGTATAAATATTGACCATTATGATTCCAAGAATAAATCTGTCCATTTCTGACCTTGACATAATTTGTCTATTCCAACTATAAGGACTTGTTCTGCCTCAAATGTCATAAAATGCTTTGTTATAGTGTTACTCACAGTCTCAGTTGCCTGGGCATGCTGCTGTTCAATATCCAGTAGTTCTATAAGGCAAGAGCACTCCACAGAATTTGCCAGAACATGACCTTTTGAAAAGGTGACACCCTTATTATAGTTGACAGTTGGCCAAGGACAGACACTGTACAGTATGTGCAGTATTGGGCATGTTGTCCTCATGGTGGAGCCATAGTAACGATCCAATATTAAACTTTTTGACAGCTATGGTCCTTAGATCTCTGAAATTTGGTACATAGGTCCATGTTCTCAAACAAATTGTCCGATAGAGGACCTTTTTATATTAAAAATGTCATCGGAATGTCTAGTTTTTTTTTTTATATAAAATTTAAAAAATGCAAATATTAAGTATGCAATAAACATTCAGTGTCTTGTTAAATGTATCTCAACTGACTTGTTATCCAATAAAATACCACAATTGCCATGCTAACTGACTACTGTCACTTGTTGTTTCTGCTCTATTCTATTAAAATACATTTTGCATTCCTTATCAGTGATTTAAATTACATATGTCCTTAGTGTTCATAGCTTGTTGTCCAGTAACCTTGAAATATTTACAGAATTGTTTTTATCAGATACCATTAATTTATCCCCACACTTAAACCCTTAATTTATGTCAGAAATTGGATGGAGTCACTTATATCATTTGAGTCAAAGGGGAATAAATCTTTGCTATTTTCCCAATCATTTCCTGCTTCAGTTGACACCCTACCTGTGAGACATACCTCTTAAAGCTTGATTGCGAGTGAGGACTGTTATGCATTATTAATGAAGTCAGGATAATTGTCAAATTTTATGACATGGAGAGAGGTGGAAATTGGTTCCATGGTCAGTTTGAGAAATGATGAGAATTTGACCTGCACCGATGGTGCTGATAGCGAAGCATTAGTCATGGGTCTCCTGCAACCGCGCCGTGTGACAGTGCTAATGATAGTCATTTTGTAGTGTGACCATGCAGTGGAATACATTTATGGCAGAATTTAATGTCAGAAATTGGAGTAGGACAATCGCATTCACTTGATGCCGTTAACCTTTTTTTATTAAAAAAATATTAAAATGCACCAATATGACTAAAATTGAAGATCCTTAAGTAGGACTGAATAATGGTACCAAATACAGTTTGCATGTGTACAGTAGGTCTATTGACTGTCATAAGACATCTGTTTATTTATGTTTATTTATGACTATGTTAACATTTATGAACGCTAGTTTTTGTAGTTTTTGTATTTTCTAATTTGTAGTTTACATATTTCAAAAATTTAACATTCCTGTTAACTGCTGCTGTTAAAACATATTTTTCCCTGATGACATTTTTTTGTATAGGGTTTTGGGGACTGAACTGTGAAATCAACTATGATGAATGTGCCCATGGATACTGCACCAATAATTCCACATGTATTGACCTGGTTGCAGACTATGAATGCATCTGCCCTCTGGGCTTCACTGGTACGATATTCCTCTTGTTCTGCAGCTTGAATTAATACGGTATAGCCTGCTGGCTGTTAAACATTGATCATCATCAAAACTAGATTATCCTCTAAGGTTAGAAATACTGGAAGTGATGGATTGTTTATAAAAAATACCCTTTATTTCTCCTTTTCAGGGCAGATTGTATAGGTTAAAACACATCTCCTAAAATGCATAATTCATTTTTCATTTTGAAGATATTGCCAGTAATTCTAATTCACTGTGTGCATTTTTATTTTATTTTTTTAAAGATATGGTCGATATTCAAAGATATCTTTGAATTGTAACCGTAATATCTTTTTGGTGTTTGTTGTGTTGAAGTCCAAATTCAAGGTTACTAATGCCCACACAACCACTAGAAGGGCCAAAGCAACCGACATTCGGTGACCTCAATATTAAAATCTGCAAAGGGACAGTCCTGAATCATGTTATAGCACCCCCAGAATCCCAAATAATCATCCCAGCTTTTTGAAAACAACTGTTTGCTTGTGGGAGAGCCACTGAGTTTGAACCAAAAACAGTAACACTGATTGGTTGAAACCAGCGAGAGCACGAGCCCAATTTGCACTTGCTAGGCTGGTCATTTTTGCTTCTGGGGGTGCCATATTGCGTCAGAGGAAGTGTCACTTCCAGTGACTACAAGATATGTGCACTTTAAAGGTACGCTTATCATTGAAACAAGAGTTTTTGTTTGGTTTGTGAGACAATAATACCAATGACCGTGAGTGAAATTCAAAACTTTTTTGTGTGTGTATATTGTATGTATTTTACGTTTGGTAGTACCAAAGGCAGGCTTAACAGTAATTAGGCCTATAGATCCCTGCAGGTTTAGGCTGTGGGAAACCTGAACCTGTGCCCACTTCACAATACTTCATGTGCTTCCTGAGGTGGCAGCTAGACTGTCGCATCACCCCCATTAGCACCACTACTGTGCACTGGCACAAAAACATCTCATCTCATAACACTTTTGTTTACATCACGGCAATGTTTTTGTTTTGTCCACGTTCATTGATGCTCTGTCTCTCATTAATTTCTGTTTGCTTACTTTGCAATGTTTTTTTCCCCTCCCGTTTTTAGATAAGAATTGCTCGTCGGCTGTCGCTGATTGTACATTGTGTAAAAATGGAGGCTCCTGTTACCGCAGCTCTGCTATGGAAGTTCAGTGTTTCTGCCCCCCAGGTATTTTCCACACTGTTCAGGCAAGACATAACGGTTGTAATGATCAAATGCATTTCGATAATTAGTTGTTCTTTTTTTATATAGTCATTCCATCACACTATTCATTGTGATTTGTTGATACTTACAAGAAATGCAGGCATCAAACGGTATTTTCGAGTCTTGGACATAAATACAACTGAGCTTATTTTATCGCTTTACCCAGAGGCTGAGTCATTTGCTCTTAGATGTTTAATCAGCATTAATCCCTCTTATAAAATAAGCTATAAAAGTGTGCAAAAACATTATTCATATTGTTTACACTGTGTGCCTACTGTTAAAATGGAGATTAGTTCAATTTAAATAACACTAAAGTGTACATCTGCAAATCCATGAATTTGTGTATAATTACATTGTAAAAACACTCCAGTTCGTTTCTGTGTTGATTGGAGACCATTTATAAAACCTCCTCTTTAGTGCTTAAGGCTGACTCTGAAAGGGATATGTGTAACATTAGAAAGAAAAACATGGGCATTTAAAAAGGTATTTGTAAATGATCCATGTTTCTTGCCAGTGGTAAGAAACCAGAAGAATGCAAGCCCCGTGTACAACACAGAGCATCCGTGCTTTATCAAGCTGCTACAGTGAATGCTGTGACCTCAAAACAAATGTGCTTCAAATCCTTGTAACCCTGAGGAGACCCTCTTCTCGTAAATACATATAAATGGTTTGTGGACGCAACTGGGATTGTTTACCAGCCAGGTTCATCATCCAACTGAGGCTCGTCCATACTGCGAGCAATGTCTCCATATGGTGAATGAATCGTATGGTGGGAATTTCCCAGATTTGTATCTTATTACTTACTAAAGGTTCCTTTTTAAATTGCTAGCTAATCACTTTGGCTTCAAGCCCCTGCGCTTATCTTTAGGAAATGTGAATCAAAACACAGGACACCACAATGATTTGCAGCCATTCTGACTTCCCATTTCTTGGCAGCGATGGGGCATATATCATCTTGTACTCCTAATGATTAAGAAATCAGCCAGGGATCATAAACAAATACTTAATAGGGTCTTTAACGCAAGCGCTGTATGGTGCACTATGCAAAAGCCACAAGGAGCAGTTGACTTAATTCGGGGTATTGCCTATGAAACAACCAAAATCTACAATGTGTATTTCTCTAGTGATGACACTCCATGAAGCAGCTATTTGCAGGAGAAACAGTCTAGTGTAGTGATACTGTGCTTATGTGATTAATTGGGCCTACTGTTTATACATGAAATAAATAAGTTATACCTAGTTGATTTTCTAAGCACGTATTGATGACCCTAGATCAATATTAATTGACATTGTAGGTTTTGCTGGGCAGTTTGTGTATATAGTTTAATAGTAGTATTATTAATAGTTTAATATTTAAAATAAAGACAACATGGTTAATCGGACTGGTAAATTTAACATGGTAAGTTGGACAGTTCATCTTTTCTCTGTCTGCAGGTTTGACGGGTCAGTTTTGTGAGATAAACGTAAGCAGTTGTGAAGAAAAGCCATGTGGGGTGCTGAGTATTTGTAAAGATGCCCTTAATGGTTACAATTGCTTCTGTGCGCCTGGCTTTATTGGTAGGTAATAATGAGTCGACGGACAGGTCACTGCCCTATGTGAATATTATGCTGTCAATGTTGTGCTACTATAGTTGTACGATGGTTCCTTTCAACAGAAACCAAACCCATAATCTAGGTAGTCCATTTTGTGAGTTCTGTGCCATCAGATGACTAACTATAACAGACTGCATTTAGCATCATGGCTAACAGTTTATTTGGTCCTCAAGAGTAACAATTTAAAACAATGTTTTTGCAATTTCTTGCTTTTGTCTTGAAATATTGTTACCGAATACCTAGTTTTATTTGTCAATGTTGTATTGCTCTAACAAAACCTTCAGCCACAAGTTTTCAGGTCCAATCATGAACTGAAAGTAAAAGTAACTGATTGACTTCTTTAGTGTGTGAAAATATTGCAAATCTAGATATAATTCTGAATAATTCTCACTTCCTCAGGCAACAACTGTGAGATAGAAATAAATGAATGTCTGAGCCAGCCTTGTCAAAACAGAGGTTCCTGTATTGACGAGCTCGACTCATTCAGGTGTCAGTGCCCTTTTGGAATCACAGGTATATATTCCTTTATGTGCCCTTCTAACAATGCATTAAAGACTAAGACCCTAAAGATCACTGTGGTACTATATGAGCATATATTACCACATTACAGTACTTCATATCAGAATCCATTAGATGCCTGATCTTAGTAAATAGAAATAAGATTTTAACATATTTTGACACAAGTTTTAGATCTCCAAAACAATTCAAACAAAGATAGATGGATTGTGCACACAATATCGCTTCAGTGTGAAGAATTGGAGGTGGAGGTTTTTAATATATGCCACAGTAGATGCATAACAAGACATGTGTGAACATAAAATCAGATTTTGATGGATCACAGATTAATCATATAACTGTAAACTTTATCTGAAAGTGGTTTGTAAATTAAGGTCAAACTATAATTGATTTTATACTGTATAAATATATTTGCATTACAGTCTAATTGCTATTATTGCTTGAAGTGTGTTGGAGTAAATGCGATTGAGCAAGAATGTAATGGAACATTATTATCTCCATGCTTGGGAATATAGTAAATGTATGTATGAGATCAGTTTAAAGCCCCTACTGAGACTGTTTTTGCAGTGCAGCGACATCTTTAGTTAATACGAAATCAAATTGCTTTAGAAGAAGCATGACTAAATGTAGTTACCAAAGCGATTTAGCATAACTGATCGTTTATTGCTGATCGCTGGACCACCAAACCTCATCTCATAATGATTATTTGATGCAAAAATGTAGTCTATAGTGAATATGGTGTATAGAATGACCATGAATGTTTGTTAAAGCTTTGTAAGATGATACCAACTTTATTGCCACGTTCTCGACCTAGTTCATAATTTATACCTTAAAATGAACAAATGTGATTATTGTTAGGTAAGTTTTTATAATAGTTTATATATAATCATTTATATACATTGCCAGTGTTTCCATTGCAAACATTTGACTGGATTTTTGTCAATGAGGTTTTCTCCTTTCTTCATGTTTCATTACAGGCGACTACTGTGAAAACAACATAGATGGATGTATTCTGTCACCCTGCCGTCACAATGCCACCTGTGTCGACCTTGTGCATGGTTTCATGTGCCTCTGCCCTCCTGGCTTTACAGGTTAGTCTAGAAATGGAGTATCAGTTTAAAAGTTAAGATTAAGCCTGACTTGTACACTTGAGGTGAGTTGGCACACTTCTCGTTCTCATATAGTTTTAACCTTGGCAAACATTACATTTTCCTCTTGTACTTCTCCCCGTCGCAAATTTATCTTTACATTTACGTTATTTAGCTAGCTTTAATCCAAATTTGCTTTAATTTCCAAATTTGCAGCAAACGGCAAAATGTCAGTCATCATAAGCACTAGCAGCATTATAAGTGAGAACAGCAATCTTTAGAGCTAGACATGTTACTATATAAATATATCGAGTTAAATTATACAAGTTTTTTTTGTTTTTTTTTGGGACAGACCATAGACAGGGGAGACAGGAGACATAATACATTATCTTTTCATAGCAATGTGATTATAAACACACTCCTCATTCATACTGATAAATATTATAATAAAAGTTAAGCTGTCTAATGGATCATTATTAAATTGGCTTTTTTAACATAGGAGAGGGCTCCTGCTTTCTTACTTTTGTACTTTTAGGAGAGCTTTCAGGAAGCACTCGCGCCATGAAAATTAGTGGAAAAGTGCCATAATAGTACCTAGCATTAAGAGCATTCCTTCCCATGAGAGGGTTTATTGCTCTCTTTGTGTAGCTGCAAGACATTAAAGAAATCCCTAGCAGGTTTTATGGCAGTATTCATCAACATCTTAATCAGAGCTGCCAAGTTTCACCAAAAGTTCGGAGTGAGATTAAGTGTTTTGGGGGCGGAGCATTTTGTCAGCGGCAACCCCTCTCCCCCACCCAATTATTTTAGCAAATTAAAAAAGTTTCCTGCAATTTTACAGATTTTTTTATAATTGACCAGCACAAGTAGAAATAAAAACTATTGGAAAATTGAATAAAACAAGACAGAGTACTAATAGTAGGAGCTGGTGGTGCCCATGTTGATGAATGGCCATTTGGTTGACCACTCACTTTTAAAAGTACACCTATAGGTGGTTGCCCCACTAAATGTTTTCTGCTTGTTACGTTTCTACTGTTTCCTCCACTGTCTCCTCATTCTGCCTCTCCACTCTGTGTAAAAGGTACGGAGGCATGTTGTAGTTGAACATTGTTGTTTCGCCTCTGAGCCGGCAGCGGAGGTAGTCACAGAGCCGGTGTAACACAAAATTCTGTGACCGTCGAATTCCGTGAATGCAGAGAAGTATATTTTTTTACCTCATTTTTTTACCTCCTATGACAAAAAACACAGTTTGAGCAATCACAGAGGGGCTCATAAGGAGAAGAAAGATCCCCTCATGTTATTGCTTAGTTTCCCATAAGAAGCAATAACATTTAGCTTTTAAATGTGTAGTAACCTTCACAATTCGACGGTCACATAATTTGAACAAAGTCTGTATAAAAGGGACAGCCGGCATGGCGGAATAGGGGTGTGAAGTTTTGATGTAGTATTAAGGAGCCTTTAGTGGTAAGGCATCTTGCTCAAGGATGCTTACAGGTAGGCCAGGCATCCCACGACCTTTCAACTGGGAGTCCACCACCCTAATCAATAGGCTATCATGCCCCCCTTAATCCAAACACAATCAAGCAATTAAAACAAGTTTTTTTTTTTCTCAGTTTTGAGGTTTAGCAATTCATAGGTATGACCCTGTCCCTCTGCCAGAAAATGTCCTTGCATTGGTGCTTGCTACTCCAGATTTGTCAGTGTTTAACCAAATACCGTCGTTCAACTATTATGTCATCTATCATCGCCGACTGGCTAATTGCTCTTTTAATGAATCGATGCAATGACATTTCTGCAGAACTGTCAGATTTCTACAGTATATTAAGCTTGCTGTCAATAAAATCCATGTGAAAATATGCACCACCATTTTGTATTTTTTATTGTCTGCTTGTCGTGTAATGTCATCAGTGGTTTGTCGACCATCTAATCAGGGCTCTCTGGCAAAGGTTGTCTGAATCTCCCACTATGAGTCAGTACCAGAAGAATCGCTGCACAATTTCAATAAGTAGTAGTCATACATTTTTTTGTATGTTTTTCAGCACACAAACCCCCTTAATTGCACTTGGTTTTTTATAACCAGCATGCATTATACAGTCTTGTACCAAAAACAGTTTCAAATGTTTCAAAAGTTTGTGATCACCATGGGGGGATTGAAACCGTATAAAACACTTTTTTTTAATAGCATAACAAATAGCAATGAAATAGCCTACTGTATATAATCAACCATGAACACTATTAGAAAAATGTATTGATATTATATTAAACTAAATGATAGTTTTAAAAGTAAAACGTTTGAAAACCAGTGCATTCTCTTCTTTTTACTTTTTCTTTTTTTTCTGTGTCTAGTTATCAATCTATGTTCTTTTTGTGATAGGCACAGAGTGTGAACTTGACATTGATGAGTGTTCGTCGTCTCCCTGTAAGCATGGAGCCACTTGCATTGACCAGCATGGTAATTACTTCTGCCATTGTGTGGCTCCATTTAAAGGTAATGAGCACTGAGGGAATGGGGACAAAAGCAAAGTTAATTAACTTCACATACTATTACTTTTACCTGTCTGGATTTACTTCCCCGTCTCAACAAGCCTAGTACATCTTCATTTGCTTACCTGTAAAGGAAGAACCTGTGGCTTGCTACCTGTGGATGGCAGCTGTATTTATTTTAGCCAGACATTACTGTCTCTGTATGATGTCACTGTACTTAAATAGTTTAGTCCAAAGTGTTTCACCTAACTTTCCTAAAGAAGTAAATTTTTACCATAATGGCTATATCTATTACAAATATAGTCAAATATAATACAAGTAAGCATTGTTTTGTAGAGGGAAGGATGTTTGTATTCAAATCAGCAGTAGAATAGTAATAACCAGTAGTATACAGGTCTGCGTATTTGCTTGTCCTAGTATTTTAATTCGGTGAGCCCTATAACCTTTTTTTTTAACTGGTTCTTTGGTCTGATGTGTTCTTCTCCATTTCCTGCCTTGTGGGCCTCCTCCTTCATGTGTCTTCACTATCTGAGCTCTTTGGTAAACTTATACCAAACTTCAAAATAGTGCTTGTTAGTATGAAGGCATACTAGAGATGCGTGTTCTAGCCTCCGGTGTTTCGAAGTTGCTTGTCAAAATTGAAGAGGTGGAAGTACTGTAGGCAGGGATGAAGAAAGCGGAATTAGTGAGTGTCCTTTTTCAAATCAAGTACATGTTTTGCTTTGAGGCTTTCAGTTTTAACTGCTCTTTCTTTTGTCTTTGGCTGTTTTTGTTTAATTTGTGATTGTGATTAAATTCATCTTTTGGGGTTTTATTACAGTACAGCAAATCAAGCAAACCTAAAGAGCACTTTGCTCAGATTCCAAAATAACCTTTTGAGCCCAGTACTTTATCTTGTCCACATGGTTCTCCCTGGCTACCACTGAACAACACACCTAAATAGTGAGATTATTCCTTTCATAAACCAGTTGGTCACATATTTTACAATAACAATGATACATTTGTTAGGATTAGAAATTAAGAGTGTAGACATTTTTGGCCAGCCACAGACTTTCAGACAAAAGGTTTTTAAAATCTTGAATAAACGATGAATTCATGATTTGAATTTGTTGCTATTGTTGCATGCTATTTTATAATTCATGTTTATTTCATATCGGGCATTATGTTATGTACAGTTTGATTTAAGAACTAATTAAATTATTATAGCAATACGCATGACCACGTTACTATTGTGCAGAAATGATCAGAGGTAGGAAAAGGAAAAAAAAACTTGCTTTATGCCCACTATTGCGTGTTTTCTAATATGTAACTTGTAAGTAATGCCTTTTCTGAACCTTTTCAAACTGATGTATGTATTGGTGGGCCTAACTAATTTATGCTTTTATACAGTATGCTAAAAAAAATTTAAAGATGCATTTAATGAATGAATTCACTTCCATTTTTTATTCACTATCATTAGCTTCATGCTTCTTTACATTCAACATAATTGCATGAACTTTTGAAGCTGACACGTATAAAAACAACCTAATAGCATATTCTGCATCAAAACAAACTTTCATAAACCATACTTGTATATTTATAGTTAGTATACCGGTATTCAGCCTTTGGCTTGTTTCCAATGATTCATGGCAATTCAGTGGAGTGAAGTGTAAAAATACAAACTTTGTCTTTGATTTTCCTAGGTCGTCCATTAACAATGCACGGCTTAGCAAACTCTTCCTACATTGTTCTCCTATATAAATCTCTTTTTCTCTCTTTCTCTCTTTCTCTCTCTCTAGGTCACAATTGTGAGTTTTTACCCTGTGAGGCCAGCAACCCCTGTGAGAACGCCGCAGAGTGTGTGGAGGAGTTCGATCAGGCCCATTTCCCTTTGGGTTTTCGCTGTCTCTGTCGGCAAGGCTTCACCGGCCCCCGCTGTGAGATCAGCGTGGATGAGTGCCGCTCCAACCCCTGCCTTCACGGCTTCTGCTACGACGGTGAGAAGCAGCCCAGCTTCCAAACACGTTTAATAACCCCGGAAAGAAAGAACACCTTCACACACAAGAGTGTGAATCTCCACACACACACACACGTGGTCAACATGTCACATTTGGTTTTGCGCCCTTGCCTTCAGAGAGCCAGTTTTCAATTGGGTCACCAGTGCGGCTAATAAAGAGTGTTATGAGATTAGATTCATTCTATCTAATGTGAAGATCTAGGACATTACCTACTGCAGTAGGCTTGATTAGTTCCTTGCAAGAGGAAATCAATTAGGCCTCAATGCAACGTTGTAATTTAAATAATGGATGATAAATGACAGAGTTAATACACTCAAAGACCGTGGCAGAATGTTGTTTTTCCTCCTTGGGCCATCCAATAAGGTTCTCCCCTTATGTATTCTATCTCTAACATAGGTGATTAATAAACCCATAGATCAAAATGATAGCCTTATATTCCAGGATCAGCAAGGACCAATTGGTGGATGATAGTGATATATATCCACTATGAAAGCTGTGGATATGTTTATTTAAATTCCATATTAGGAAAAAACTTGCATGTTACTGATAAATGTTCAGCACATTGGCATATTCTAGGATTTTTGCATTGTTGCACATACTGTACTGTATACTGTATTTCTGTTTAGTCATTTTGGAAATATATTTCTATTGTACAAATTGGGGGGGGGGGGGGGCATGTTTTAATGTACAAGCTTTCCGAGGTTACCTTACAGACGCGATTATAGAGACCTCATCCAGGTGTCTTGAATAATTCCGGGTGCGGGCAGCCCACCTTGGGTTACCAAAGCAAGCTTTTAGAAGCGGTTGGCCGGTGCTCAGCAGCAGCAGCAGCAGCCACCAGGGAGAGCCCTGCATAGCCACAGTGGCTGGGATGAGTAATGCTGCTGCCACCCAGGACCTAAAGCATTTAATGAGAGTAATAGCAGCTACACGCACCAAGACAGAGTGACAGCATAGATTACGTGGTAAATCTTTGGGATAATGAAGAATCCTGGGACCCTGACTGGGGGATGTAATAAATTCTCCCCCGTAAGAAGTGCAATTACCTCTGTCACTGGCTGCCTGTACACCGCTGTTGTGTTGGAGAACGAGGGCGATGCATCCCTCTTTAACAACATTAATGATGTAAAAGGACTATAGGAATGGCTTATTAGACATGGAAAATCCTAACTTCTGAGTGAAAGAACTGGCACACTTGTAACATTTTAATAAAAAATTGCATCGCTATTGGCTCTCTCCCACTGTTGAGCTTTTCCACCCATTCATCCACTGTGCACCGCTACCATTTGAGAGAGTGGAAACAAATAGCAGCCTTTCATTGTGGAAAAAAGGTGAATGAGTACAAGTGGGAAGGTGCTGGGGTAAAAAGGGCCGCGAGTCCCAAGCTTTATTGAAACAAGACTCGAGTCTTAAATTCCCTGAGATTAATGCAGAAAGAGTGACCTATCAAACAGACAAGCGGTTTACACAATGCACAAGGCATTATACGATCACCTATAAAGGAAGACAATCGAATCGCATCGGACTCTCCTGCTTGTATAGCCCCTCTTGCACACATTTTTCTTGTCCTGGATGTCGTACAAACTCCGGGTAATAACGATGGCTTTTCAAGATATAAGGTGCTGTAACTATGTTCTAAGCTAGTGTTGTCATTGCAGTTGTGGACGGGTTTTACTGCCTCTGTAACCCGGGCTCTGCTGGCCTGAGATGTGAGCAAGACATCGACGACTGTGTGGGCAATTCATGCACTAGCAACTCAGTATGCAAGGACCTCCATTTGGTAAGTAGGTAATTATTTTGTCTTGCAATTCAAGTGTGTGTGTGTGTGTGTGTGTGTGTGACCCAAAACACCCGTCACAAATATTTGATTAAAATTCAACAATGATTGTTGTTATTTCTTTTTGAACTGTTTTTTCCTTTTAAGTATTTTTTTTATTTTTTCTCAGCCACCCCCTTCCTGCATTCTTCGCCACAGTTGCTAATTTGTACCCTTCCTGCCAACTAATAAAATGCCATGTACAGAAGTTGGTGATTTGCATTTTGTTGTTTTATCCACTTGGCGTGTCAAGGTGGACCAAAAAAGCCCTTTGTTTTCTGTGAAGAGAACCTTCCAGGCTTTCTCCAATTTCTCGCTCCTTGATTTGATTGGAGCTCACAGAGGCAGGGTTGATTGGCGCACAATAGGGGAGAGTGAAAAAGACGGCGCTTTTAAAGTTGGTTCTCTGAGCAGGACAAAAACACAGAAAAAGCTTTTAATGGACTCAAGGGACAAGCTTGTTACAAGATAATACTTAATTTTGTTCATCTTTTTCAATCATACTATTAAGATCTGATGACAAACTCAATTCCAAAATCTCTCAAAACATATTAACAGCTTAAATCATGATGTGTATTATCAATGCTATTATTTAACTTGTTATAGCTGGGTTATACAGTTTATTTGTTTCTTATAGTAACTATGCTTCTTATAGTAACTATGGTGGAATTGACTATAGTGAGTTTGGGTTGTACAGTGTGGTACATGTTGATGGATACGATATTGCCGATTAGATTGATTTACAGAGAATCCTGCTTTTACCAAGCAAAAATAAAGATTATTTTTCGATTTGAGTAACTTGTAGGGTTGGGTATCCGACAGTTTCTCAATTCCAAATCAAATGGTCATGAGTGGAATTGATACTGATATTTTATACCAATGAGTAGCTACATTAATGATAATTACATATTTTTTGTGTTTTATTGGATTTTACTAAAATATGTCAGGGAAATTTTTGAAATTGTAATTTCTTTGAAAGCATTTCCCTTTTATTTTGTGTATACATTACTTAGCTTAGAGCGGACCCCAAATATGAATTGGCCGCACAATTTAAAATCTAAATGTCTAAAAGTATCGATATTACGATTTGCCTAATTGAGTCAGACTCTGGAAAAATACAATACATTTATATGGATTAGCGTTCCCTAATAATAACACTTAGATGTGGTGGATTAACTTAATTTTTACTCTTGCAGTCATGAATTTAAAAATTTCAAACAGTAATATTCTTTCTTGTTTTATTTGACACAATGTGACCAGAGCACATGAAAATGCACGGTACAGCATGTGCCTGGTCATGGTGTAAAATGCAAAACCCCAAATCAAAGAAGCAATGGGAAGGTGTTGGGCTGCGAGGCATATGGTGATATTTCAGCCAATATTTCTCTAGTCACACTGTTCCCTGTTTAGCTTTTAGGGTATTTTTTTTCCTCAAGTCGTTATTCAAATAGAGACAGATTTTGGAAACCCCTTCACATAGTCTTGTTTACAGTGCAGTTATTCCTCTCTGAACATTGTGTCCCACAGAGCTTTAGTTTATTTTGGAGAATTGCAGTCCCTGAAGGTGACTTAGCAGCAAAAATGAGATTATGTTCTATTGCCAGGGGTAAGGAATTGGAGTCTCCTCCAGGTATCTAATTTATCATGAGATGACGGCATTTTCCCCCACCACCATTGGCCCTGCAATGTACAAATTATATCAGACAAAGTTTAACGGCTCCCCTCCAGTGTATGTAATAATGATTAGCATATATCCAACCATCGGTTCTCAGGACCTTTTGAACGTAATTTTGGCAGTGAGGAGTCTGGAGTGCCCCTTGACCATATGACTGCGCCTCATTTCGCATGCAAACAGGAATTAAAATTAATCTTTTTGCTCCGAAAGTAATTGACAACAAACCATTCATCTCCTACGCCGTGATTAATTATCATAATGCAGATTTTAATGATGAACTAGAGGGCAACTTGTCCACATACTAAATAGTGGAGGTGAAAAGAGAAAATAAGCAATGAAATGTATCACATATTTGGCAATACTTATAAAAATGAAATGTTGTGGGTGGTCCCGACAAACATCAGTCAAAACAAATATTTTAATATTTCTTTACAGATGGAACAAAAAAAATTAATAATTCCCATACACTAAATGCAGTGGTAGGGCGGCACGATTCTTTATCAAATGAAAATCACAATATTCTTGCTTAATATTGAGATTACGATTCTCTCATGATTTTTTTTTTCTTCAATATGCTGTAAATGTTTAATGCACTCATTTACCCAATACAGAAGGAAACACAACAAAACACATGATGGTGCCGGATATAGTATGGAATACCATTTAAGTCTATATTAAATAAATACATAAATATGCCTATGAAATAAATAAATATGGCTATGAAATAAATCCTGAAATAAATAAATTATGTAATAGATATATATATATGATGTAAATTATATAAATTATGTTTTTCAAAGGACTTTTTTCAGGGGACTTTTATTTTATAATTCTACATTGATTTATTCTAAGGCACTTTAATTTCCATTTATTATATTCAAACAAATAGGGCAGTGTAAATATAGACTGTTTTGAGCCCATCATATTTACAAGGCTGTGGAATGCATATGCGCCAACTTCTTATCTAACAGAAATAGCCGAAACACCCACAAGGCACATAGGAGAAAATGATTCTCTTATGCAGACGCATCTCTGCGCCTTGTAGGTGTGTCGGCTATTTCTGTATGCAAGAGACTATATGCCAGAGTACTTTAGAATTGGCGGTCTTTACTGTATACCCATATCTTCTACATGCACAAACTGTTTCACAAGCACAATGTTGGTGTAAATAAAAGATTTGCTGAAACGAAATGTTATTATCTGAACATTAACCAAGACTTACAACTTAAGGCCCAGGTATACTAGCAAACGTGTGGCCTCAAGCGTCGTGGTACAAGCTCTAGGGCTCAGCTCTCGGGCTCTTCAAAAGTTTACTTAATTTTCTCCACTGCAGACGCATCTCGGCGCCTTGTGGGTGTGTTGGCTATTTCTATAGCCGCCACACCGAGACTAATATGCAAGAGTCCTTAGCGATCTCTATAACCACGTCTTCTAAATGCACGGACATGCACAGTTTTAGTGTAATTAAAAGATTTGCTGAAAAAAATATAGTTACATTTCCCTTGAACATTAACCACGACTTTTAACTCAACACACATCATGACTTTCACTGGATGAGGGCATTTCCTAGTTGTGCAGACAGCGATCTTTAATAAAAACTTTTTCTATCTGCACAAACTGTTTCCCATGCACAATATTGCTGTAATTAAGAGATTTGCTGGAAATAAATCTTCTTTTTTTTTTTATTGCAGAGTTTCCACTCTATTTGTGAGCTAAACAGGACATCCAATACCGTATGTGAGGCTTCGGCGTGTCGCACATGTGCAGTCAACGTGCACAGGTCTGCGCGGACACAACATTTTGGACTGTGTGCATGGCAAAATTTACGTCTTGCGCGCACCGTCCATGGACGTGGATACTATAGTTCGGCCTTAATGAGTATATTTAAAACTAAATATCTCTGCATCTAAACGACCTAGCACCCTCAATTAAATTTTGAAGGCTTTTTTTCCCCCCTTACTGTCAGTTTCTGCTGCTCTGCATCACGTGGTGTTTTGCCGCATTGTCATTTGTTGAGGGAGATAGGATAGGAGATGGGAGCGCTTGTTTTGATGCAGCTGATGTCCCTAATGAAAATACTGCAGAATCGTTGTCACATAGAGGTATGAATTGAGATTTTAATATGATTAATCGTGCAGCCCTATGCAGTAGT
Organism: Percopsis transmontana; assembly: GCA_025447815.1. Taxonomy (NCBI): domain Eukaryota; kingdom Metazoa; phylum Chordata; class Actinopteri; order Percopsiformes; family Percopsidae; genus Percopsis; species Percopsis transmontana. The sequence continues at coordinate 4,233,879 of JAOEHI010000007.1, read as the reverse complement.
AACATATTGTAAGGATGATAGACTTTTAAAGAATTGTCTTACATCTTAAGATCCACAGAGGGAATAAAACAAGCTTGCATGTTACACACAGGGTGGGCGGTAGGAGGAATACATCTGCATAGTCATAATGGTAAAATTTAAAACAAGCGTGACTTCCCCGTTAAACAGATTTTCATGGGAGATGTATTTTTGTGTGTGGGATGTTGTAATCTAAAACCTTCATATAGAAAAGAATGTAGCATTTTAAACACGTGTGCCAACTATTTGAAAGGATATTTTGGTGTACCGCATGTATTATCAGTTGTTGCCAGTATGAACAAGAGCAGAGTATACAATGACCTTGAAATCTGCCTTGAGAACTGGAGGTTGAGATCTACTGAAAATACTGCTGTAGATGAATGCAAAAATAAACCTGCTTACAGTAACAAGTACTTACTGTAATAATGTACAGAATATTTTATATTTCAGCATTGTGGCTTAATCCGAACTGTATGATTGCTGTAACAAATGGCAACTTTAAGCAATGCCTTATATTATTAAGCCTTTTTTTCTTTGCTTCCAATCTTTGTATTGCAGAGTTATGAATGTGTATGCCACTCTGGATGGGAGGGGGAATTCTGCCAACGAGAAATTGATGAATGTTTATCATGGCCCTGCAAAAACAATGCCACCTGCGCAGACCTTCTCAACGGCTACAAGTAGGTACACGAGCTGGCTTGAGGGTACTGCCCTCACAAGGTGCATCACTCATTTAATAAATGCAACAAAAAAAAAGAAGTCATTCTGAGATGGCAATATTTCCTTCCAGTGGCAGCAGACATAATAAATTGTAGATGGCAGGTAAAACAAATGAGTCAATCAATGGCTCGCAGCATGAAAAGGTTTCAGGGGATCTGTGACTCATTGGAGAGAAAAAAGCTGGTGTATCTGCTTCAGCTATATAGCCCCCCCTCACTGCCACCAAGTGGAATATCAAGCTTCCTCGAGAGCAGATAGACCAGACACCCCCCCCTCTCTGTCTCCAACATGCATACATTCCCATTTAATCCCTACTCGTGCTCTCAACCTCGGTGTCCTACATTCAGCTGTCCACAATTTAATGCTGCTCTGACCAGTGACGCAATTAACCTGTAAGACCTCGTGTGTGTTTCTGTCTTACATGACAAACCAGGAGGGAATGAACCAGTGTCGCACACGTGTACCGTGTACACGGTTGACTTTCTGAGTAGGATATACATATAACAGTATATACCATCATAGTACAGTTACTTTATATATTCAGCATCCGTGGTTTGATTGGGAATCAAATATTCTAGTCATTGAGCCAATCTCAGTAAAATCAATTAAGTAGGGCTGTTCCTAAATGCCGTTTTGTGGGCTTAAAAGCTTCAATAGGAATTTATTGGAGATGTTTGAAGCTCAAAGGTACGGCAGACCGTATAATAAACCAGGCATTTGTCTTACTGGTGAGTAGCGATCCCAGTTATGTACTCAAACTCCGCTCACTGAAGGAGTCGGCGTCATGGCTATCTTTGCCCAAATGACAATGGCAGGAATAACGGCTGCATGCTCATGTTTGACTCATCCATCACTACGTTGGCTAGGACCTAACGTAGCCTACTAGCATCCACTGTTCCATCAGTCAACTCTTACAGGAAGACAGAGGGAGTTTGAGATACTGCGCACAAAATCAATATAAAATCTGTTGAAATAATAAATTATCAACATAAAAAATATCAATAATATAGTTTTCTTTTTTCTAAGAGGGGAAAAAACAATGCTGAAGATTAAAAATGACAACAAAGCTTTGATTGCCAATGCTGACCTTCGGTAATCATGACAACGAGCTTGGAAATCATTCGGGTCAACCTTACCATTTAGTTGATTGCTAATGAATTGATGTTTGTCCCAGATAACCCCTACAGCATAATTTATCCTGCCCAAGGTGTTTCTGCTCACCGGGCTGGGCTGGTGTGGACTGTGCGGACGACGTGAACGAGTGTGAATCTGGGCCTTGTCTAAATGGAGCCCAGTGTCAGGAGTCAGACGCACCTGGGGAGTTCTCCTGCACCTGTCCTCCCTTCTTCACCGGCCGCTTGTGCAACCAGCCTTATGACCCCTGCGACCCTCTCCACAATCCCTGCCTGCACAGCTCCACCTGCCTGACACGCTCAGATGGAGCAGCCTCCTGCAGATGCCCAGCTGGTAAGCAAACGCACCGCCACAAGCTAGCACAAATGCAGCATTAATGTATTTATTTATTTATTTGGCTTTAGCTCGCTTTTTAAGAAGTATAACTACACCATGTTAGACACTAGCTGTTCCTCTTAGTTGCACTTTTGTGCACAATTTTGCAAGTTATAGCAAAATGTCACAATAAATGCACTTCATGGATAACCTTGTATAGACCGGTCTATGTCAACATGGGGGTCAGGAGTCAGTGTTAACGCAGCAGAAAGGAGCTCATTCCCACCCCCTCATGCACACAGTATGTTTGCTATGAATCACTTTTATTTGGGGACCATGGGTCATAAATTGTTAAGAAACAGTCATAATATACACAGGAACAAAGGGTTTTATGAAAACATTGTTGGCTTTCTACCGCTTAGATTTGTTCTTCTGTGAGGAAAAACAAAGTTGAACATAAATTTGAAATCTCCTCGCTTAAATTGCAAAACGTATAAACAATAGGATATTGAAGTTACGCTGGGTTTACAGCAATTGCCAAATGGCCGCGGATCGTAAGCGGCCCGAAGTCTGCTCCCATTTGGCATCCATGTTGGTACAACAGCACCATCCCACGTGTAGGGAGAACTTTATATTTTCGGTGTCAGAGCTGTTTTCTCTGCATGTGTGGCTTTCAGAGAAATACTTAAAGGGGGGAAAATGCACTTTTTGGGTCAGAGCCCATAATGCATCCAGTGTAAGAACATTCTCAAACTGAACACATAATATTTGTTCCGCTGTCGCTTGGTGTAAACCCAGCTGTTGTGACTCTCATTTTTCAGAACAAGGTACAACAGTATTCCAGCATCGAGGCTGAGGGGGCGTTCCCACTTGGAGCAATAGAGCATAGTTGTGATTGACAGCTGAAAGTTGGCATTCCTGGGAAACTTATCATCCCTAAAATGTGTAATGTATGGAAGGGTTGAGTGCAGGGGCACACCAAACGTAACAGGAACACGGGAAGTTGCTGAAAACGAGCTTCTGCTCTGGGTTAAATAAAGTAAACAGCACTTGAAATAGCTGGCTCTTAGCCGACAGAAATAAACAAGCAAGTGAAGTGAAAAAGCGATGAGCATGATGAACAATAACAATTGTGAAGTGGCTTGTTTGGCCTTTTAAATAAATAATACAAAAAAAATGTATACAGTACTACTTTCACTTACTGACTTATTGACTTTCTTGTCAAAGTCTGATTTCACTGCCAGTAATTCCAGCTGTGCTCTCATGTATTCGGTCGAGTCCCGCACCAGACTCGAACCCAGATCCCCAGCGTGAGAGGAAAGTGTTAGCAAGGGAGGCTAAATTCCAATGGGCACTAGTGTCTGTTGCTAGCACGTCTCTTAAGGTCGGGGAGTGAGGTTTACTCTGCATAACTCAGCACCTCACTGTACCGCTGGCGTCCGTTACACTCACAAGAGAAGGGCCTGATTAAATGGGGGGTACAGAGGACCCCCTTGCGTTCATTTTTGCAACTGTGGAGGAGAACACAAAATGAAAAGTGAGTCATTCCTTCACTACCTCAAACCCTCCAGTACTATTGTTAAACTGTCAGAAATTAGCGGAGGCGAGTGTTAACGGTATAGTGTGGTACTGTGTGTAGCCGACAACATAGCAGTGCTACCAATCCTGATCGCCCAACACCCGTTAATCTTCCAGCTTGTAGCATACATTAAATTTAGCGGTTCACCCGCGGATATGTACAGGATTTCAGTGCCTGTCCAGCCACAGAACCCACGGCACGCCTCTGCTATCAATAGATTATTTTATAGCCTACCGTCCGTCATATCACACAGCCCTACATGGAACGTTAATAAATGGTATTTTGTTCTAACCGGTTCGGAACGCAAAAAAAAAGGTGGGACACAAAACCGGAGCTATAGATATTAAGACTGCAGGGAAGGTATCATTCTAATGAGCGCTCATTAATGTCAATAGGCGCTCAAAATCAGAACGGCTTGCTGAAACAAATGTACAAACATAGACTAAAAAGAAACTGATTGAATTGTCTTATTTCAACTTTTGTAGGTTGGTAGACACTCCAGATACCCAAATGTAGCAATGAAAGCCCTAAAAAATTTTGTTTTCAAGTCTACTTTTGTGTGTGCATTCTTTGTGATGACATCATTAAAATAGTGTTCACCCACTAAAAATAATCCCTACTACACCACTGTACATTGCCATTCAGATCAGACAGCAACGAAAAAATAATGACAATCAAGGAGAGTTTATCACTGTAACAATTGTAACATGCAGTGTTGCATGAATTCAATAATTAATGTTGTTAATGTTGTGCTAAATCAAGGCCTAAACAGTATCCTGGTTTGTCTGACACATGCATATGGTATTCTATACACATACATGTGATTCACTTTGGAACAGAAATAGTATGCTTTTTATTTTCTCTTGCTGGCACAAGGTGGTGATTACTGTAGGCAATGCGTTTTAATGTGGACTCATTTCACATTCAAAACAGCAACTTTATGAACTTATTAAGTGCCCCAAAAATTTTGTAAAAGTACCCCCCTTTTTTAGACAGTGGGGGCAAAAGTTCCCTCAAAAATATTTTTTATATTTTCCTACACTGCTCATACTTTATGCTGCATAATGAAGTTGGCAAGCTTAAACCTCTAATGCCCCTGTTTATAGAAGCACAGTGTTCACAGAACTTAGTATTTCTGATTATTGCCCCTGAGCCTTGCAGCATGCCCAAGAAAATACATTTTAAGAGCTTTATAGTGTTGGATAGTTTGAATAATGTAAATCTCTTCCTTGTAAATGTGTATGGTATTTTAGTGGAAATTTTGAGCACTAGCATTTAAAAGAAAATGGACTCCTTTTTTTCTATTGTTTTACTTGGACTGGGAAACAGTGGAAGGTGTGAATAAATGGTAAATGTTACAAATCTGATCTAGGGGATCAAAATGCAGTAAGGCACGGAGACAGATGTAAGTGGGTGGAAAAGGGTTTACTTGGCAGGTTCATAGTCGTTGTACAGGCAAGGTTCGGCAACAAGGTATAGAGGCACAAAGAAGCAGGCAGGATCGTGGTCAAGGTACAGGCAGGGTTCAGCAACAAGATATTCAACAAAGGCAAAGGAATAAAAGCAGCGGGTATCGTGGTCGAGTAACAAGCAAAACTAACACATACGGGAGACTAGAAAACCAGACAGGGTACGAAATAATCTAGCAAAGAACAAACAGGAAACACAGGGTTTAAATACACATGGGGAGAAACACGTGAAAGCAATAATCATATCAACACACAAGACAACTAGGGAGACAGAAAACAAGCAAAGGGAACACCACATGGAACACAGGGAAAACACAGACTGGAAAACGTGCCTAAGGACTCCTGATGAAAGAGAGTATATTGATGTATGTAACGTACTGTACATACACAGTCGAAGGTTCTTCCATATACTTTTTAACCGATAACCAATGGCTCTCGCTATGCTATATTATTGTCGTTGATTCATCATCTGGCAGTCTGGCACTTGGCTTTGCCAAGTTCATCTTAATGAGCTAGTAGCTCATTATAGCTTGGACAATAATACCTATACAGTAGCTGCTACTGTATGGGTATTATTGAATTTGGCAGTCGTCACTTAATTACAACTGTATGGATAGTTTGCTTCCAATTGCCCATGTGGCCACAGTCATACCTATCAATGAACCATGCGCTGCTAAATAAGCATTGTATTCTTTATTGAACACGATGACAAAGCAGAGTCATCACTTCATTTGGGGCAGGATAGTCTGTTGGACTCCCAGCCGGAAGGTCGTGGGTTCGAGCCCCAGAGTTGGCCTACCTGCAAAATTCCTAACCCCTATCTGCTCCATGTAATAGCAGCATGTAATTGTAAGTGGATAGATGTGTCGGCTATATTAACTAATTGTAATTAATTTGTTGCTGACTTTATCCAAAGGGAATATTTTAAATGCAAATAAGAAAGAACACCTAACTAAAAGCCCTCCTAGACATTTATGTCTTGACTGCTAAATGCTGTTTGGGTCTTATGTGAATTCAAATATACAGTACATTTGAGCTGTTTTACAGAATTGGAACATATGTAAGGACATTGTGGATGACTTTGTCTGTGAAAGAATATATTTAAAACATTGGCTTCTTTGTCCTTATTATTGGTATGGTGGACAAAGTAGGCTACAACAGTCAATTTTGATTGACTGAGAGTGGAGGTTGTAAGGAGTGAAAGTGTGTATTGTGCGGCTGTAATGATGCCAGCCAGGTGTGTTGTTAGGAACTTGATGGAGCGGGGCAATAGATTTAGTAATGGCGATGAATTGTACGTCTCATAGACAAACCACAAGGGTTCCACCTCTCCTCACCTCATACTTTTAGAGCTTTTTTTAATTGACTTGAAATTATATTTTATATAATATTTTACACCCAAAACATTTCCATTTATTTGTGTGAGCAAGGCCCCATACAGCTAATCAAATTGTGTTCTTCCCAGTTTTCACTGGTGTGCAGTCATATTTCCACTTTTTATGTCTGAGTGTCAAAGCTATTATATTATATATGTGCTTCGGAAAAAAAGAGTGCAAACATGCTAACTCCACTAGACTTGATAGACACTCCTCAATTGTGTCCACAGAACCCTATATTTCTGCCCCTGCTCACTGTATACATTTTGTTACACAAACGTGTGTGAATGTAGGGGTAGGAATAAACATTTTATTTTTATTACTTTATAGCATCTAGCTTGAAGTGTTTAGTAATATAAATTGTTTGTAATCAATAAAGAACAAAAATGTATTTCTTAATTGTGTTTAGTTAGAAGAATTCTCTTATGGGTTAGAGTCTGGATGGGCGTAGGACAGGAATGAATACAGTGTGAGTCTGTGATTACATTAAGATAGGTAATTGCAGTCAGGAGACCCCTACAGCAGTGTTGACCCTGAGAGGAATGCCATCACATGAGATCACATGCAATCACACTGTGGGGGTCAGCAGTAAGGGAGTGAAGACTTCCAGCCAATAAGAGGCTGCCATCACCTTTGCACAAGATGAAGCAACGTAGAAAATATAGGTTGACCAGTTTCCACGCCCTCCTGAGACTATATAATGTTGGGTCAAGAGTAGGCAGTCAGACTATATGACCTGACGGGTGACTGTTATTGGTTAGTGAACAAAGACCCAGGGCCCTGT